>CAJQZJ010032614.1:4495405-4508533 GCA_907164525.1 Lophiomys imhausi | reverse complement strand
TGGTTGATGAGCTTGTCTTTGCTTCAGGAGACAGGTTTCTTCACTCTAGTCACCCTTGAATTTGAGGGAGTTGAGGTGGATGTTTGCACATTTGGGTACCTGTGGACTAAGCTTGTCTTCCAGCACACCCCTCCCATCCTTCTCTTCCAGTTGTGGATGTCAACCACTCCACAATCTAGCAGGAATGAGCACATGGCAGTGAGATCCAGGCCCGATGAGACATTCACCTTCAGCACTGGGAATATCCTTTTGTTCTGGGTCATGGTCCTCTCTTTATAGAGCTCCTTGCAGCTCAGTTGCAGCTGTCTCTGTCTCTCTGTCTCTCTGTCTCTCTGTCTCTCTCTCTGTCTCTCTCTCTCTCTCTCTCCTGGTTCATGCATGGCTGCCCTCCCATAAGTCCTTATTACTGCTCTGGTGATAGTGTTCTTACTCTTCGTGACCTAAGCAGGTGGTTCACTAGGACTGGAGAAGCATCTAGTACTGGTAGCTTGAGAGCTCAGCCACCTCTTCACTGCCAACTTACTACCTGAGAGCCACCTTCACCTCTTTCAGTGGCCAGTCCAGCCAAGAGCTCTGAAGGCACCTGAGTCTGTAGGCCAGAGGAGAATGAGACAGACATGTGGAGAAAGAACCAGTGCAAAAGAGGCTTTTGTGCTTGAACTCCCTATAGGCCTGACCAGAGTAGGTGTCCTCGTTAGCTGTAACTGTCACCTTGACATACCCTAGAAGTTGCCTGACAGGAGAGCCTCCATTGAGGATGCCCTAGATCACATTGGCCTATGGGCTTGTCTGTGGGGTGTTGTTTGTTAATTGTTGTAGGAGGGTCCCATGGACAGCCCCATTCCTGGGCAGGTAGTCTTGGGCTGTGTAAGCTAGCTGATTGTACACCTGTATGAATCAGTAAACAGTGTTCCTTCATAGTTTCTGTTCCAAGTTCCTGCTTGAGTTCTTGTCTTGACACCCCTCCATGATGGACTGTGACTGGTAAACTGACATATATCCTTTGTTCCCCAGGTTTCTGTTGGTCAGAATGCTTTATCAAAGGATCAAGGAAATGAGGCCAGAAGAATTCCTGCTCTTTCCCTTTCCCATTCCTCCTGTCTCCTGGATTTGCCCCAGGAACTGAGAATTGGGTGACTAGCAGGAAAGGGGTTTATCTGGGTTCTGCTTCTCTGGGCTCCGGCTCTGTCTTGGCCTTTGACAATGTGTGACATTCTTACACGTATCATCTCCCTCTGGGCTGCACTTATACCTTCTCTGGGGCCTTTTTCTGCCATTCTCTGTTTTTATCCCGAGCACCTGCTCTTGGAGGTTGATTGCACAGGCTCATGGTGAGTCAGCCTTCTTGGACAGATCTACAAAAAATTTCTCGTTGGACCCCAGGAAAAGCAAACAGTGCCCATGGAGAGTGTAGCTTGCTGTTTAGTTCCTTTCTCAATTTCTGCAGGTGGCTCCAGCCAGCCTCTTCAGTGGGAAGAGGCCTCAAACTGTGATATCCAGATTCTAAAGATATCTGTTCTCTCCCATGAACTGTCCCTGGATGTAACTGAACATTTGTCCGCTGAGCCTGCAACCACTCCCACCTCCATTGAATGGTTTTCTGGGATCCCTCCAGTTCTTCCATCATCCACTGCACTCAATGGGTGTGTGTGGTTATGTATGAGCATGACAGGGAAGCATTTCTCTGAGAGAAATGAAATATTACAGTCCACGCTGGCTGGGTGTCCAGACTCTATTCATAGTCACCAAGTTGAATAGGGCCTTTAGGCATCCTTTGGCAGGTTATGCAGAGGAATCCACTTTATATCATGTTATGATAATCTAAGGAATCCTGTTTGTTCAGGACCTGCTGTGCTCAGTGGGATTCAGGAACACACTGAGCTTTGCCTGTGGTGCTACTCCTGATAAACCCACCAGTTCCTCTCAAGATCTACTGTGTTGACCAAACTCTCTGGATGGGAGGGGGTTTGCAGAGGAGGACCAAAAGGCATTCACAGTTGAACCTCTGATAACCCACCAGATTTGTTGCTATGATGACACTTTATCTGTTAAGAGCCCTGCATTCACCAATGCTACCTCGTGGTATTGAGAAAGACTGTTTTCTCATTTATAAAGTTGAATTTATTTCATAGATTCTTAGGAGGATTAAAGTACCCTAAACCGTGTAATTAAAATGGTCATAAAGCATTTTCCAAATGTGAAGAGCCATGGAAATGAGAAAGCTACTCACAGGGTAACGCAGTGAGGGGGGCTGCCCAAACTGTCAGCCATCCCTCCGGTGTTAGTGATTTTCTGGCAGAACTGACCTGGGAGGAGCCTTGACAGACATTACACAGAGCTCATTTAAGACAGCCTGATTGACATGTAGTTATTATTTTATCTTTGTAAAGCTGCAGTGTGAGGCCCAAGACAGTGGGAGGAACTGTGAGGTATTCACTTGACAGCCTGCCATTGTCAACTGTAATGGGAGGGAGACTTCAGTGGCCAGAGGAGAGCCTAGGGTTGTAAGTGTTTCATGTTTAGTTCAGCTGAAATAACTCCTGCTGGTGATTTAATGCTCTGACTTCAGAACTCTCCATGTGTGCTAAAGAAAAAGGAGGAGAGGGGAGGAGGGAATGAGGGAGAGAGATTGGGAGAGCATTCGCGTGAACAATGAATGAATGAATCCCGCGCATTCACATTATTATCAGTTTCATGTTTCTGAGGCTTGGGGTTAGTGCGTTTTCCTGGGGTGATTGGTTTGTGGATAAGGAAGCTGACTCAGTAAGTCATATAGTTCATTTGTTTATGCCTTCATGCCATGGAAGCTGGGCCACAGCAAGAATCATTGAAGATGGGAGGGGACTAGATGTGGATTGCAGTCCCAGACCCTAAACTACATTGGTCTGAGATGAAGACCTGTTTGTGGCAGTCTGGCATAGAAGGTTGTTTATAAGAAGCTGGGAAGTCTCTGTTGGGCCATTATGCCACTGCAAGGGTTAAAGATTTTCAGGTTGACACATCTGATGAACAAAGTGACTGTGAGGCTACAATTTGTATCAGTTGTCATTGGCCACTCCTTGTGATCTGTGACATGCATGGTTGTCATTTGGTAACTGGATGCCAGTAGGATGGGCATTTTTTTCAGAAGGAGCAATTTTGCCTTTATAAAAAACAAAACAAAACAGAAACCTAGAAGTATAGCACATTATGTTTTTCAAACGACTCTTCTGGTTGAAGTCTTTTATTTAACTAATTCTAGGGTAAAATGTAAATTTGCTGCTACAGTGTGATTTCTACATGCTACAGATTAAATGTTTGTGACTTCCCAAAATTCACATATTAAAAACCTAATCCCTAATGTAATAGCATTTGGAGATGGGGCTCTTGAGGGCTAATTAAATGCCGAGAGTAGAGTCCTTATGAACGAACAGTACACTACCCTTATGACAAAGGCCCCAGAAAGGTCCCCCATACCTGCACCTCCGAGGAGACCTTGGCAGAAGGTGCAATCTATGAACCAGATCATTAGACACCAAATCTGCCTTGACTTAGGACTTACAGTTATGAAGAACTGTGAAAAATGCATTTCTGTTGTGTGGGAGTCATTAGTTTATCGTGTTTCCCTGTAGCACTCTGAGTGGAAGACACAGTATGGCGTGAAGACCTTTTGTACAGTTTATTCACCACTGGACTTCAAGCCCTAGAACTAACTCTGGTATACATTCAAAGAGTTCAGTAAACATTCAAAGTGTTTAATAAATTCATGTTTGATTAATGAATGATTCAGTGAGAAGGGATCTAACCTGACATTAGTAGTTTCTTGGTCTCAACTTGAACTTGCCTTTGAAAGACAGCCATGTAGGTGTTGTAAGTACTAACATGGGAAGCTACAAGAAACATGAAATTTTCTCCACTACAGTGATGGTCTGTGAAATCACCATCCAATGTTTTGTTTCCCCTTTACAAAAATATTTCTCAAATAAATGGACATGCATGGGTGGGGAATTACTCCTCTTTTGGAACAAAAATTTATTTCATTTCCTTTCTTATTTCATGTAGATGTCCCCTGTGATGTTAACAAAACCCAGATGCTGTTTTCTTCTCCATTTTTAAAAAATATTAGTAACACTTAGACTTGTGCCAGACAATGCTACATTTTAGCTTTCTAATGGCCATGTGCAGTTTTTATTTTTATTTCAAGTGTATTTATTTATTCACTTTACACCCTGATCATAGCTCTCTCCTTTCTCTCCTATGGGTCCCGCCCTCCTGCCTCCTTCCCTCATCCCCTTCCCTTTCTCCTCAGAAAAGGCAAGCCTCCCTCCCCCCCTATTCCATCCCCGCACTTCGAGTTGCATCAGCACTGAGCACATCCTCTTCCACGGAGGCCAGGCACCACAGCCCCTTTAGGAAGAAGTGATCAAAAAGCAGGCATCAGGTCCAAGCTAGAGACAGTTACCAATCCCCTTGCTAGGGGACCCACTTGATGACCAGGCTGTCCATTGGTTACATATGTGTAGGGGTCTAGGTCCAATTCATGCATGCTCGTTGAATGGTGGTTCAGTCTCTGTGAGCTCCCATGGGCCTAGGTTAGTTGTCTCTGTTGGTCTTCTTGTGGAGTTCTTGTCCTTTGAGGGTCTTTCTATCCTTCTCCCCATTCTTCTACAAGACATCCCATGCTCCACCTAATGTTTGGCTGCGAGTCTCATCCTCTCTTTGGATCCTCTGCTTCATGGAGTTTCTCAGAGGACAGTTATGCTATATTCCTGTTTGTAAGCATAGCAGAGTATCATTAACAGTGATAGGGGTAGTGATAGGCTCTCTCCCTTGGGGTAGGTCTCAGGTTGGGTCCTTATTGGTTGGACAGTCCCTCAATTTCTGGTATATCTTTATCCCTGCACATCTTGTATACAGGGTAAATTTTGGGTTGAAGGTTTTGTGGGTGGGTTGATGATCCCCTCCCTCTGCTAGAAGTTCTACCTAGCTAGAAGAGGAGGCCTCTTCAGTCTCCGTATTTCCCACTGCTAGGAGCCTCAGCTAGAGTCACCTCCATCTCTTCCCAGAAGCCTATCCTGTCAGTGGTCTACAGCTTATCTCAGAGATGCCTCTTCCCTCAGTTTCCCATCTTTCTCCTCACCCTCTCACCTTCCACCCCCTGCTTTTCCCATAATGAATCCTCACCCTCCTTTCCCTTCTCTCTCCCTCTCCTACCCAGTTCCCTCTCTTCATCCACTTCCGCTGTCTATTCTATTTCCCCTTTTGAGTGAAACTCAAAATCCTCCCTTAGGCCATACTTGTTACGTAGCTTCTTTGGGTCTGTGTATTATAGAATGGTTATCCTGTAGTATATGGCTAATATCTACTTATGAGTGAGTACATACCATGTGTATCTTTCTGAGTCTGAGTGAGTGAGATCCCACTCACGACGATCTTTTCTAGTTTCATCCATTTTTTTTTTTTTGTGTGTGTGTGTGTGCTGGAGGTTTGGATTTCTTTGGAAACACAGTTGTGTTGAATGAATGTGTTTTTTGTTTTGGTCTCATGTATGGGATGTGAGGGTGCTATGTCTACTGCTGAAAAATGAACTTGTGAAAGATGCAAAATATCTTGATGGAAGAGTGGGCAATGTTTTGCTAGCTGGAGAATGTCACATGTGGGGAACATATTTACACTCTTTTATGGACAAACTCCTTGGAGAGCTCATGATCTTGTGCCGAGTGTGTGAAGTTGGCTAATTAGAAAGCATCCTTGTGCATATTTGGAGGAGGTATAAAAAGGAGGCCCTGGAAACACTGTGGGTAGGAGGGGGGAGCGTTTTGTTTGAGATCTCTTCTTATTGCTTCTCTTTGCTGTTTCACTTTGAAAGATTCCAGACAATGCTTTGCCCATGAAATTCATGATTTACCTTGTTTTTTAAAAGCTGAGTAGTATTCCATTGTGTAAATGTACCACATTTTCTTTATCCATTCTTCTGTTGAGGGGCATCTAGGTTGTTCCCAGTTTCTGACTATTGTGAATAAAGCTGCTGTGAACATAGTTGAGCAAGTGTCCTTATGATAGTGGGGAATCTTTTGGGTGTATGCCCAGGAGTGTTATAGCTGGGTCTTGAGGAAGAACTATTCCCAATTTTCTGAGATACTGCCAGATTGATTTTCAAAGTGGTTGTATAAGTTTGCACTCTCATCAGCAATGAAGGAGTGTTCTTCTTTCTCCACATCCTCACCAGCATGTGCTGTCCCTTGAGTTTTTGATCTTAGCCATTCTGACGGATGTGAGATGGAATATCATAATTGTTTTGACTTACATTTCCATGCTGACTAAGGACATTGAACATTTCTTTAAGTGCTTCTCAGCCATTTGAGATTTTTCTTTGGAGAATTCTTGATTTAGCTCTGAACCCTATTTTTAAATTGTATTATTTGGTTTGTTGGTGTTTCCTTTTTTGAGTTCTATATGTTTTGGATATTAGCCCTCTACTGGATGTAGTTGGTGAAGATGTAGGGTTGATGAGTATGAAGTGACCTTCCCTATCTCTTTTGATTAATTTTGGTTGAAAGTCTATTTTATTAGATAGTAGAATGGCTACTTTGGCTTGCTGGTCCATTTGCTTGGAAAACCTTTTGTCTAGCCCTTTACTTTGAGGTAAATTCTACCTTTGTTGTTGAGATGTTTCTTGTATGCAGCAGTATGATGGGTCCTGTTTGTGTATCCATTCTATTAGCCTTTGCCTTTTTATTGGGGAATTGAGTGCATTCATGTTGAGAGAGATTAATGACCAGTGATTGATTGTTCCTGTTATTTTGATGTTGGTGTTGGTCATATATAAGTGAGCTTCTTCTTTGTTGCAGTGGTGTTATTTGTTTCCTGCATTTTCTTGAATGTAGTTAACCTCCTTGGGTTGGAGTTTTCCTTCAACGATCTTCTGTGGGACTGGATTTGTGCATAGATATTGTTTAAATTTGGTTTTGTCGTGAATATCTTGTTTTCTCCATCTATGTTGATTGAAAGTTTTGCTGGGTATAGTAGTCAGGGCTTAAATCTGTGGTCTTTTAGGGTCTCCAAGATGTCTGAGTCGGCCCTTGTGGCTTTTAGAGTCTCTGATGAGAAGTCAGGTCTGATTTGATAGGTCTGCCTTTATATGTTACCTGGCCCCTTTCCCTTGTAGCTTTTAATATTCTTTGTTTGGTACATTTAGTGTTTTGATTATTATGTAGGGGTAGAAATTTCTTTTCTGCTCTAATCTATTTGGTGTTCTGTAAGCTTCTTGTATGTTTTTAGGTTTGGGAAATTTTCTTCTATGATTTTGTTGAAGATATTTTCTGGTCCTTGGATCTGGGAGTCTTCTCTTTCTTCTATTCCTATTATTCTTAGGTTTCATCTTTTCATAGTGTGCCTGATTTCTTGAATGTTTTGTGTCAGGAAGTTTTTAGATTTCATATTTTCCTTGACAGACGTATTGATTTCTTCAATTGTATCTTCTACCCCTGAGATTCTTTCCTCCATTTCTTGTATTCTGTTGGTGATGCTAGTGTCTGTAGATCTCTTTCTCTTTCTAGGTTTTCCAGGTTTAGGGTTGTCTCAGCTTGTGTTTTCTTTATTGCTTTTAATTCCCTTTTCAGGTCTTGGACCGTTTTATTCATTTCCTTCTCATGTTTGATTTTATTATTCTGTATTTCTTTAAGGGATTTATTAATTTCCATCACCTGTTTGATTGTATTTTCATGTTTTTCTTTGAGGGATTTATTTTCCCCCTTTAAGACATCTATCATTTTCATAAGCATAGATTTAAAGTCATTTTATTGTGTTTCTGTTATGTTAGAATTTACAAAGATTGCTGTAGTAGTATAGCTGGTTTCTGGAGATGCCATATTGCCCTCAGTTTTTTTGAGTGTGTTTTTATGCTGGCCTTTGGCCATTTGGTTGGCCCCAACTTTGGCTGGCTGTTCCTGGTGCTAACTGGTCTTGGTGCCTAGGGAGGACCCCTGGGCTAGAGGTTGTATTATCTTGGGATCAGGATGCCCTCCTTGGGGTGATGAGTAGATCCTTGGAATAGAAACTGGGTCTCAGTGGATAGCTGCAACTCTCCTCAGCTGGTTGTGACCCAGTTGGGCCTACAGGCAGGGGATTAGGGTAGGGGTTCTAACCTGTATGATCCTGAGGACCGGTGGGTCTCCTCAAGAAGGTGGGAAGAGTTGTAGATCAGAAGCTGACACTGTGTGATCTTGGAACCCTGGAGCTCTCCTCATGCCTGGGAGACACTGTCACGGTTGTTTTGGATTCAATAGCCTGGCTGATTTCTCTTATGGAGTTCCTGCTACGTGGTCACTGTTCATAGTGTGTTCTGCCATGTTGGAATCTCTTATTGCAGTCTTTCCCCAAGGAACAGGTGGTCAGTGGGCAGGGAACCATGCAACCCTGGCACCTGGCACCTGGTACCTAGGTGTTGTCCACAGGTGGGCAGGAAGAACTGGGGGTCTGGAGACTTGTTCCATGTGTCCCTGGAACTTGTGGGGTCATCCTTGCATAAGGGAGATGGGAAGGCCCAGAAGTCCAGCAGTTCAGAAACTGGAGCTATGCTTCTCTGGAATCCAGGGGTTTTCCTAGGGAAGGTGGGCCCTGGTACCTTGCTTCCCTGGCACCCGAGGGTCTTCCTCACACTGGAGAAATATAGACACAGTCCTTTTAGCTTCATTAGCACAGCCACTTGCTCATTCTGCTGTCACAAAACTCCTGATACAGGGGCACTGGGTGTGCATTGGGTGCCACCATCTTGGAATGGGTTTCTTTTTAGACTGCAGTCGAGCTAATCCAACAATGGCTGGCTGCAAATGGAAAGTCCAAGAATCCAGTAGTTGCTCAATCCACAAGACTGGATGACTCAGCTAGTCTTCAGTATATGATGGAATCCTGAAGAAGTGGGCTCTAATACCAATGAAAGAATAGACTTGCTAGCAAAGCTAGAACAAGCAGGCAAAGAGCCCATGTGCAGTTTTTAAAAGCAAGGTTGTCCATCCTGTGCTTCAGAACTAAATACTGAAAACTTAGATAAAAGCAAACCATTTCTTGCATCTTTGCATGCACACACAGAATCATTGAAGACTGTAGAGTCACAGGAATAAGAACCATTAGCCAGGATTATGGGAATGGTGCTGTCAATGAGACATTAGTGAGCAAGACTTTAAACTCAGTGATAAGCTTAGTTTCATTATAGGATTTCAGCCCTTTGATTTATAACTGAGCAAACTCAGGCCCAAAGGGTGGCCGACTAAAGAAGTATAAGCATTGGAGTTAAGAATTAAATGCTCCGAGTCAACTGTATTCCTCTGTGTGTGTGTGTGTGTGTGTGTGCATGTGCGTGTGTGTGTGTGCGCATGTGCGTGTGCGTGTGTGCGTGTGTGTGCGTGCGCGTGTGTGTGTGCGTGTGTGTGCATGTGTGCATGCGTGTGTGTGTGCGCCCGCGTGCGTGTGCATGTGCATGTGTGTGCGCGCGCATGTGTGTGCGTGTGTGTGTGTGTGTGTGTGTGTGTGCGTGTGTGTGTGTGCATGTGCGTGTGTGTGTGTGTGTGTGTGTGTGTGTGTGTGTGTGTGTGTTATTGCTACAGCCAGCCATAGGGAGCAAGTATTTTATAAACTTTTTAATGATCATATATCAAATGAGAAAAACCAGAACGAAGAGTGCAAATGTTATTAGTGCTATATTTTCATGGTCCCAGCCCCTAGGACACCCAAGTATGCTTCATGGCCTATTTATTGCCAGTAGGAAATGGGAGTTGGAGACAGTGTGGTGCAGATGGAGAGATAGGGAAGTGAGGAAGCTTGAGTTTTGATTTTGATTTTATTGCAAGAAAGGAACTGAGATTTATAGAGCCTCTGCCATGCTGTATACATTTTATCATCTTCCAGCCCAGATACCACCTCTGCTGGGTGAGTATAGTGACTCTTAGTTTGTAAATGAAGAAACTACAATTTGGGAAGGTTCAATGTGCTTAGATTAGGATGACAGCCAGTTAGTGGCACAGCTGCTTCTAACCTCATTCTAGATGATACTGTTCAAAAGTTCCTGCCTAGTTTCTCCCCCTGAGATTCCTTCCCCATCCCTAAATCTGAAGATTCTATATTTGCTCTTGATTTTTAAATAACTGATGTTTGGTTTTTAATATTTGACACGAATCCATCCATCTTCCCCTTCTTCTACCTCAGATTGTGAATTGACATTTAGATTTTCATAAATCTGTCTTCCAGGATGGTGTGTTCAGATGACCACAGGAGACATCAGACATTTATTTCTTTGGAGTATTTCCTAAGACACTGTGCTGTTAGTAGCTCAAATAACTTGGTGATAGATTCTGTTGACACTTCTAACACTAAGAGGCAAGAATCTAGCATTTTGCCTGTTAGCCTGTGCAACCTTTCAGTTCTAGTCCAAATTGTTATCCTCAGGTATGTGTTGATCTAGATTCCTTACCTCCTTCCTTTCCTCCCTCCCTTATTACCTCCCTCCTCCATCCCCTGTCTCCATATTTGTGGAGAAGTGGGTGGGAGTGGGGGGTGGGAGAAATACTATAGGAATGGCCTCATGTAGTTATGGAGAGGCCATGAAATCCAAGACCTTCAGCTGGGAGCCAGGGCTGCTGACAATGTAAGTTCTGAAGGTAGTAGTCTGTGTTCCAACTTAAAGACAGAGATGTAACAGTATCTTTTTATTTTTACTTATATATTTATTAATACTTAAAAATTACCTATAAAGTTCCTAAATCCTAAAACCCAAACTCTAGCTCTAAAACTTAATATCTAAAACATCTTAATACCTATAAAACAAACATTTAACACTAACCTAAAGTTTCTTAAAAGGGTATTTTTTTTTTAGATTAATTCTCTGGGCGTGGATCAGTATGGATCGATGGTCTCAGCAACTTTTCAGTCTTAAAGTCTATGAGTTTCGTTCATCAGATGTTAAGGCAGTTTATAAATTTAATCTGTTTCGACCATTGAAGTGGGGTGGCCCTTATGTCAAGCAAGAATTGCCTCGGCAATCCTAGGGCCCGATTATTTGCAAGATGAAAAGTTTCTTAGGCTTTCCATTCAGATGCTTTGGGCCTCCAAGGGTTCTGCTCCAGTGCTTTGTCCAATCCGATGCTTTCGGGCTCCGAGGGGAGATAATTCTGTTTAGATGTTCTAGAGCACCAGGGAGGATCTGCCTTTGGATTTGTGGCAGGTCAGTGCAAGATTGTGATAAGCAGGGGAGTGCCATGAAGCCTCTTGGCAAGATGAAGCAGAAGGCCCGCCAGGCCGTTTGGGCTTGTGATTTAAATCCTTTTTGTCGTAAAGAGTCTTGGCAAGGATTCTGGCCTCTCATTGCCATGGTTCCTGGTGGGCTCTTTCAAGGGAACGCCCCTGTCCAAAGTCCCATGATCAAAGATGTCATCTGCTTATCACAGGCTTTCAAGGCCTGCCTTTCAGTGGTAAACATGGCCATAATTGGATACGCCCATCTTTTTCCTGAGATGCCAAATTTCCAAAATCCTGTGCTGGCAGATGCTACACTGCTTCACTAACCCACCACACAGAGGGACAGAGAACTCTTTCTTAGCTCACCATTTTGTTCTACTTAGGATTGGATAAAGTTCACCCACATAAGGGAAGGTTATCTAATCATTCTGTCTGCTCTACCAAGTCAGAGACACACTGGAATAATAACTTAAAAGTTATTTTATGTGTATGTGTGTTTTGCCTGAATTCATATTTGTACACCAGGTGCATGCCTGGTGCCCTCAGAAATTAGAAGAGGGTGTTGATTCCCTGGAAATGGAGTTACAGATGTTAGCAAGTCACCATGTGGTTCCTAGGAATTGAATTCTTTGGAAGAATAATCAGTACTCTTAACCACTGCTCCTCTCTCCAGTCTCCCAGAATAATATTCAGCTAACTGTCTGGACATTGTTTGGGTCAATTAAGTTGATGCATTAGACTAATTATCATGATGCTAGAACTAGAACTATTATTACCCTATCCTACTTTAAACAGGGCTGAAGGGAGGGGAAGATGATATGTCACGAAAGCCCGTGTACTACTGAGGGTCAGTTTCCTGTAATGAAAAATGGGATCCCATATTTATACTTACTCAAGCATAATTCAGGCTTATTTCTTGCTTACAATGAAGTATTGGTCAAGTTATCATGAAGCATGCTAACCTTTCTACTCTCAAAGCCATACCAAAATGCACCTCTGAGTTCACCCTGGAGGTTGTGTCTATCTCAGGAATCTGGGATAGAAAAGATCATGGAGAAGGGCCATACAGGAGGGTTTTATGAACCAGGCTGTCAATAACTGTGCTGTTTCTGTCTTATTTCTTTGTATAGGACTGACATGGCTGCATCTAACCGCTAGGGAACTGGGAAGCCCATTTCCCAGAACTGACTCTTATCAGTGGATAGAGGAACATGGATTTTCAGAGCTTAGGTAGGGATCCCTCCGAACCTGGGGTAAAGATAGAGAGGATATGAATTCTATTCCTGGCTCTCTCATCAGTGGAAATGAGGAATTTAACTGATAGCCAGGATATCATTTTGCACTGCACATTCCATGTGAAGAGAGATAACGCCTTGGAAACAGTGAAAAGTCCTGGGGGAAGGCAGCAAATATCTCATAGTGCACACAGAGTGGGTGGGGCCAGTCTAGGGACTCTGATACTTGACTGGATAAATGGTTATTCATTGGCCACTGTAGGTAATGATTTCTGAGAGACCATTTACTGCACTTCAGGAATCTTCTAACTGGGGTATGGCTACCCTAGAGTAGTACATGAAGATTTTCCGAGGAGTTACAGACAGAGAGTTTAACAATTTCTTATGAAAATATGTCTCATTTAAGTTGCTTAGATCAATTATTTCACTCATTAAAATATTATTTAAACATATAGCCTAACTCTTAAAATTAAAAAAAATAATTTTCATTTATATATGACTCTCATGTTTATAGCTCTTTTGTATGAAGATCCTAGAGCAGAAGCAAAACAGAAGGGGAATATCAAAGATCATGAAGATAACAGAACCAGCTAACCTAGGCCTCTAAAGGTAACTGAAACATTAACGAAAAGAAGAAGAAGAAGAAGAAGAAGAAGAAGAAGAAGAAGAAGAAGAAGAAGAA
>CAJQZJ010032614.1:4457470-4483412 GCA_907164525.1 Lophiomys imhausi | reverse complement strand
TCTCAAAATCTCCCAGCATTTCCCTTGCTTCTCATGGCAAATGACATTATCTGCCTGGCTTTTGAGGTTTCTTAGCAACACCTTTCAACAGGGCATATCGTCTGGCCATAAATGGCTCTGTCCATATCAACAAGTAAAGGGACGCCAAGCTCCTCCTATGTGCCCGCCAGATGCTAATCTTAACTGCCTACCAGTTTCACCAAAGAGACTTAACTTGTACTACAGGAGGAGGAAAAGGAGGAAGGCAGTGTTCAGTGATGTGGCCGTTGTAGTAGTTCAGCATAGAGACAATGGGGGTATAAGGACAGTGCTGAAGTGCAGAGATGGCACTAGTCTGAGATGCTTTTTGGAGAAGTAATCAACAGAGCATGGTGGAACATTGGATAATGGACTCTGTGGATGGAAGTAGTTGAGGATAATTCTGAAGAGTCTAGCTTGGGTGCCTGGAGGATGGTGCAGTAGTTCATAGAACCAAGAAGGACATAAAGATGTTTCTTTCATGAGTTAAAGCAGTAGTTGAAGAAGGCAGTGGCTTTAAAAGTATTTGAGTATTATTCTTAACATACAAATTTTGAGTATTCTTCTATATGCTTAACTATTTTTATGTTAACAATATACATACAGTAGCAGTCTAATATTCATATGCATTATACAACATATACAAAGTAGAAAAACCAGATGAAATGAGAAACACACATAAATCAAAATTGTAATTTCCCCTCACAAACCACCAGGACATAGTTTTGAATATCAAGAAGGCCAGGCGCCTCCCACTTTAGATTCCCAGGGTCAGGTCACCTGTGGCGTCACAGTGCAGTGCTGGGATGCCTTCAGCCTGGGGAAAGTCCTTAGTTCTTTGTATTCCTGAAAACTTTTTTTTTCTGAGTTTATGCTAAGAATGGCCATATTTGTGAAACTTTCTTAGTATCCACAGTGCATTGCTCTAGAAGGTTATTGTAATTCAAACAGGCAAGTTTTAACTTCTTTGGCACAAACTTTGGCTGTGACACAAAGCATCTTTCCCCCATTAAAAATGTCAAGAGTAGGAGATAGGGCCTCTCTGCTGGGAGTCCCAAGAAAGTAAAACCAGGAAAGAGATGCTTACACAGTCTGGCCAGCACAAAGGAGTCCCTGATCTCTTCTCCTTAAGATGATATAATGACTGTGTTCCATTACTCTGACAGCTCAGGGTAAAATACAGGACTCTGCATTTAAAATAAATGTCTCTGCTAATGCACTACTCCGGTTTATTCTGACTCTTTGTCCTGGTGGTGCCTTTCTATTGCAGTTTCCTTTGTGGTTGTGTGAAGCCAGCTGTGACAGTCAGATAAACATGGAGGGCTACTGCGGCCAGATTTTAATTTGGACAGTACAGAACATAATTTTGACTAATTGGTCCAGAAGGAACTGGAGTGGGTTCTAAACAACTCTGGGGGTCCGTGGAAAGGAAACAGGGGAAAACTTTATCAGCTGTCCCCCAGACAGCCTCTTGACAGAGTGCCTGTACCACTTAATCAGTGCCTGTATGTCTTGGATAAGATGCGAGGACTGACTGGACCAGATTCCATCAGACCTCATGCTATCTGGGACACTATATACACAAGATCCTGAGCTTGGAATTCCTTTTAAGGGCATAGAACAGAAGAAAAAATGAAACTCTATACCTTCTTTTGGTCCAGACTGCAGCGATTAAGGGAGGGAGTGGGTAGAAGTTTGGATTGCTGACATCTGCTTACACTTAGATGGCCTGTGATTGGATCTTCAGTCTCTGTGAGGCTAGCGCTGCAGATCTCTCTGGTCTCCAGAATCAGTGTCCAGCACAGCTGGAGCCAAGGGCTGGTGAATATCAAGCCCATCCTCCTCAGGAACAGCAGGGAAAAGAAGCCAGCTAGTGGGTTCTGTAATAGGAGCCACATGTGGCTTGAAAAAGCGACTTCAAATGATTCGATTTACAGATCGTGCCCTTCTGCAACGAAAATTTACAAATGTGAACAAGGAGCAAGAGGACTGACTGTCAACATTTTCTCTTTCAGTTTTCTGACTCTTTGTCCTGGTGGTGGGACTATTTATTTTGTGTGGAACGGTAGGGTCAGAGAAGCTGACAGGAGCCAGGGATCAGGTGGAGCTGACAAAGTGAACCATGAAGAATCTGGAAGCAGTTCACTGCAGCATGCATGGTAGATGCTGTGGCCCAGCTAAGCAAGAACACATTTTCCTTAACTTTGTTGGCCTTTCCCCTGCTGCTTTATTGAAGAGAGTTAGGACTTTTCTTTAAGTGTTAAAGTTACAAAGTTGTTGCTTTTCTTGTTAACTTTTTCATTAATTGTATTCATACACATTCAGTATCACACTTCATTTTTCTCTGTCCCTCTCCTGATTGACCTCGAACACTTCTTTTCCTCACCTTCATTCTCCCGTCTTCTCCAGGTAGCCCCCCTTTTGTTAACATTGCATGTTTTTAAGTCCATTGCCCCTACCCCTTCCCTTTAGCTTTTCCTCTGCTCTCACATTCTCCTTTGTACTTTCATGTCACACCCACTTTTGAAATCTAGGTTCCGGACATGAGAAAAAACCACATACTAGTTGTCTTCATGAATATAGTTTGTTTTGCTTAACATAACAATCTCTTATTCTGTTTTTCTGAAGATAAAAAAGTCATGATTTCATTTTTTTTTCCTGTTTATGGCTTAGTAAATTCCTTGAGTGTATGTACCATACTTTCTTTACCAGTCAGTCATCTGTTGATGGACATCCAGGCTGGTTCTGTTTCCTGATGATTGTGACTAGTGTCCTAACAAATATGGATGTGCAAGTATCTTTGTGGTGTGCTGACTCAGGATTCTGCAGATCTGTTCTCAGAAGTGGTGTGGTTGGTTTACCTAGGAGCTTCCATGTGGATTCCCACAGTGGCTTTTTGGGTCACACATTTGGACAAGCAGAATGTGAAGACTCGCCTTCTGCTGCCTCATCTCCAACATTTGTTGCAGTTTTCTTGCTATTAACCATTCTGACACAGTGAGATGGACTCTCAAAAACAATTTTATTTGCATTTCCCTGGTGACAAAGATGTTACCTTCTTTCCCAAGTATTTCTTGTTCTTGAGAACCGTCTCAGTTCAATAGCCCATTTTGCGACTACTGATTTGTTCTTTTCTGTGTTGAGTTGTTCTTGTTCTTTACATATTCTAGATATTAATCCCCAGTCTGATGTACAGTTGGCAAAGCTTCTTGTTCCCTACTAGGCTGACTCTTCACTTTGATGATTGTTTTCTTTGCAAAGCCGCAGATTTTCATGACCACAGTTTTGTGGCAAGTGAAGGTCACAGAAAGATGGTGTAAGAATAGAATTGTTTGAGTCAGACAGATCTGTTTTTAAATCTAGACTCGCTGTGTGACCTTGGGCAAATCACCCCCATTCTCCAGTGTTGCTTTAAGAAGGAATCCCCCTTTACTGCAGCGAGTGGTTTGTGTAGAACCTTCCAGCACCTCTCCTGTTATTTGGAAATATGTCTCCTCCTCATATGGACACTGACTGCTCATTCATTGATCCTGTTTAAGAGATCTCGCGTCTTTACTTACTTTTGGTTTTCTCTGCATTATTCACACCTAATGTGAAGGCTGGTCAATGGCTAAGTAAAATGCCTTGACTTTTCCTTCCCTCCAGTGCACAGCATGCTGTTAGATGTAATTTAGCATGGCCCTGAATGTTCACCCTCTTGAACCTCTTGAAGCTGGAAGTCAGATTGGTCTATTGACCATCCAGCTAGGAAGCAGGACAGTTCAATCTTGTATTCATTCACAAAGTTGCTGTTGAGAACTTAGAATCTAGAACGTTCTCTTGATTTTACTCAGGTTTACTGGAAATAGCAGGGTCAGTCTGTGGCACTAAGAAAACTGCAGAGGAGTGGAAAGGTCTTTGTATTACTGTGTTAAAAGCAACTTGACAATGAATAGTTTGTCTTGGTTCATGGTTTGAGGGAATACGATCCATTGCGGCAGGGAAGGCATGGCGGTGGGAACTTGAGGTGGCTGGTTACTTCATGTCCACAGTCAGGAAGCAGAGGTGAATGCTTGGATGAGCTGACTTCCTCCTTGATCCCCTTTTATTCAGTCTGAAACCACCTGTCAGATGATGCCATCTCATATCTGGGGTGGGTCTTCCCCACTCAGTTGAACTGGGTCTGGAATACCATCACAGACATGCCCAGAGATATGTCTCTTTGGCAAGTCAAAACCCAGTCAAGTTAATGACAAAGATTAACCATCACAGTCCTGTAAAGGGTTAAGGAGGGATGACCAAATGACAGAGAAAAGAAACTGCAGCATAGTTGAGATGAAATTGTGCCAGGGAAAGAAACAATCTCTCCCTTCGGACAGACGCTGGAATGTATGTCATGAGGACTCTGAAAGAAAACCCCCACATTCCACTCATTTCTCATTTGCTGGTATAGAAATGAAGGCATTTCACAGTTTGGTTATCAAATACTGCAGCATGTGTAAAAAATGGGCAGATAAAATGGGCCAGTTAGGCTACAGCAACATCTGTCCAAACTATAACCCCTTTCCTTAGCGAAAATACAGTCCAGGATCAAACAGAAGTCCTGCATGGACACAAATCATTTAATGCAGCTTTTGAGAAGACTGTGCTGAAGGCTGATGAGAAATCCAGGCACAGTCCAGCTGGGAATATGTGCAGCTTTAAAGAAGACATTAAATTCATATTCAGTATCTATTCAATATATTCTGGCAAGGTCTTCTCCATAGGCTGAGTTGAAAACACTCCTGACTCTTCCTATATAAAGTGGTTTACATATTTTAACAATCTGAGAACTCAGATTAAAATCTCAAATTTTAAAATTTGAGAACAAAGTTTAGTTTTGGGTTGTTTCATTTAGGTATAAAGGTTTTTTGTTTTGTTCACTTCAAAACAATGCCTTTCATCTTTAATGGATTGTGGAGATTAAATTTTTAAAATTTCTCCACCCAATATGTACAAGAACACTGGATGCATTCCCCACATTACAACAGTTCCACGTGGAGCTTGGAGAGGAGGGAAAAGCATGTAGGAAGAAAAAAGTTCAGTATTGATTTTTAAAGGTTTATTTGTTTTTATTTTATGTGTGTAGATGTTTTGCTTGTGTGTATGTCTGGGTACCACATGTGTGCCTGTTGTCCCTGAAGGCCAAAACAGTGCATCAGTCTCCCCAGATTGGAGTTACAGACAGTTGTGAGACACCATGTAGATTCTGGAAACCAATCTTAGGACCTTTGGAAGAACAGCCAGTGTTTGTAACCACTGAGCCATCTCTCCAGCCCAAGTTACAGTGTTCTTAGTTCAGCTCACCAACAGACAAACGAGAGTCTCATTAAGAGCAGATTTCATTCTTTTCCAATATGTGTGGAACACAACTCATATCACAATGCAGCATTTTCTGTTGAAATTGTCATGACATGATATATAGAAAATTCAAAATTAAAAAAAAAAAAGAATTCTGCTAAGCTGTGCAGAACCATGGTGAGATGGTTCAGTGGGTAAAATGCTTCTACACGAGCCAGGTGACCTGGGCTCTATCTGTAGTACCCATGGTGGAAGGAGGAAACAGACTCCCGAAAAAAACTTGTCTTCTGACTATAAAACTACTGTGTGACTCATTTACGCTTGTGTGTGTGCATGTGTGTCCTAGAGCAGGTGAAGTCCAGAGTTTGGTGAGATTTGTTCTCCACTTCATGTTTTGAGATAATCTCCCACTGAGTCTGGAGCTTACCTACCAGTGTGTCTAGACTGGCTGGCTAATGAGCTCCAGAGATCAATCTGTCTCTGCCTCCCAAGTGCTGGGATTACAGATGTGTACCGCCAACACCATACCTGGCTTTTTATGTTGGTGCTAAGAATCTGAATGAAGGCCCTTATGTTTGTGTGGTGAATCCTTACCAACTGAGTATCTCCCAGCCCTGCCAAAAGAAGCCCACCTCTGAATCTTCAAAGACTCAGATTCCTGGAAACTCAGGTTTTTTTTTTAAGTTACAATTTTTTTTAATTTTAATTTTTTATTTAATGTGTGAATGTCTGCGCACACCCTTGCAACAGCATGTGTGTGGAAATCAGAGGACTACTTGCCATATTTGGTTCTTTCCTTTCACTAATGTGTGTTCCAGGGATCAAATTCAGGTCATCAGGCTTGGCAGCAAGTATCTTTACCCGCTGAGGCATCTCGCCAGCCTGGAGCTCAGAGTTTTGACATCTGCATGAAACTATTGTGTGAGTGGCACCTTGGCTTTGTGAGGGGAGGTATGGAGTGTGGAGGTGCAGCTCTGGGTCAGACACTTAAAAGAAGACTGGGGGTCACTGCTCAGGCTCCTGTGCTGCTGAGGGCACAGTGCCTGTGGGGCGGTCACATGGTGCACAGCACTATCAGAACTCTCAAGACCTAAGAAGGACGACTCTTGTTTCAACATGGACAGAAAAAAAAAAAAAAAAAAGCCTACCACCGTTGAACTGTGTCTGCTCCCCTAAGGATTCTTGCCTTTTGCCTTTATTCAGCCAGTTAGAGCTAGAGTCTACAGAATTGTGAAACATCCATGCCAGGGACAGCCATGTGATTTACAGTTCTGTCTCATTTTAAGCTTTCAAGCACATAATCCATAATAGCTTAGCTTTGGAGCTTATCAGGCTATAAAATATACAGTTCCCTAGAATTTCCCTTAGCTGTCTTAGAACACAGCCTCAGATGGGCTTAGGTGTCCTCTACCGGCCCAACCCCCATGTCTGTCTTTGTGGATGTGTTGCCAGATTGCCCCACTGAATGGAGACCAGGAAGGGAGCCCAACTGTTCTTTGGGGTTGGCAGTGTGCTCAGCAGGAATTGCTGTACACAGAGCAGCCTTTCTCTGGGGAGGTTCACAAGGGTAGTACAAGATTAGCCTGGATGTTTCTTTCCTTTTTTTTTTTTTAAATCATGAAGTTCTGCCAAATACTATCAGTACCCAGAGAAAATATACAAAGTCTGAAGTCCAGTGGAATTCACTTTTAAAAAAATTCTTAGCTTGAGGGTGCTGGAGAGATGGCTCAGCAGTAAGAGCACGTTTGTTCTTGCTGAGAACCAGGTTGGTCTCCTGCACCCACATGGCAGCTGGCAATCTCTAGTAGCTCCACTTGGAGGGGAAGTCAACGCCCTCTTGTGGTTGTCACAGGAACTGCACATGTGTGGGTGCATAGACATTATATTCAGGCAAAACAGACCAGCAGTCAACACATGGGACCTCATGAAACTGAAGAGCTTCTGTAGGGCAAAGGACACTGTCATTCGAACACAACGGCAGCCTACAGACTGGGAGAAAATCGTCACCAACCCCACATCTGACAGAGGACTAATATCCAAAATCTACAAAGAACTCAAGAAATTAAATGCCAAGAAACCAAATAATCCAATCAAAAAATGAGGGACAGCGCTAAATAGAGAATTCACAAAGGAGGAATCCCTAATGGCTGAGAGACACTTGAAGAAATGCTCAACATCCTTAATCATCAGAGAAATGCAACTCAAGATGACTCTAAGATTCCATCTCACACCTGTCAGAATGGCTAAGATCAAAAACTCAAATGACAGCACATGCTGGTGAGCGTGTGGAGAAAGGGGTACCCTACTCCATTGCTGGTGGGAGTGCAGGCTTGTGCAACCACTATGGAGGTCAGTCTGGCAATATCTTAGAAAACTTGGAATAGCTCTGCCTCAGGACCCAGCCATACCACTTCTGGGTATACACCCAAATGCCTCTTCACGGAATCATAAGGAAGTTTCTTCATCTATGTTTATAGCAGCCTTATTTGTAATAGCTAGAATCTGGAAACAACCCAAATGTCCCTCAACCGAAGAATGGGTTAAAAAACTGTGGTACATCTACACAATGGAATATTATTCAGCCATCAGAAAAACAAAATCATGCAATTTGTAACCAAATGGATGGAACTAGAGAAGCTCATCCTGAGTGAGCTAACCCAGACTCAGAAGGATGCACATGGCATCTATTCACTTATAATTGGATTTTAGCTATATAGTACAGGATAACTATACTACAACCAATGCACCAAAGGGAACAGGAGCATAGGCTTTTTGTTCGTTTGTTTGTTTTAGTTTTCTCTCCCTGTCATTGAGACTCTTTGCCCTAGTGGTGCTGCCTTATAGGCCTCCAGTGTATGAGGATGCGCTTGGCCCTCATATGACTGCTGAACTGGGGCGGGGGACTGTTATGTAGGGACACTGCACTCCAGAGGAGTGGGATGGAAAGGTTAGGGGATAGAGGGTGGGAGGGCGGGTCTGGGAAGAGGGGAAAGAGGACAACATGATGGAGATGTAACCTGAAGCAATAAATAAATTTATTTTAAAAAAATAAATAAAATTTAAAAATCTTCTAAAAAAAATAAAACAAATTGAATCAAGTAGGAATCCCTCACCCTTTAAAATTTTTCTGCATTTAACTGGACATAGTTGTTCTCAGAGTTGGTTTAACTTCATAGACCCCATTGTGCAATCTTGCTCTGTCTCCAGTGAAACCTTTATGTAATGAAAATTCCTTTGGAAATGGTTGCCCAATGATTGACATTTATTCCAAAATACACCTTGATGGGAGCTGCTCAGTCCTTTATTCTAGTGAAGTGCTTTTAATTAAAAACGAGGGTTTCCAGAGGGTGCTGGCGATTTGTAATAAATTGAAGCAGTATAATGAGTTGACGCCCTATCTTGCTCTTGGTGAGTTGGCATTCTGACGGTGCAGGTCAGAGTAAGTTGCGGAAAGCAAAGCAGGCTGAAAGCGGTCTACGAAATGCAGGCAAACTACCTCATACAGGGCAGACATATAGTTGACATTCCGAAGAGCTTGTGTGGCTCTGTTGCTGCCATGCCTCCTGATGAGCTGACTTCCCCATACCTATGATGTCACGTCAAACACAACTGGCACTTAACATTGCGCTGCAATGACAAAAATGCCTTGTTTTGCTTCTGCACAGTGCATACACAATGTGGGAGTAAACATGACATGTAAGTGTTGGACCAAATCTC
Organism: Lophiomys imhausi; assembly: GCA_907164525.1. Taxonomy (NCBI): domain Eukaryota; kingdom Metazoa; phylum Chordata; class Mammalia; order Rodentia; family Muridae; genus Lophiomys; species Lophiomys imhausi. The sequence goes on along the minus strand of CAJQZJ010032614.1, from coordinate 4,474,358 downwards.
AATATAAAACCTTATCTATATTTAGCAATATAAATCCTTTAGCAACATAAATCCTTCAACTAATATGGACTAATAATTCATACTAGTTTTGCTCCCACTTTTGGAGGCGATGAGTGTATTATTTTATAAGTTGGCAGTCTCTGCAGTTTCATCGAGTCATATTTAAGATGAGAAATCTGAGGCTAAGAAAGGTGAAATGATTTGCCCCCGAGTTACCAAGAAGACGAACTGTTGAATCATCCATCATTCAGGCTCAGGTCTTCTGACCACACAGCCATTGCTCTTTGTACTAACTCTGAACCTGTGAGTCAAACTGAGGCTGCTCCTGATAGATGGGAGAGCTGAAGATAGTAGAAGATAAAGAAAAACAAACTGGCGTATCTGGACAGGACCGCAGCTCATTAGGAAGAAGGATGAGGGAGGAAAGGGCAGGAGGGTAGAATTGGCACAAAAAACAGATAGTCATGGGAAGAGAGTGGAACAAGGCGATGCCAGATGTATTCAAGAGTAATTCTTAGTTGAATTAAAAAAAAAAAGAAAAGATTTCTTCATGTAGAAGCAAAGTACTTATGTATATAGGAGACACAGAAAAACCTCGTGCATTATTAGCACATAGAATGGACTCTGCAGGGGAGGAGAGAAGCCCAACTCTGACAGAGGAAGAGATGAGAGCTCCAGAGCATTCCACTGAGGCTCTGGATATGGAGCACTTTTCCCCCTCCGAAAACATTTAAAGAAAGGAGGGAGGAGAAAAAAAAGACGATGATAATTGCTAAGGGCTGTGTCATGCCCTGTTTATAACCCTAGGAAGAAAGTGAGACTCAATAAAGTGTGGACTGATTTATCAAACAAACCTTAACACGGAGTTAATAATGCAAGTAGAGATTTATGAGTTCAGTCAGGCCCCAGAACTTAAACGCCTTGTTTCAGAAACGGTTGTCTTTCTGTGGTAGTCACATAGAACTTGTCAAATGGCAAGGACACTAATAATAGCATTTTTTTTGTGTGTCTTTAGATTGCCGCTCAGAATTTATGTTTCTAAGATTAACTTCTACTCATTGACTTTGTGTTTAACAGTCATTTGGGGATGAAGCCTTCAGGTCAGACCTTTATTATAACCATGGAAAATATGATGATCTCCAGTTAATAATTATTTTTGAAGGAAAAGAAACAAGTTATTAAGATTACATGTCTAGATACTATATTTATAAACATAGTATTAGGAAATACTTTTAAACGAACATACAGAGGCTAGAGAGAGGGCTGGGGGGGGGAGGTAAAGGCTCTGCTGAATGAGCAGGAGGACCAGAGTTTGGATCTCACCTGTGGAAATGCTGGGTGAGCATGGTGGCCTGCCCCAATCCCAGCCTCAAAAGGCAGGAACAGAGAAAGCCTGGGCGGCCTGTCTAGCTAGACTCACTGAGCTGTGGGTTTGGGGTGAGAGATGTCCCACCTCAGTGTATGAGGGGACACACAACAGAGAGAGACAGCCGTTGTCACTCTCTGCCTTTTCATGCATTTGTACTTGCATATGTGTGCACACAAATGCACAAACACATTTGCCCACACACCACATGCTAGCATACCACCCACATAAAAAGTATACAGACATTGAAAGTACAAACTTCAGTTATAAGAAATAACTCTTTTCAAGGAAATGTATCGTTCTCTCTAGCAATAATCTTATTTTAAGAATAGTTGTTTTCACTAGTTTTAAGCTACTATCAGTTTATTTAGTTAAACATTTTGGTTGGACTGATCCTTGGATCTAATATAACTTTAGAAAACCCTAATTTAAAAAACAAACAAACAGACTGGGGCTGGAGAAATGGCCCAGCGGTTAAGAGCACTGGCTGTTCTTCCAAAGGACCCCAATTTAAATCCAAGCACCCACGTGGCAGTTCAGAGCTGTCTGTAATGGCCGGGCGTGGTGGTGCACACCTTTAATCCCAGCACTCAGAAGGCAGAGGCAGGCATATCTCTGTGAGTTCAAGGCCAGCCTGGTCTACAAAGTGAGTCAAGGACAGCCAAGGCTACACAGAGAAACCCTGTCTCAAAAAACCCCCCAAAACAAACAAACAAAACAAAACAAAACAAAAAACAAACCCAAAAGCCAAACCAAACCAGAACAAACAAAAAAACTTTTTCGCTGTGGTAGAGATGTTAGAATTGTAAAACTTGGAGTCAAGGTGACCTTGGAAACCCTTGAATGACTTCTGAAAATCCTTTGTGCCATCTGGGAGCCTTCTTTCTGTCTATCACATGTGTCTTTCCTGTTTTAATTTTACTTCCATGCTTCCTGTAATGGAGACAGCAGGAAATTTTTCACAAGAAACTTTGTTTTTTATGTTCTCTGATTACATATTTGCCATTTTAAATATTCTAGTTCTTTTCCCAGCCTGGTTCCAACTTCTGACTGATCTGACTACTCACGAGTTTGATAAAATGATTGTTTGAGGTACTGGGTAATTTAGGATATCAGCTCTTCACAGCTGATTTGCATAAGGTTTATGCTATTTTTAGACTCATTCACAACTAGAAAAGATTGCCATTGAACATTACAGTGATTCCATAATGTGTGTAGCACTGTTCAGTGGCTAATGTCAGTGGTATTTGTACAGACTGGTTTATAACCTTTGACCCTATGTTTTAAGAAAGAGGGCAGTGTGTCACTCTAAGACGTGGCACCACAAATGCCTCCTTGGAGGAAGGGCCACAAATGCCTCCTATTCTCAGTTTGCAAAAATTGTAAAGCTGCCATATAAATGTCTAGCTGGTTTTTGGGAGAGTCAGCAGGACAATTTTAACTCACTAGTTATTGAATGAACACATAAGAAGTATGTGTAAAGCCTATCAGAACTTATACAGCAGTGGAGAGAAAAAGGAGTACTCTATTGCTGGTGAAATTACCCTCTCCAGCTGTCCAGCTCTTACCTATGTTTTCAGGTGTGAATCTCTCTCAAGGGGACGCTGTTGTGTCAGAGGAGAACCTGCCACCAGCCCTGGTGCTTACGAAGGGGCACCTCAAGGAGCGCAGTCCCCCACTGCTGGAGGGGATGGAGGAGGGGCTTTCAGAACTGATATGCGAGTAGAAGAGGGGATGGAGCCAACGCCTCCCTAAATGACCTAGGGTGATGGCATGGGGGGGGGGTGGACTTAGGAACCTCCAACTTACTAGTAGTGTAATAGTTAATAATTACTTTTAATAGTAATTAAAAGAATCTCACTTTTCACCATGGTAAATAGTAGTGAACATCTTGGAAGTGTTGTGTGGATAAGAGCTCAGTGTGCAGTGGCTAGTACCCATTGTCACTTATTTATTTATTTTCTGAGTAGATGAAGATGGAGGGAATGACTCCAGTGTTAGGGTGTTGGCAGGCCGGCAGGGACAGAATCGACAAAGCTTACAGAACCTCCTAAGCGCTGTCTGGCTCTCTGTGACCCTCCTCAGCTGCCAGGCACTTTGGGACTGTTGCCAGTGCAGAAATGCATGTTTTCCCCAGACAGGGCAAGGGACAGTCTGTGGGAAGTCAGTTCACACTGGAGGTCAGTCCCAGCACTGACAGTGGGCCAACTTTCACCCACACTGTGGAGATGAGAGAGCAGCTGTGGGCAGGCAGCAGAGTCCGTGCTGTGGGGTCACTGGGTTGCAGCGTGCTTACAGATGTACAGTGTTTGTTCTGAGATTTTGTAATTTGTCTAGTTTACCCAGTTTCCATGACATGTGGAGAATGCAGCCAAAGCCATCTTATGTGGTTTCCTTACTTTGTTTTGATTTATTATTTGTTGTTTACAGTATTATCTCTAGCAACAACCTGGAATTTCCTTCCCCACTAATGTGGTCTGCTTCCATTGTGCCTGTTTATTTTTCATTTCCTTTTTCTTGGCTTTGCAACCTCCCTCGACTCAGCCGTGTTTATCTCGTCTCAGTGTCAGCTTCATTTATCAGGATGTCCCCTCAGAGGACATTTGTCCATTATTAATGGTGTAGGTTGTATTTTCCTGATTCCCAATGCAAGTGTGTCATATACCCCATGTTCCTAAATACTGCATGGTGGACTGGGCTATCATTCTACTCAGGGTTACTCTCAGCAAGCAGACAGGCTTGCTGACTGTGGCTTCCAGATGTGAGGCACTAAGACAGAGAAAGACTTTCTCTGTAGAGAGACTTGTCTCAGTTTCTCTGATGTCACCTGACCCTCTTGTTGACTTCGTTTTCTGGTTGCTCTTATTTATCAGCTGGTTACATGAGTGTAAGATCTGCCTTTTGCAGATATGCTCAATTCTCTGAAGCCAGACCCACAAAAACCAGTGTTGTTGATGATCAGTTCTGTCCTGTAATACTAGCCACTTGGAATACATGCTGAATCTAACTTGTTCCCTTATTATGAAGAACTTAGCCCATCAAGCCAATGAGGTTTAGGGAGGAGATAACTTGATTTTATTACTTGTTATGTGAATTAGCAAAACACTGCCTCATTTTTATTTCTGGGTTGTCACAAGTTACTGAATCATCCGGCTGACAATCATCTAACATTTACTTGTACTTGCTCTGAGCAGGACACATCTATAGTCTCAAGATACTTAAAGGACTTAAAGGTGGAAATGGAGTTGGAAGCAAGTAAAAACAATAAAGTCTCATATGTGTGCACAATCTGGAGGTCCATTGCATACACAGAGAAGGGTCCCATTAAATCTCTTGGGGGGATGTAGATTAGAGGGACTAGAACACACACACACACACACACACACACACACACACACACACACATACACACACACACACACCAAAACAAAACAACAACAATAACAAAAACCAAAATCTAAAATGACTGGGTCATTTGGGACCCATATGTGTTTTTAAAGGATTGAAGTAGCATGGCCTAGGTAGTAAGTCAGTGGTCAGGGGTGCAAGATCAGAGGAAGAAAGGGAGGTGGAAGGAACCAGGCACAAGGGCCCCAGATGCATTGTGAAGGAGTTTATGCTCCAGGACAATTTTAAGTAAGCAGAATATCATGCGCAGATATGCTTTCTGTAAAAATAGTCTAAGAAAGGTATATTTGTAGGATTTGAATGAAAACATGAAGACCCCTTAGGACAGTGCGGTACTGAAGCACACTGTAATGAGATTCTGACAAGAGCTGAAGGAGACATTCTGGAATATGAATCAACTGGAAAAAAATCTTGTTTGCCTCCAGCAGTGAACCCAGAGCCTAAGAAAGCAACATAGTTAATAAACCCTATTGAGAATCTTCTTCACCTCCTCTGCTTCCATTACCGCAGTTCTTGTTTCCTCTTTGTTTATTAGTGCTGGGGCTGTCATCCAGGGCCTAGTGCATGTTAGGTGTGTGCTCAGCCACCCTCCAGCCCTCCATCACAGTTTGGAAATGTCATTCTTGTGGCATTTCACATATTATATTGTACTATGCCACACCACGAAAATGTATTTATAACTTTTCTTCCCTGGAGCCTTAGGTCTTGGAGATTTGAGAAAAAAAATTACTGAATTATTTATGTCTGCCTAGCACAGAGCTTTGTATGCATAGCTTCCCAGGGTGTGTTTGACGAGTAAAACTCTCAGTGCTTTAGCCAATGTTTCTTCCAAACTGTCTAAGAAATACAGAATATGAAAAGAGCATTAAGATTTGCCTTCTCCCACCCATTTATACTTCTCCCCTCCTCCAGGGTCCAGAGCAAAATGGTAAGAGATATAATGAGTGAATATATATATATATTTCCTATAACATTTGGAGCTACAGAGATGGCTCAGCTATTGAAAGCCCTTACTTCTCTTGAAGAGAACCCAAGTTCAGTTCTCAGCACCAACATCTAGCATCTCAAAACCACCTGTAATTCCAGCTCCAGCATTTCTGATGCCCTCTACTGGCATCCAACGTGTGTACATATCCCTTTCCCTTAGTGGTGCTGCCTTGTAGGCCCCCAGGGTATGAGGAGGCTCTTGGCCCTCATATGACTGCTGAACTGGGGCTGGGGACTGATATGTAGGACACTCCACTCCAGAGGAGTGGGATGGAAGGAATAGGGGGTAGAGGGTGGGAGGGCAGGACTGGGAGGGGTGGAAAGAGGGCACTGTGATGGAGATGTAACCTGAAGTAATAAATAAACATTTTTTAAAAAAGGAAAAAAAAATAAAGTTTGTGTCACTGCCCATTATCAAGATGTGTTCCTATTCTTCCTGAAGCCCACATTAAAATACCAGTAAAAAATACTCAAATATAAAAAATCGCCATAAAATTATATCTGTTATAATATTGTCTTCAGTGGTTTCACTGTCCAAAAATGGAGCATGATAATTTGATTTCATATCTTTTCAAATCTTATTTTTTATTTTAATATAGATTGTATTTTATTCTTCCACCAGATCCGTAATGCCTCCTGCTTGCCTCTTTCAATATGGAGGGAAAATCTTTGGGAGAGCCTACTCAAGTGGTGTCTAAAGTCAAACTTTCCACAAAAGTAGAAAACACGGGACACTGGCTGGTGGAAGATCATGCTCGGATATGGGAAGTTTTAAAGACAGAGGAGGTAAGACAATGCTAAATGACAGAGCTGCTGCAGTAATGGATTTGCTCATACCTGACACCAGAAAATTCCTAGTGTAGCTGATACCCCATGCCAGCTTGAAGGTCTGTTCAGGGACCATAGGCACAGCCAAGACTGGAGAACAGTAAACCAGAGATATGTCCCTCATACATTATTGATGGCACAGTGATTCAGATAAAGGAGCTAATAGCACTAACAAGAAAGCGTACAATAATGACCTAAGCTGAGATGTATGGAACCTTTCCTGTGGCCTCAGATACCCCACTGGTATAGATGAACGGAATTCTTCTTCCTGTTTTCTTTCCCAGGGTTGCTCTTCTATGATTTTCTTCTTTCTCAAGCCTTTTATTGAGGTCTCAACAAATGCTAGTTGTGTGTGTGTGTGTGTGTGTGTGTGTGTGTGTGTGTGTGTGTGTGTGTGTGTTAGAAAGAGGGAGAAACCCATTCATTAATGGAAATGATATATTATGGTGTTTTTTTTTGTTGTTGTTGTCATATGTTTGAGATAAGCTCATAAGTAATGAGGTCCCAAAGAAGCACTTCTCTAAGGCACAATTGAATGAGACTATTACAAGAAGATTAGAAATGAGGATGGAGTTGATTATCTGAGCTTGGGAAAATCTCACTTCAATGACCTCGGCATTTACCCATCTTGACTCCTCGGAACTGAAATGGAGGCTAGGGTAGAACAGATAGAAAAAGCATCTCAGGGAAAAGACCAAAACCTAGAGTGTCAAAACAGCTAATGTGGGCTGGAAACATGGTAGGAAAACCACTGAACACTTGGTAAATGGCACCGCAAAGGCAAGGAGTATCTTCCAAGGGCTCACCTGGGAGCTTTCACTACCTTAGATAGCGTCCAGGGTCTGGGCTTTAGCTTGCAAGTTCAGAAATATTATTTCTCATATATCTAGCAGCAGGGTGCTCATAAAAGAACCACAATATAATAATGCAAATAATAATGGAAGGAAAAGACCTTGGAAGGCTATGCTTAGCTGAGCATAAACATGCCCTCATATAAGAGGGTTTCCATTTAATACCCATCAAGTGAATTTTTGGGTTATTTATTTTATAACTTGTCATTTTTTTTCTAAAGTGGTGGTACCAATTTATGCTCCCACTGGTAATATGCTTCCACTATTCTATGTGCCTATCAACTCTTGGAATTATGATTTTCTAATTTTTCTAATCTTGTTGATATAAAATTTTCTTTGTTGCTCACCAATTCTTTCTTGCATCTCAGCCTTATCTGAGACTGCTTTTGATAAGAAAAACCTTGAAACATTTTTATTACATTCTGTGTGTTTATTTTGTGTGTCAGTGTTCCTCACCAGCTTGAGCTTCCTTTTACTTTTCCAGTAGTGTTTACTTTTCTAAGGATTACAATATAACAAGTCTCTCTCTCCCTCCCTCTCTCCCTCCCTCTCTCTCTCCCTCCCTCTCTCTCTCCCTCCCTCTCTCTCTCTCTCCCTCCCTCTCTCTTTCTCATACACACACAACTATGTCAATTGATGTCTTTCCTTGGTCTGGAAATCTCTCCAGAATCTTTATATTCATAATTTTCCACCTACTCCTTCTGTGAGCCCTACTTAATTTATACTTCCTTTTTCATTCTTTGTTCATACTCTCTAACTTTTTTCAGAATCACTGTATTTTATTCCTCTTTATGCTGCATTCTGATGAATTTCATGTTTATATTCCAATCAGTAATGTATATTTTTTAGTTTGGAAGTTTCTTTTTCGTTGTTTTACAAAGTGTTTTTATTTATTTGCCTCTTTCTTTCTATTCTTATTTTATTGTTAATGCCCCATGTGTTAAGAACTGGGAAGGCTCTGAGATTTCTGCTGTAGTGGCCATAGTTTCACAGGCCCTAGAAGACAATATGAACCTCTTGGTTCAGTAGGAATGACTTTGTCACTCAGTAAAAACTGTAGCCAGAGTGTGTACCTGTTTGTTTTGGTCCCTTTGTCCCAATTCCTATAAGAGGGACTGAGGTGGGCCTTGGTAGATACCTGCATGGGGAATCTTGTTTTTTATTAGCAGGCAGTAAGCCAACTTGTACTTTGATTTAGTGGGAGGCATTAATACATCCCTTCAGATTGCTTAAGGCCAGCTCTGAAAACATTGTCTGGATAAAGATTATCTGGGACTTTGAATTTTTTACACACACAGTAAGACAGGTAGGATGCAAGGGAGACCCCATAACATTTTGTCCCTAACAGTATTAAATATAATGATTTTAAAGTTCCAATTATAATTCTAAAAACTGTGTCTTATTCTATTCTCTGATCTGTGTGTTTTCCCTCATACAAGGTATGATTTTTGACTGGATTTATTTTTTTCTTGGGAATGAAAGAAATTTCCTCCAGGGAGGATTTTCCATTTGTTTCTGGTAGCACTACCAATGGAAATCCATTTTGTTTAATTTATGGCAATTAGATTTTTTTCATACATTATATTCTGATTACAGTTTCCCTTCCCCCCATTCCTTCTAGTTGCCCCCTCCTCTCTCCTCCTATCCAGATTCACACCCTTCCTGTCTCTTGTTAGAAAATAAACAGGCATCTAAGGAGTAATAATAAAATCCAATAAGATAAAACAAAACAAACTAGAATATGACAGAACAATCAAACAAGAAAAGCACAAGAAGCAGATGTAGACACAGAGATACACCCGTTTATGCATGCCCTAATTCCACAAAAACACAAAACTAGAAACCATAATATATATTCAAAGGACCTGTAAGGTTTAAAACAACAACAAAACAAAAAACCAAACAAACCCCCAAAACACTTGACTAACATTTGAGAAAAAACCTCAAAAAAATGCTGTTGCCTTCATTTTGTGTTGGCCATCTAGTTCTGGTTATGCAGCCTACCCTTAAGAGTGGTTTGTTTCCCCAGTGAGATTCCTCCGGAGAAGACTAATTTTTCATTTGCAAGTGGCTATCAAATGGAGGTAGCTTCAGGATTGGGGATGAGGTTATGTGTCCACTTCTCCTCTCAGCTCTAGGACCCTCTCTGGAGCAAACCCATGAAGGCCCTGTGACTGCTGCCTCAGTCTTTTTGAGTTCATATGGGCATTGGTCCTGTTGTGTTTAGATGGCCTTGATTCCTTGCTGTCCTCTATCCCCTCTGGCTCTTACACTCTTTCTGCCTTCTCTTCTGCAGTGTACTGGGGAGAAGGATTTGACGGAAACATCCCTTTTGGGGCTACGTGTTCCAAGAGATCTCACTCTTTGCTTATTGTCTGGGTGGGTCTCTGTATTTGTTCCCTGATTCAGGAGGAAGCTTCTTTGATTATGGTTGAGCAAGACACTGATCTATGAGTATAGCAGAATGTATTTAGGGGTTATTTTATTGCTATATTCCTTTAGCAGAACAGTAGTATTTGGTTTTCCCCTAGGTCCCTGAGCTATTTAGTTTCAGGTTCTTACCTAAGCAGAATTGGGTATGGGTTCCATCTTATGGAGTGGGGCTTAGCTCAAATCAGATATTGCTGGTTACTCCCACAAGCTTTGTGCCACTACTGCACCAGTATATCTTGCAGGCAGGTAACCATTGAAGATCAAAGGGTTTGCAGCTTGGTTGATTTTTACCTTTCTTCTTTGGTACCATGCAGAACACCTTCCAGTGCCATGGACATTAGTCCATAGATGTGAAGGTTCCAGGTAGGCACTAGCTTGACCTCTCCATGTTCAATGAATTGTGTATGTATTGTCTTCAGCAACTTCAGCCTTACTGTCAGTTGGTGGAGAACCACCTTGGCAATAGCCTGGGTTCTTTGGGGGTTCCCATAGGACCTCTTAGGCCAAGAACTCTATTAGATATAACCCATTCCTGGTACTGGAAACTTCATTTGGTGATAAGAGATGTTCCTTTGGGGCTTCCTCTCCCCCATTATTTGGTGATTTCATTTAGATTTAAAGTGCACATATATTAGAATATTAGGTTTCCTTAAGGACCCCTCAAAAGGCCCTTAGTTTTAATTGTCCCTCCTAGTATTTCCTCCCCATGACCCCTTCCCTCCCCTCCCTATCTGATCCTCCCTGTCTAGTCCCCCCTTCCCCTACCTCATCCATCCATAACTATTCTATTTCCCCTTCCTATGGAGATCCATCCCTTCCAATATAAACTATATCTTGTCAGCAAATACATTTTGGTGACCCTTAAATAAGTTCCACAGAGAACAGGCCAAGGTTCACCTGGAAATGGGTGGATGCTGCTCAGTGCTCATCTTTGTGGGTTCTGCTTCCATGTGGACTCTGGCTTTGGTGAGATCTGAAATTCTTCCCAGCCTAGCAATGCAATGTAAAAAATACTTCATTTTATTTTTTGTTTTATTGAAACAGGTCTCTCTCTATAGTCCAGACTGTCCTGGAGCTCCCTATATAGGTGCTGCTGGCCTTGAACTCACAGAGATCCTTCTGCCTCTGCCTCCAGAGTGCTGGGATTAAAAACATGTGGCACCATGCCCAGATTAAGATGTTTTATTTTATCAAACATTTTTTAGTGAGAGAGTCTATTAGGGTATTCAGTGCACTATGCTTCCAGAAATATGAGTTATTTTGAGGGATGTTCTTAAAAGTTAAAAAAAAATCTATGTTTTAACAGTGTATCTTAAAAAAAACAAAACTTTTAATTAATTCTTCGTGAGTTTCACCTCATGCACCCCAGTCCCACTCATCTCCCCAACCACTCATATATGGCCTCCACCCTTGCAACCTCCCCCCAAAAGAAAATGAAAAACAAAAACAAAAAAGTAAACAAAACAAAGCATAGAAAGTAGCTCATTGTGGAAGCTGTAGTATGTCACAGTGTGTCCCACAGTATACCCCTCTGCTCACACATCTTCACTAGCCAATGTTCATTACAATGAATCAGTCTGGTTCGAGGCCTCTGGCTTCTGCTACACCATCAATACTGGGTCTTCACCAGGACTCCTCTCAGGCATCCTGCTGTTGCCCAGTGTCATGGAGATCCTACAGCTTTGGATCAGCAGGACTAGCCCTTTCATGTGCCCCAACAGTTCACAAATGTTGTAGATTTTGGAGTGACCAACTCAAAGCTCTGGATCTGAGCCTGGGTGGCAGCTGAGCTGTTCAGTCTGCCAGCTCTGCCTTAGCCACACCACAGAGTGAGCTCTCCGGTACTGCCCTGGCTAGGCCACCCCCTGCTTCCATCAGCAGGAGGCAGGACCAGCTCTCCGGCTCTCCTGCCCTCTTGCTCTGGAGCCAGCTTACCGGCACCTGCACTGTGCTGCTCAGTTGAGGTGTGGGACCCAAGAGTGCCTCTTTTAAGATGTTTAGCGAGTATCATCTTAGGTCATTTTTATTATTTGTTGTTGTATTCAGTTAAGTACTTGGTCATATGAAGTTATTCATTACTGAACTTTATAATCATTTAAGTTTTATGTAGGCACAAATCAGTGTCTGTCATATATTTGGAAATAGAGTGTTTGATTTTCAGTGTAGTGATTAATCATAACTATTCCATATAATGCTCTTAAAATATAAATATTCATCTTTAGATTATAAAATGTATATTTAATAAAACATAGCATAACCTTTAAGAAGATTCATGTATGAAAATATTTCTATAAAATCTCTGTAGGTTTTAGTTTCTCAAGTGAACAAGGGAACAGTGGGGGGATTGGCCTGGTTGTGTGCTGATGATACACATGAACTTATGTATTATCAAAACTCATTGAACTATATACCTTATTATTGTTATTGATTTTTTGAGACAGAATCTTGCCATGTAACACAAAGTATTTTGGAACTTCCTATGTAGTTCCATGCTGGCCTCAAACTCACAATTTTCCTGCTTTAGTCCCCTGATTCCTGGGATCACATGCATGCAGCACCATACTTGGCCAAAATGTACCTATTAAGCAGTCTTGTTTTGTTATATATTCATCATATTCAGTAAGGTTGATCTTGAAAAATGGGCATGGGATGAAGGGACAGAGTCAAATAAATAAATTGATGACCGCAGGACAGCGTGCTGGGTGTGGTGATGAAAGTGTCCATGGGTGTTCTGAGAGCAGACAGCAAAACGTGGTGCCATGGTGTGTGTTTGGTTGACAGGGAAACCAAGCGTCAGAGCAGGCAGTACCTGAGGTCATGTGTAAGAGAAAAATGGGAATCAGCCCATAATAGAATTTTAGAAGGGAGTCAGATTGACTATCCCTAGAAGACAGAAATCTGTGTATAGAAGAGTGTTAGAATGTTCTAGATTTTTGAGCACCTGTAGCAGAAGGGGTATGGCTGGAGAGGAAGCTGAGAGTAACTCAGTCATGAAAACCCTTATGATTCTCACTCAGAAGTTTGGAAACTATCCTGTGGATCCCAGGGGAGTCAATGAAGGGCTTCAGGCATAGTGGTTTATTTTTCAGAAGGTGTCTGTTAGAGTGTGTGGAATGGCCCAGAATGCTTCTAAACCACTCCTCGTACACTACCTTTTCTCTTCTCTGGCCTCACTGTTCCAGTCAGCACTAAACTAGGAATTATTTGGGGATATTCTTTTTTTGCAAGATGGTAATTTTCTTTTCCCAGCATAACTGTCTATCCTTGAGACCATGTCCTTCAGTTTTAATTTTACTTCGTCTATAAACCTCAAAGCACTGGCACCCTGCTAGACACAGATTGAAATAAATACCTGACTGACTGGTGAATTTTTTCATGATTTAATGGTCATATGTTGTTTCACTGGTAACACCAACCAAAATGTTGTCATCTCTGCGTGTGTGGGAGAGTCATTTGATGCGCTTTTGAGGTACACTAAGTTGTAGTGATTTTATTTACTATTATATTACATTTTTATGTTATTGCTGATTGATTCTTCACTGGATTGTCACCAAGCCCTGGGCTTATCTGTTCAGTTTTTGCACATGTGAAAAGGCCACTAAAACAGGCAATGTTCTCTGTGGACGTGGGGCAGAGACATTGTGTGAAAGTGACATACTGATGGCCTGATGGAAACAGGACGTGACCTTTCTCTCTTTATCTCGGGAACATCCATCCACCCCGTCTTGTCACATCACGTTCTTGGAGGAGGAAATAGTAATGTGTTCATCATGCATGCCTTGGGGATTAAATCATACTCATGAAGGACAGGAAGAGGAGGGGGACCTCTTAAAAACTGGATGACAGTTTGGACAAGCAGTGGGAGTGTGTTATGTTGAGTTCCAAGCAGCCAGCTCTTTGGCCAGCAGCTTAGAGGCTGGCTTTGATGACAGAGCCCAGACACTTCTTTATACTTCTTATGAATTTCTTTTCTATCTGCCAAAATGTTCACATGAGGCAAAGAGACAAAAATTTCCTTGCTAGGAAGTCATTAACACACAACGTGCTCTGAAGCATGAGTTCTGAGATGAGTGAAGCTGACATCAGCAGCAGTGAGAAGTAAAACACTGAGAGCGAATGCAGTTCAACTGGATCTGTAAAGAGAGAAAATATAATTTACTGAGCACCTCCTTCATGTTAAGAACTGTGCCTGGCAACTCAGACTCCATGGCTTTTTTGGTGACCTTGTTTTCTTTGTTTTATAAGAGAGAGAAAGAAAGAACCTGAAGGCGGTTGGGTAGGGAAGTGGGAAGGACCTGAGAGAAGTTGGGGGAGGGGAAAGAATAGCATCAAAATGTATTGCATGAAATACTCAGAGAATAAATGAAAACATAAAAAAGAACTGTGCTTGGGCACTTTCATATTTATCAATATAACCAAGTGACATAGCCCTAGGAAATTTTAATTTTAGTCATAGGAATTTTGAGGATTTGAGATGAAGGCACATGCCCAAAGATACGTAGCTGACAAATGGTGGAATTAGGTTGAGATTCAGTTCATGTCTCTTTGATTCTCCACTTTGATTTCTTTGTGAAACTGCCTACAAGCTCCAGAATCAGTCTGATTCCACATTTACCTTCCCTGTGCACACCTCAGCCAGCGCTGGCCACGCAGCAGCCCTGGCTCCTAGCACACCAACACAGTTCTCAGAGAGCACAGCTCGGCAGTGCCCTGTAAACAGACACCTGTGGGCCACCAAAGCCACCACATTCTTCACTCTTCACATGGTGGCAGTCTTTGGGACAAAGTTTCTGTTTAGGTTCCCACCATGTAGTGTCTTTCTTAGCTGGCTTAGGCAGCTATTAGATAGCAGCTTGGATAACCAGCTTGTAAATAACAGGCAATTACTTGTCACAGTTCTGGAAGTGGAAAGTTCAAGATCACAGTGTCAACATGGTCGGATTCCCGTGAGGGACCTCTTGTCTGTCAGTAGAAGACAACTGACATTTTGCTGTGTCTCCATGTGGTAAAAAAAAAACTGGAGAGCCCTCCAGGGTACAAACATTGGGGAACATATTCAATTATCATCAACATCTGCCATTTCTTTAGCTCCATGCTTTGTAAATGGTATCCTGAAACACTAAGCTCTTTGTAGTCTTGTCTTTGTAAGTGAGCTGTGCTCCATATTCCAAGCTATTGATTGGGGCACACCTTTGAACAGCCTGGCAGGAGCTTATATGTTTCACTGATTCCCTCAATGCCTGGTCCTTCCCTGGACACTAAAGCTTCCCAGAAGCACATCACATGCCCTTGTTTTGTGCTCTTTTCTTAGGCAGTCATGTGTCTAATAAAACATGTCATGTGTCATGAGAAACTTTGGGGGAAAAAAACCAGCTTGTCATGATCACAGGAGAAAAAGCATGCCACACAAGGCCATATGGAGAGACAGTGGTATTCAGGAAGCAAGTTGTGGAAAGGTTTAAATTCTTCCTATATTGGAGGTAGAGCTGTCATGGCAAGGCAGGGCAAGTGAACAGCCTAGGATTGCCTAGTATGAGGAATTTCGATGGGTTTTGGGCTAATGTCTAACTGTCTGGTACCAAGTCCAAGATGATTGATGTAGGGGATAGCATCTCTTGACTGTAAGATCAGGTAGAGGTGGTAGTTCTTGAGCAATTAGTTAACCCATGAAAGACTTGCTGTGGGCCCTGTACCTTTGAGAATTGACTAGCTTCCCTGAGAGAGGTCTCATGGCCAGGAAGAATTTTAAAGATGTCAATGCATCATAATATACAGAAAAATGTAAAGTATTTACAACAAAGTTCTTGAAGCAGAGTTAATCACTATGGGCATGCACCTGTAGTCAAGGAAGTTTCTCTAGCTCCAATACACATAAACGCTTTATGACTTTTTAGTTTTCTCTATTGGTCCTTGTTGCCAGAGTCTCAAGTTTTCCATGATATGTTCCATCAGTCCCATAGTCCAAAGTAAAAGGAAACACTCAGGCAAAATCTTTCATTATGATCGTTGCACTGGTGTTAAGATGCTCCCTTTTTATTGCTTCTTTAAGGAGGATATCCTTGACCCCTCTGGTCATGTTATTGACACTCCCGTGCTTTTCTGCCTTGTAAACCTCATCATATGAGAGGTATATTTTTACATTGCTATCTCCCAAGGCAGGGTCTATCTTATAGTCATCTGTATCAAATCAAATATCATTCAGTGTCTGGTGCATGTTAGGTACCTAATACTTACTGATTAAAGAGTATGCACGGAGGGAGGAAGAGCATCATTCTCTCATCCCTGTTTTAGTTTCCTCATCTGTGAGTTGGGCATAGAGATGGAGTTCCAGTGAGAACTGAGTTACAACATGGAGATTCATGGAACTGAGCTTTCTATGTAATACATGGCAGGGGGAGTACCATTGACTTTGTCTATGGGGAAGAGTACCACTGTTCTCAGCTATTTCCTCTTGCTAATGTCACAATTCCATCAATTGGAAAAAAGTTTATTTGACTCATGGTTCTGGTCCAAGTTTTCAGGGCTGTATCTGGCAGTGGCTTTCTTGATGTTGAGTCCCAGTAAGGTTCAAGGCAGTACCTGGCAAAGGACAGAGAGTATAATCTAGTGTGTATTTCTTCTATTCTCTCTTTTTCTTAATCACTGAGTCTCTACTCTGATGACTTACCTATCATCTCTTCCCAAAGATCCTACCTCTAAACACCATCTTTAGGTTAAATCTCTACTCCTTTCTTCTTTCCTCTCTTCCTTTCATGAGCTGTGTGTGTGTGTGTGTGTGTGTGTGTGTGTGTGCATGTGTGTGTTCATGTCTGTGCACACAGAGAACAGAGGAAGACATCAGTTTTTCTGTATTATTGTTATCTGCCTTATTCCCTTGAGCTGGGGTCACACATGGAACCTGAAGTTTGCTGTTTTGGCTGGACTGGCTGGCCAGGGAACTCCCAGGATTCTCCTGAAGGACAGAGTGAAACCGAACTTTTAAGTTATTATTTAACACTTATTTATTATTAAATTC
>CAJQZJ010032614.1:4409200-4454560 GCA_907164525.1 Lophiomys imhausi | reverse complement strand
CATGCCTCTGCACTCCATGCCTCTTCACACCATGCCTCTGCACTCCAGGCCTCTTCACTCCATGCCTCTTCACACTATGCTTCTGCACTCCATGCCTCTGCACACCATGCCTCTGTACACCAAACTCTTTTCTCTGTTGGCATGCTGGCTCACCACTTAGACCCTGAGATTTTCTCTCCTACCCCTACCACATAGTGATGCCCACCCGTCATGGTGCCTGTATCCCAGCACTCAGGAGACTGAAACAGGAGGACTGAACTATTACCCTGTCTCAACAAATGAGGTGTACCCTTGTCCTCCTTCCCTTTCTCCCTCCCTTCTTCCTTCCATCTTTTTCTACCTTCATGTATTAGTTACTTAAAACACTTTGAAAGAAGCAACTTTAGGAAAGAATGATTTGGGGGGGGGGGCATATTTTGAAAGCATGGTGGTCATGGGAACATTTTGTTGACTATGGCAGCCCAAGAGTGAGGCTGCTGGTCACATCACCTCTGCAGTCAAGGAGGCAGAGAGGGACTGGGACAGGAAGTGAGGCTCAGCTGTAACCCTCAAGGTCCACCCTCCAGTGAGGCACTTCCTCAAGTTAGGCTCCACCTCTCAAAGGTTCTAATCTATGATCTTTCAAAACAGCTCCACAGCTGGAGAGCCTGAGCCTCTGGGGGATGTTTCATGTTCAAACTATAGCACTCTTTTTTTCCCCTTTCTTTTTCTATCTCCCCTCCACTCCTCTTCTTTCTCTCCCTTCCTATTTTCCCTGTTCCTCTCCCCTGGCCCATGTTTCTTAAATGTATACCTATTGCATTAGTTGCTGTTCGCTTGTTTGGTTCCCTTTACAGGTACTCTGAGTTCCAGGATGAATCACTATGTGCTCTTTTACTCACGGCTGTGTCATTACAATGTTGAGCTGTTTGTTGAGTGAACAAACAAATAGTGAAAAAATGAACAAGTGCATGAACAGACCAATAACTCTCTTGGTGTGTCAAAGTGACAATTCCCATCTCTCAGGGTTGGAATTGCTTTCTCTGACATCATAAAAGAACAGATCCAAGGTTCAGATCCACAAGTTTCATTGTGGGGCTTATATTTGCCAACAATAGGAAACATTACAATTGTACTGGATTTCTGAGAATCAACAACATATGCACATAGTAGAAATGGTGACAAAGAAAGAAATAGCTAATGAACAGAATCCACAGGAAGCAGAGAGCTCCTCCCACTCGTGTTTATCCTCATGGGCGACTGTGCTTATAAACTAGCTCATTGTTGCCTCAAACATTCATTTTCAGTAAGATAAATGCCATGCCAGAACAAATCTGAATTGTTTCAAAATAAAAAATGTTGATGAAGGCAGTTAAAAATGGCAGACAGAGAGACTGGAACATTGTGATGAGGGAATCATGCTTTATCAAGGTGGGAGGAGAAGTTATTTTAAAGGAAGAATTGGGAGTGCAGGAGATTTGAAGAGGCAAAAAGTGCCAGGAATCCAAATGGGGGTCCAGAAGTATTATAATGGGAGTTCAAACTGCAGACAATATTGTCACAAATGAAGTAAGTAATTCCATGGGGACTTACACTTGGGGCTCAATGGAAGAGTATAGGAAAGACCCTGTAACAAAGCATGTTCATGTGAGTAGTAATCTCTGAGTGCAGAGTGGCAGCAGTCATTTTCTGCTGCAAGCAGGGACCGTGGGAAAGAAAGTACAAAGCTTTGCTGGGCCAGGCCTGAGCCCCAGAGCCACAGGACCTGGAGGAGGGGCTGGGAAGACAGAGGAGAGTAGAGCCAAAGTTTTCAGCCCTATACTTCACACTTTGTCTTCTTGTATAAACAAGATATATAGTTTCCTTATAAAGTCTTCCTACACTACAAGCAGAAACTCTAGTCATTGTAGGACCATAAAAGAGTCCAGGACCAAGCTAGTCAGTAGTTTGTCCTTTGTCACCTTAACCAGGGCTGTTGATCCAGCCTTTTGCTGCTGTTTTTCTTGATTTGCTTTGAGGAATATAATATAAACACACACACACACACACACACACACACACACACACACACACCAGTAGAAAAATAACATGAACTCGTGTTACTTCCTCATTTTGTGTTCTTCAGCCTAACCATATGAGGCAGAGTGCTTATGTGTGGAGTGCTCTGTTTAACTTCATTTTCTGCACATTTATGAGCAATAGCAGCACACAGCCCATAGGAGGCACTTCATTGGTATGTTAAGTGAATGGTTGTATAATGAATAGATGTATAACATATGTGAAAGCACATTCTCTGTGCCTTCCAAACATGGATGGAGCTCAGGATATAAGGAATAAGGAGAAAGTGCCATGGATTTTGATTCTAAGTACTATTGGTTTAAATGTGGTCCTGACATTTTCCTGGCTATGTTAATCCCTCAAATCTTAGCTTTAAAAAAAAGTCTAGAAGATGTGTACATTAATGCCTGTATAGAAATATTGAATACTGAACATACAGTATTCACAAACCATCTACACAAAGGGCCAATATACAGCTTAGGCTCCATAATATTCTTCTTTTCTCTAGTTCACTCAGATTGACCACAAAAATCATTGGTATTTTGGTTCTTTGAAAAGTATTTAAAGTTATTTCAAGACATATTTCACTTTTAATTAGGGGTTTGTGTGTGTGTGTATGCACATGTGTGTATGGTGTATGTGTGTGTGTATTGTATTGTATTGTATGTGCATATAAGTGCACATGACTGAAGGTGCCCATGAAGGCTAGAAGATGGTGTTAGATACTCCCTGGAGCTGGTGCTATAGGAGGTTTGTGAGCTATGTGAAGTGGGCACTGGGGACTGAATTCAGGTCTCCTGCAAGAGCAGTATGTTCTTTTAACTAGTGAATCATCCTTCCAGCTTCCTGAAAAAAAAAATCTCTAATAAACTGAAGTAATGTGAAAAACTATTGACATTTGTCATTTCCAGGTATTGGCAATATAAATATGATTTTATATATTTGTGTTCCCTCTCTCTTTTATATATCTAAAAATTAAACTAATGAAAGAATTTAACTGTAAAGACATGTATTATTAGAGAAAATGCCTGAAGTGAATTGCTACCTTAGTGAATGTAGGAATGTAATGAATCGAGTCACTCCGTTTACACTGGGTTCTGCTTGTCAGTTAGCTGTCATGAGTGTCAATACCAATGCATCTCTGTCTTGGAATTTCCGGTTCCATGGGAATACAGATATATTTATTATCATTATTCCTATGGTCAGGGTAGTTAAAAGGGAATACAAGGTTGGCAAGGTTACAAGGGGACAGAGCACATTTTATCTGACAAGGGGTTAGGAAAAGAAAGGAGTAATGGAATGGTGTTTAGGACTGCTGATATGTAAGCTGGCACCTGGAGAGTGGACAGGATGGGTGTGGTCCACACCAGGAGGAGTGTGCATGCTGGTCAGAGACAGGAGAAGGAAGAACAGCTCAGTAAAGACAGTTTCTAACTCTGGGGCAGATTTTGACCACGCATCCATCAAAGACACCCCCATCTGCTGGTATTGGTGAGATCTCACTTTTTAAAACACTGTTTTTACTTTTTATTTGTGAATACAAGAGTGCTGGTGCCTGTGGAGGCAGATGCAACAGATGTCCTGGAGCTGGAGTTGTGGTAGTTGTAAGCCATTGTTGTAGGTGCTGAGAATTGAACTCAGGTCCTCCTCAAGAGCAGTGCATGCTCTTAACCATTGAGCAACCTCTCCAGCCATTCGAGTTGATTTCTAAGAAAGTATTTGCCATCATTATTATTATTATTGATTAATGTGTGGGAACTCATGCCACAGAATATGTGTGCAAGTGAGAGGGCAAGTTTATAGAGTCTCTCTCTTTCCTCTTGTACATGCCAGGCTGGGTGACCAGCACCTTCACCTACTGAACTATCTCACTGACCCAGGTCTCTCTTTTTGTATTCAGATTGTCGATGCTTAGGAACTGATAATTTAGTCTAGCTCAGAGTATGGTATCTGGTGGAATGTCATGTTTTCTGGAGAGTCTAGAGTCATCGTTGCTATTTTTCTTTTCAGCAGACAGAAATATATGTTACATCATATGAGTAAAATCAGCCTAGAAGTTCTGTCTCTTCTACATTATCAGTCAGTGAACTGGTGGGCCCTGGCCTGAGCCATAGTGCCACAGCTTTGCTTGTCATCAGCAGACATTGACAGAAGTTTGTCTGATCACTTTGTGTATTTAGCAGCAGACTTGAAGATTGTTGTTCAGAAGCTAACCTGTAGGTTAGTGAAAAGTTAACTTTTTTCTTAGGCAGCTGGTTGTCCTCTTACATCAGATGGATCATGTTTACATGCTTGCTCTTGAGTTCTTGAAACTAATAAGTAGCTTTACAATCTGAGAGATACTTCTTAATAAAGCCAGTGACATCTATCTATTATCATATGGCATTGGAGTTTGGAACACATTTACACTGGGGCAGAGTTGAAGGATGATCACATTCTAATGACAGTCATTTGCAATATCTGATCACATTCAAATGCAGGGCCATTACACAGGGTTGCATAATGGAAAGTAAATGGACCAGACAATTCGGTATACAGCTAACCATCTGGTGACCTCGCCTGTGACTCCTTGGGGAGGGAGTCAAAAGAAAAGCTGATGATCTGAGCTTGTGACTTGCCCAAAGTTGTGGAATAACATCATTATACTCTAATTTCCAACAATTGCTTCATAGACTGCATTTGTACAGTTCTCTAAGATTCCCAAAGACAAAGCTTTACAAAATCTAGTGATGAGACAAAGTTCCTGGCCATTCTCTTCTTATTCCACAGTATACCTTTTTATTGTTATGCTAGTTTTTGCTCTGTTTTGTTTTGGGTTTGTTTTTGCCACTGTGAAGAAATAACTGGAGGGAGGAAGATTTGTTTTGCTCACAATGTCAACAATACAGTTCACCATGGGGTGAAGATGTCATCATGGTGGGGAAAATGGATATAGCAGGCAGAGAAGGTCACCTCATGGTGCCCAGGAAGCAAAGAGGGAGTGCCTACACAGCAGAGTTCCTCTTTCTCTTCTGTTTTGTATACGCCCCTGCCTGTGGCATGGTGACACCCATCTTCAGGACATCTCCTGTCATAAATAATCTTTCCTGGAACCCCCTTGTAGATACCCTCAGAAGTGTGCTTCCCTTAATCTTCTGGGCACCTGTGATGGTTAGGTTTGTTCTCATTGTCAACCTGATACAATCTGGAAACACCTGGGAAGAGAGTCTCAATGAGTTATTGTCTAGCTCAGACTAGCCCGTGGGCAAGGCTGTGGGGGATAATATTGATGATGTTAATTGAGATGGGACAACCTAGCATGTAATTAGGCATCACCATTCCCAGACTGTATAAAAGAGGAGACTGTGAGCAGAGCTCAAATATTCATATGTGCATTCTCTCTGCTCTAGACTGTTTGCATATAGCCAATGGCTTTGAGTTCCTGCCGCTGACTTCCTTTCAGTGATAGAATGAAACCTGGAATTATGGGGCTAAAATAAACCTTTCTCTCCTAAGGTGCTCCTTTCAGAGTCTGTCGGACTAGCAGGAAGAAACAAAACCAATGCAGCATTTTTCACTCCCATCCAAGTAATAATCACGATTAACAGTGGCAAGTGTCATTTGAGTTTTCTTCATGACAGCACCCCTTCTTCTCACTCTGACCTGCCTCTCTCCCCTGGCCCCACTGCTAACATTTCATTTGCAAGTGGGACGCTTGAGGGACAGATCGCCTTGTGGTTTGCTTTATGTGTGCAGAAATATCTTTAACCTACAGGTTTGGGGAACCACCTTCTGGCCTCGGATTTTATCCCTCAGCCGTTATATTGAACATGCTCAGTAATCCTAAACATGCTTTATTTCTTTTTGGCTCCATTTCTGTCCCATGATGTGGCTTTTAGATGTATCCATGCAATCTTGTTCTCACAGCCAGGTCTGAGACCTTGTTGTAAGTGAGAGTTAAACTACCATAAGGATCAACTGGGATCCATCAGCATAGTGCATCTTAAGGCTATTGGCAGTGCTTATGTTTGGAATTCTGTAGAAAAGAAAAAAAAAGCCGTGTCCTCTTAGAGAGAGGGGATGGAGAGCAGGGGACATGGAAGATAAACAGGAGAGGGAGGACATTTTTGTTGAGCTTTCCTAGTAATCTCATAAGTAAGTAAAAAAGAGGAAACTACATACAAGCAAAAGTTTTATTAAATTAACTAAGATAATGTTTAGATATACCTTTTAATTGTGTAAGAGATTTAGGAATGTTATTTTATATAATATGTTCCTGGTTTTTGTGGAGGTAAACAGAGAAAATGTGGGTTACGTTGAGAGCCACAGGAGTTAGGAAAAATGGAGAACCCAGAAGAAAGAGTATGTTCAATCCATAACAGCAAATCATAAACAATTCCAGGCTGTCTGTTCTTAGCCTGATGGGTTGTATGTTACCTATGGTTCAATAACTTATCTCCTGTTTGGGTTCAAGTTATTCCTGGTCAGCTTTTGATCATTTTTTTTGGAGGTGGGTACACTTTCCAGGTCATTACCAAAGCAAGCTCAGTATTCAGAGAATTAATGGAATTCCTGGAGGTCTGTATTCCTGCCTCCTCTGAAGACTGTGATGAAGGAGCAGTTTCTTAAAGAAACAGTTCTGTTTCATGGCAGAACTGTATACTTGGTACTGCTGAATTGGAGCCTTCTATTGACTCTTATTTTAGCCCCTCAAGGGACTCCTGCCAGTGGTTAGGACAGCAGCATTGAGACACACCCCTTCTACCAGATCGGACTTCTGTCAGTAAGTGAGCAGGACAGCTCCGCTGATTGCTATTGTCAGATGTCAGCTTGACTGTATCTGCAACAAACTACAGTCTAGAAATGGAGGGCATGCCTGTGATCTGGATCTTGAGTCAGGAAGGCAACATGCCTTTGATCCAGATCTTGAGATTAGAAGACACATGCTTATGATCTAGATCTTGAGGCGGAGACAGGCAGGCACCTTTAATCCAGATCTTGAGGAAGGAAGACACACTTTTAATCTGGGCCACACCTTCTGGTGGAAGCCTATGTAAGGACAACGGAAGAAGGAAAAGTTTTGCTCTCTGCCTGCTTGCCCTCACCTTGCTAGCACATCCATTCCTTCACTGGCATTGGAGAGATTTCTTTGGGATTCCAGCAGATACAGAAGACCAGCGGAGACACCCAGCTTTGTGGGACTGAGAAACTATTAGATTCTTGGGCTTTCCATTCACAGCTAGCCATTGCTGGATTAGTTGGACTGCAGCCTGCAAATCATTCCAATAAATTCCCTTTAGAGCAGAGAGAGAGAGAGAGGGAGAGAGAGAGAGAGAGAGAGAGAGATTCATTCCATAAATTCTGTGACTCCAGAGAACCCTTACTAATACAGCTATCTGTTGGGGGGGAGGTGTCAAAAATTTAAAATGACAATTTGTAGTGTTGCTAAAAAAGATCTCCTTTGTTGTCCTATGATGGAAGATGTGCTTAAATTTGAAGGCATTAAGAAGACCCCCAGTGTTAACTGTAGGGGATTGTATGAGGCAGCCCCCGAACTGGGCCAAGGTGTGTATGAGTGAGATATCCCCCAAAATTAATCCTGAGATTTGATGTGCTTCAGATACTGGTGTTTCAGATATATGTTATTTTGTGGATTGTGTTAGAAACTTTAAAAATACTGGGCAAAAGTGGCACATGCCTTTAATCCCATTGCTCAGGAGGCAGAGGCAGGTGGATCTCTGAGTTTAGGCTAGCCTGTTCTATAGAGTGAATTCCAGGACAGCCAAGGCCACACAGAGAAACCCTGTCTCAAGAAACCAAACCAAATCAAATCAAACAAACAAACAAACAAACAAACAAAAAAAACCCTTAAAAACAGGAGATAGACAGAGATGAGGAAGGACAGTTTGTAGTTTTATATGTTTTCATGAATGATGGAGAGACATTGATGCCACACTCTGTAACCCAACAATAAAAAGAAGCCAGTGTGAAGTAATAAATAAATATTAAAAAAAAGAAGCCGGTGTGTAGATAATAATCTATTTAAGAAGAGAGAATTGGGTCAGGTTGAAGAATTCTCAGTTTATAAGAGAGAAAAATAGCTAACTAGCTAAAAAGATGCTCAGGTCAGACAGCAATTCAGTGTCAGCTCAGTTTAGTTTTTATATAAAGTCCTTGGTGAGAGATGATGGCTGTGAATTTGGCGGAGTAAATGTTGAATACCATTTCCTTGCTAGGGGAACCCCTGTGTGCCAGCAGAACATTATTTTTGTTTTGTTTTGTTTTTTTTCGAGACAGGGATACTCTGTAGCCCTGGCTATTCTGGAACTCTCTCTGTAGATCAGGCTGGCCTTAAACTCACAGAGATCTGCCTGCCACTGCCGTCCAAGTACTGGGATTAAAGGTGTGCTCCACTGCCAACCATCTGAGAATATTCTTACTTTGCCAAATAAAATTGATTTCTTCAGGGAATGATTGCATTGAGCAAGTGGGTTCATGATGTGATAGCCTTCTTAAGAAACAGGTTTAAGCCGGGCAGTGGTGGGGCATGCCTTTAATCCCAGCATTTGGGAGGCAGAGGCAGGCGGATCTCTGTGAGTTCAAGGCCAGCCTGGTCTACAGAGTGAGTTCCAGAACAGCCAGACATACACAGAGAAACCCTGTCTCGAAAAACCAAAAAAAAAAAAAAAAAGAAAGAAAGCAACAGGTTGTGTGATCACGTGACAGTTTTCTTCTTGGTAATCAGTCCAGAAGTTGTACACATCTGTGAGACATTGCTTGGTGCTGTTCTTCCTCATCGCTTTGGAAGAAATGCCAGGTGATGCAATTTTAATGTCTCTAACATGTTTTGTGTCATTTTGCAATAGCATGATAAATTTGAACTAATTCACCCATTTCACTTTGGACTTCAGTTCCCCTTGTCATCAAAGGCATCCATTTTTTGAAACAGCTGTTTGGGTTAGGGATACAGGATGTGACCATGAACTAGATCAAAGCTAATTGGGCAGTAGGGTAAGCAGGCTCACGACCTTGGCCTCATTAGTTCTGGGTTGTAAGTAAGCTGAAGTAGCCTGCCCTGTGGGCAGGTCACCTTTCCTGAAGAAGCTCCAACATTTAGAAATTATCCAACAGGGCTTATGATCTTATTGATATATCTTCTTCTTACCCCAGTGAGGAATGCTTGGATACCAGTGAGATGCGGAGATTGTGTGAAAATTCTGGGATTGGTGTTTAGGGATCATTGTCAGGTAGACAAAAGAAAATTAGTCATACCTATGTTATAGGCTTTGTTTCCAAGACAGTGCCAATGGGTGTTTTACTCAGATGAATGTTGGTAACTTCATTCCATCCTGAAAGCCATTGAGGTAGGTTGGTTTGAACCAATAGAAATTAAATTCTTGCATATGCCACCCAGATTCTGGCCATGCAGTGGATTAATGAAGCTGCGGTTTGTGCCATACAC
This sequence comes from Lophiomys imhausi, assembly GCA_907164525.1. Taxonomy (NCBI): domain Eukaryota; kingdom Metazoa; phylum Chordata; class Mammalia; order Rodentia; family Muridae; genus Lophiomys; species Lophiomys imhausi. The sequence continues at coordinate 4,445,082 of CAJQZJ010032614.1, read as the reverse complement.
AAGAGCCAAGACTCGCCAAAACAAAGGACCCAGCTGTTAGTGGAAACTGAGCCACCAGCAGCTCTTGGAGGCCTGCTGTCTGTGGCTGGTTTGTGTTCTCTACCCCACATGCCTGTTGCCACAAAGGTTTGCCAGCATTCCCTGGTGGCCAGCCACATGGGGCAGGGGGAGAGCTCTTTGGTCTTTTGGAAAGTGGGACCAAGGTGTGATCCTTCGTATGCAAGCACCAACAGTCGTTATCAAAGGTTCTTTAAAAGTGAAATAAGTAGAAAAAATTCGATTAAGAAACCTCGATGAGGCCATGACTGCTCTTTGTGTACCCTCCTGCATCTCGATGCTCAGTGAACTTCCTCTTGCAGAGGCTAGCTTCTTCCAGTTTAGCTTGTCTGAGTGAAAGCATTGTAAACTTATCTGCTAAGAATCTCTCTCTTTTTTTTTCTTCCCTCTTTGTCCATATACCTAATTGCTATTGAAGGCATCGACTTAGATACTCATTAAAATAGTAAGAGGACATTAGGATTTGTATGCGTGCATATGTTGTATACGTGCATATGTTGTATACATGTGTGTTCACCTGTGTATTTATCTGTGTGTGCAGGCCAGAAGTTTAGAGTCTTTCTTTATTGGTGTCCACTTCAGTTTTGAACAGGGTCTTTCACTGAATCTGGATCTCGTCACTTTGACTTGACTGACTCTCCTTCCAGCCCCTGGGATCCTTTTGTCTCTGACCAACCCCCACCTATTCCCAAAAGACAATGGGATTTCAGGAATGTGCTTCCATACCCAGGAGCTGGAGATGCAAACTCAGGTCCTCACATTTGCCTGGCAGGCACTTTACACACTTCATTCACTGAGCCATCTCCGCAGAGAATTATTGTATGATAATAAGAAACGTAAACGGAATCATAACTTTCCCAAAAGCCGGCCCACCTTACAAAGCTGTTCTGGAACTCCACATTGAGCCCCTTAAAAAAACAAACAACAAAAAACAGTTAGGCTAGGGGCTGCAGCAGTTAACATCCCTGGCTGCTTTTACAGAGGACCTGGGTTTAATTCCCAGCACTCACATGGCTGCTCACAATTCTCTGTAACTCCAATTCTAGGGGATCTGTTGTGAGCGTGCGTGCGCGCGCGCGCACACACACACACACACACACACACACACACACACACACAAGCAGAACACCAATGTACATAAAATAAATAAATCATTAAAAATTGTAAAGATAGGAAAGAATAATTCCTTGAAATTCATCCCAGGATAGAAAAAAAATCATACACATGCTTCTCTGTGTCTGGGTAGTCAGCTCCGTGCATTCATATGTTGATTTTAATATGTAAAGGGTCATTCTGTACATGCTGTTCTGTACTTGGCTTTTTTCCCCCCAGTGATGTATCTTAGAAACAATTTCAAGTTGGCATACACAGACCAATTCTTATAACCACTGTATAATGGATTATTCTGCATAATATAGACATAGCATTTTTATTTAACCAGACCCAGGGCTGGGAGAAATTTTGATGTATTTTTAAACACCATGACAAATTATGCTTTAATAACCATCCCTCTATATCTTATTGAAATGTTCTATGAATCCATAGGGTAAATTCACAGCAGTGACATTACTCCTTCATCAAGGATGTGCTTTTTTAAAAATTTATTATAAAATTTATTCACTTTTTTTCCTTTTCTTTTCTTTTTTCTTTTTCTTTTTCTTTTTCTTTTTTTTTTTTTTAGCACTGGGGATGGATACCAGGGCCACATTCAAGCTAGGCAAGCATTCTGACTCAATTATTCTTTGCATCCTTAAGAGAACCAGATTCTCAGGTTTGGATAGAAAGCAGTTTTCACTGGATCTAGGATAAGGATGCTGTAAAGATATGCTTTTAATATTGAAAAATATTGTCAAGTTGTACTCTGAAAAGTTTGTTCCCATTTTCACTCTCAGAATATAAACATGCATTTTGAATAAGGGGAAAAGTATTGCTTTCTCAGAGATGTATCACTGGTTCCTGTTTTTATTCTAAAGTATTGCTTTCTCAGAGATGTATCACTGGTTCCTGTTTTTATTCTAAAGTATTGCTTTCTCAGAGATGTATCACTGGTTCCTGTTTTTATTCTTAAACTCTTGCTCGTGCTTTAGCTTCTAGACATCTGATATATAAATAAATGATGCTGACATCATCTGTCTTCCCTGCCTTGAGGCCTCATCTAGCTTGAAGTCAATAAGAATATCTTCTCCATCAGACTTTAAGTGTCCCCACATACTGGCCTTGAGGTTACCAGGAGTGTATGTAGTTCCAGGAAGAGCATCTCAGACCACCCCCTGTTAACCAAAAGAGGGGGGCTGAGAGTCTGTCATCAGCCTTCACACAGCTCCACCAAATCTGTGAGCACAGAAACTCTTCCCTGATGCCTCCAAAGGAACTGGGCACCTGAAGCTTCATCAGGGATGCGGAGCTCATCTCCTGAAAAGGGACGCTGAGAGAGATGAATAATCAATCAGTGGAGGGCATTTGAAGCACCTGCTCAGTCATAAACGCTCCTTCATAAAACAGACGCATGATGTCTGTGTGACATCGTAGGACTCCTGACCACAGCCTTTTGAACTCATGCTCTCTACTTGGGCACTGTGTATTTTTACATACTGTCAAATAGCAACACGACACATGAAGACAATCTGAATGTCAGTATTACAGAATAATGCAGACAGAAGACTGTGGTTGGTGGATAATAGTTATTTTTGCTAGAATTCTGATTCAGCTTTTACCCACGGGTTTGGTGGGATTGTTGTTAATATTTTAAGTATCTGAAAATTCTAAGAGAAAATCTTGGGTGGGGGGGAGTACAGAATAATGATGCATAGTAAACATCATGCTCTCTAGTCACACAGTGGCAAGGATATTGACTAAATAAGAAGCAGTGTGGTCCCCACACCTAGATTTCATTGCTATAAGGATCAGGAAGTGGTGCTCTGTGCTGGATACCAGGATTAACTTCATCCACTTTTATCACACTTGGAAACCTCTACTCACACTAGCAAGTGTGGCTCTCCTCCTGTGCCTTTTCCTACTGCCCAGTTTCTACAGAACATTGAGGGAGGGTAGGGTTGTGTTACCCTGTACTTTAGGAGTGACTGGATGGAGAATGCTTATCAGATGCTCAGTGTGCACTCCTTCAGACGTGCACTGTGGACTGTCACTCACTCAGGCTGTAAAGTCTCCTTTGCCTTTCCCTCCCCTTTCCCCATCTTCCTCTTTCCTCACTCCTATATTTTGCTCTGAGAAGTAATCAGGCATGGATCTTATTCCCATGGCATTTATATCCTCAGCGAGATAAGACATGTAAAATAAGAAAGAATGCAATAAAATTCCAAATAGAAGTCTAGATAATGGATCACAAGGGATCGGAGAGGGCGGGAACTTCCAGCCAGGGTAGGGATGCATTATGGTCTGTCATGTCTTTGAGCTAACTATTTATTACTGATGTCTAAGTGAGATGGAATGAAAGAAAGCCCTCTTTAGACTTTGGGATTGGCAGGACTAAACTGGGAAGTCTGTAAACATAGGGAACGAGGATATGATTAGCAATGAGATGATTGGGCTGGAGTGAAGGGTCTATAAACATAGGAGAAAGAATTTTTGGTGGCATGCTGGGGCTCTAGCCTCTAAGGCTTTGGATGTCTTTTGCTATAGTTTAAATTGTTGTTAGAAATGGCTGTGCTCAGTACAAGCAGCAGAGACTAGATCTCCACCAAGTTTGAGGCAGGAACTTAGGGTTGTCTAAGCTGGCAGGCCAGGCACTGGAAGGGATTGCAGAAGAATATGGTAAGATGACAGACCATCACACAGGCAAGTGGAGGTAACGTTGGGAGGTGGAAGGAAATTATAGGGACAGAGCAGTGTAGGAACAGGTGGCACTTGGAAATGTAATCAGGGGTGCAGGAGTAAAATGTGTGTCAGCAGTTAGCAGGCTCCAGACCCTCGGCTCAGGTTTGTGGGCTGACTTCCAAGCTCTGGGAGGAGAGGGCAGAATGGAAAGCGAGAAGCTGGGCCCCAGCCACAGAGGGACCAGGCAGAATGCCAAGCCAGGAGTGAGGCATGCAACATGGGGCCTGTCTAGCAGAAAAGATGGCTGGATGCTCCATTCCAGAGTGCTGAGCCAAAGGCTTTTCATTCCTTGTGCTTAAGGTTATGACTAATCTTAGATGTTGGGTTTACAGGTGGGAGCAAAGAGGTCCAGCTGTGTGGGGAGGAGAATTCTGCTGGCTAGAGTTAGGGTTTTGTTTGGTAGATGAAAGAAGAAGAACAGAAAACTAGCACAGGAACCATCTCAAATGGAGATTAGTTTGAGTCTGGTGTGGAAAGTGATTTGGAATGAAATAAAACTTCACCTGTGACAGGTTTTTGCCATTCCTCATCTGTATTAGTAAACATTCTCTAGGGATAAATAACACACACACACACCATGCACACAAAGAATTTATTAAATCAGGTTACACTGAGCAACAGCAGTTGTCTCACCTGGGAGGCTGGCCACTCAGTGGTTAGAACATCCCTACAAATGCTGGTCTCATACTGAAGAGGCTGAGAATATGCTAGCTGCTCAGTCAACAAAGCTAGGTACCTTCGGGTCCCAATTTGACAACAAAAACCTGGAGTTCCTGGAGAGCACCTGGCCCTTAGTCAATGATGGAAGCCTAGGAATGCTGGTTCTGATAGCAGCAAAGGAATCAGCAACAGGAGCAACAACAAATCAACAGAATGAGGGGGAAGGCCAAGCAGCAGAGGAAGAACGTCTTTCTTGTACTGTATCCTTTTGTTCGGGGCTGCTACTCAGAGGTGCTGTGCACATTTGGGGTGGGTCTTCCCACATCAACTAAGGCAATCAGGATAATTCTTCCAGGGAATTCTAATTTGTGTTGAAATGACATTAAAATCAACCATCACACCTTCCTAAGTAATTCTCCCATGTGGTCACTTCCCATTGTGCCTCCTTAAATCCCATGAGGGAGAAAAATGATAGCATTAAAATCACCAAAAAAAATTTCATAAAAATGTCAGCTTTATTTGTCCCTTTTCACTTTTTAAGTGGGGCTTCTAAAAAAGTTGAATTTATTGCAGTGGCTTACAAGGCGTTTCCCTGGAGTGCTGTTCTAACCTTTGTCACACTGTGGCCAGGTCTCTGTCTCTCTCTATCTCTCACACACAATCTCATTTCTGTATTTATGGAGTTTATTACATTTATTTCATGTGTGTGTTTTCTCATGCCATCACGAGCATGTGGAGGCCAGAGAACAGCTTGCAGAAGTTGGTCCCCTCCTTCTACCGTATGGGTTCTGGAAATAAACTCAGATCGTAAGGCTTGACAGCAAGTGGCTTTGCCTGCTTAGCCATCTACCTGTTTCTACTTATTTATTTAAGTGACTCGAGGTCTCATTTATCCTAAGCTTGCCTTGAACTATGTAACTTGAAGTTCTGATCCTCCTGCCTCCGTTTCCCAAGTACTGGGATCACAGACCAGTGCCACCATGCCTGACTTTTGAGGGACTGAACTAGGGCTTTGTGCATGCTAGGCCAGCGCTCTACCCACCGAGCTCCATCTCCAGCCCTGGTCAGGTCTTTTTAACATGCAATTTTGGCATGAAGTCTTCTAGGAATCTGCTCCCAAACTTTACCCTGGCTCTTCCCACATTCCCCGTGGGCCCTTCTCATCCTTCCCTGGTGTCAGGCTTTCTGTTCTAGCTGGGAAACTGCCTCTGTTCTCTTTGGCACTCATGCCTTCTTTTGCTGTTCTTTTGCTGAACTGGACCCTTCTCTTTTCGTCTACTGACATTTGCTTCCCATTACAGTCGTAGCTTTAGACGTGTCTGACTGCTTGGCTGTAAAATGAGGTGCCTCTCTTGGAAGGTGAGGTGATCCATGCGCAGTCACATGACTGTGCTCCTCACGTGACTGGTGAGGGCAATCGCTTGGCTTGTTCGCTTTCCAGACTGTGCATTCTTTTCATGGATTCCTTTCCTGTACCTCTCATCCTACCTTTCCTTTTGTTTCTTTCTTTTTCTCTCCTTTTGACATGGGGGTATTTCTGTGATGCTCACACTGCTCTCAGACTCTCACTCAGCCTGTGGAGTAGCTGAGCCTGCCAGATGTGCACAGCCACGGCCGCCAGCGTTATCCTGTAAGGTTGAGCGCGTGGCTTTGTACAGCACATGCAATTGCTGGCACTGCAACTAGGATGATAGCCTCCTGTGTGCCCATATGAGAGAACAAACGGGGTGGTCACACCGAGCAGTTATGTGCCTGTGCCAAGATAATGGCACTGGAAAGAAGATAGAAAACCCTGCGGAGAGCCACTGAGAACACAGTTCTTGAGTGCTGGAGGGGCACGACTGTACCTTCAATTCTTGGAGGGAATGGGGCACTAATGTACTCCCTAAGATGCTGTAGCTCACAAATAGTGGAAATAATATATACTAGAAAAGGTGTTGCTACATAAATGATCTAAGAGGAAAAAGCCTTCTTTTGAAATTGCTATATTTGGAGTCAGAGGACTTAGATTTTTTGATCGTGGTCCAGCATTTATGTTGTATGCAGTATTGATGTTTCTGTTTCTTGTGACATAAAATGGAGCTAATAATACTTCCACTTCGAACGTGAGAGACAATCAAGGGGATATATGCAGCAAATGTTACAAGCTGCAAAGCAGCAGGAAGTGCTAGTGGTCACCAATACAGAAACATTTATACGTGCAAGTAGGTATAAGTCAAGCCAGTCATATTGTACAGACTAAATGCTAAGTGTTTATGACCTGCCCAGGTGGTGCAAACCTCAACCACTGCCCTAACACAGACATGGGCAGTGGTTGCTGGGTGCGCAGTATGGCTCACAGAATGCTCTTGGGGTACAGTGGGCAATCATATGGCTGCTACAAGTGGCCTTCTTCCCTTTACACAGTCTATGATACACCCATCTAACTTTGTGTCACACTTTTCCCTGCTTGGAATACTCTCATCTATTCCATCCTGTACAGCACCCATACACTCCTCCCCAACACCCCAAAGCTGCTGAGACTGTACGCCTGCTTCGCTGTGCCTTGGTTGGGTATGTATGTCCCTCTTTCTCCTGAAGGCTCACAGGAGCTAGGACTTCTCAGCCCTTTGTTCCTCTTTTAAAAGAGATGCCAACAGCTGGTCTTTCCCTCCCAGTTGTTGATCAGGGAGAGCCATGGCACCCAAGCATTTCCAGGGCAAGAAACAAAAAAGGTTTTCCCTTGAAGCCTGGGTTCTGGCCTCAGCTGTGTCCCACCTGAGATATGTGAGGGTATGTTTGTAAATGGAACACAGTATGGCAAGAGCACTGTAATTTGTAATCTTGAGTCAAGATGGTTCCATACAAGCCCACAATTAACCCTCCTAGCTGCTTACATTCTACATTCCCGTGTTTGTCTGCTCTATCAGGCTAAGTTCTCTAGAGAAACAGAACTAGTAGTGTATAAGATCTGCACCAGATTACATGGATTGACTCATGCAGTCATGGAAGCTGAGAAGTCACAGGATGTGCCATCTGCCAGTGGGAGACCCAGGAGGGAAGTAGTGTAATTCTCTCTTGAGGGCAAAGGCCTGAGAACCAGAGAGAACAGGGTGTGTATCCACTTTGAGCTCAAGAGAATACATATGTGATGTCTCTGCTCAAGTGGTAAGACAGGGAACTTCCTCTTTGCTCTGTCCTGCCCAGGCCCACAATCGTCTAGGGGATGTTCACCCACAGAGGAGAGGTCTGCAGTCTCAAATGTTAATCTCTCCTGAGTGCTAAATGTTCTCACAGACAACCCATTGGTAATCTGCAGTCGAGGTTCTCCTATGTATACATCAACCACCACATCTCCCTTCCTTTAGGCCTAGGACCACTGTGCACAGCTAAGTACGTGCTCTGCTAAGGCCAAATGATTGTTTTCTTATTTGATCCTTTACAGAGAATTATGGGACTACAAAAAGTAAAAGAATACTTTATGTTTCTAGGAGACATTCACCTGCTTAGTATATTGCACCAGGCAGTCCCCCAAAGCCATGGTTCAGTTGCCTGGTGTCAACTGGGGTGTGGACATATTAATATTTGTCTTGATTCTTGGTTTTCTTTTAATTTTTGTTTTGCCTTTATTGTCTCAACTTGCGTGAGAGAAAGAGAGAAGTCACCTTCACAAAACATTTGTGATGTCATGTTGTTACATGATCTGTTTTATTATTAGTTATTGCCGATTATTGGAGATTTATTACTGTGGGTGAGGGAGGACTCTGTACTGTATAAAGACATTAGTGCTCACAAACAGACAACATGGTGTTTCCTTTTTAGGGAAATTGGACCATGTCAGTCTTTTTGACATGTTTGTGAACTAGGACTTAAAAAAAATGTGTGTGTTCATGTGTCAAGGGGTGGGAGTGGGGGGTGCACACAGGAGTGGAGGCCAGAAGGCAACCTCCAGCGCCATCTTCAGGAATGCCACCTTCCTCCTTCGACACAAGGTTTCTTATTGGCTTGGAGGTCAACAACAAGTTGACCATGGTTGGCCAGCAAGCCTCAGGAGTCCTCCTGTGTCCACTTTCCCAGGGCTGGAGTTGTAAGCACTGGCCGCATCACAACTGAACGCTTTCACGTGGATTCTGCAGGACAAAACTCAGGTCCCAGCACTTACAGGGCAAACACTTTGCTGACTGAGAGGCCATCTTCCCCTTCCCAACATTCTCTTTGTCTATGATCCCAGCTCTTGAGGCTTGCCCGCTTTCTGTTCCATGTGTCTGGATGGCTCCTTCTCTCTCTGCCTTTACTACTTCTGATCAATTGTGTTTCCCTGGGCATGTTTCACTCTGGAGATCATTTTTGCCTGGAGAATTCTCTCTCTCTCTCATTCTTTGTTTTTTTTCCAGACAGGGTTTCATTGTGTGTCCCTGGCTGTCCTGGACTCACTTTGTAGACCCTAGGCTGGCTTTGAACTCACAGAGATCTGCCTGCCTCTGCTTCCCGGGTGCTGGGATTAAAGGTGCACACCATCACACCTGGTGAGAATTCACTTTCATTGCTGTACGGTTGGCCTGTGCTCACTACCCGTACGTTTTCTCTTAGCTTCTATCAAGCAGTAATGAAACAGTTTTGTCTGTCCCCTCCATCAGTACTGTGAGGCAGGCATCACAGCTGTGGGGATGAGTTCATTCTGAGATGTAGGAAAGGATCCAGTATACAGTGGACACTCAGTAAGACCTTACTGCAAGTAATAATTAGGTGAAGATCTTTAAAATCTGACTCCTTCTAAGGAACTCTTGGTGATGTTGTGATCTACTCTCACAAAGTGGTTCTCTGATCTCTACTGATTTCTGTTCTGTTTTAATAGGTATGTAAACTAAAGGGTAGGTCTGGCTGTCTTCACAAGTTAAACAACTAAAAACATCTACTATCTACTTTTCTCTCCCAGAGATAGGCAACCACTGACTGGCATGGCAGTCGTTCTGTGAGGAAAGAGTCAGCAATAGGCCTTTTCTATCTGCTGCTCCCTGTGGAATGGTCTCCTTGACTCTTCCTAATTATTTCCTGAAATTCTTGAACCCTGCACCCATAGTCAATCATTCTTTTGGGTGCTTGGGGATTGATTCTAAGCCTTCTGGGTCCTGTGGGGCCACTTGAGTTTGTATGGATGCTGAAGAGCTTGCTAGTCCTTGCCCAACCCCCACTTTACCCTGAGCGTCCTCCCATGGGAAGATCAGGCATGTGTCCCAAGATTGCCAATTGCTTCTCGGTGTAAAGTCAGGAGCTCAAGCCAATAAATACAGTGCCATATCCCAAGGTCCACGACACACCAGCCCAGAAGGTGGGCAGCCTGGCAACATACAGGTGAGAAATTCCTTTGAACAAAGCTAAATGCTCATATCACTTACTGGACTAGCTGGCTGCCGTTTTTTCTCCCATTTTTACATTACTGGGGATTGAATCACAGCCTCTCACATTCTAGGTGAACACGCTATCACACTGAGCCCAAGTGCCCCTGCTACCCCTATGCCCCCCCTTTAAGCTTTTTATTTTGAGACAGGGCCTCACTAAGTTACCCAAGCTGTCCTTACACTCATCTGTAAGCCATGCAGGCCTGGAATTTATGATCTTCCTGACTCAGCCTCCTACATAGCTAGATTACAGGCCTGTACCTCCAGGCCTGGATGACTGCCACCATTTCTCTACAGGGTGTTCCCATTGGGTGTATGTTGAGAGAAATCATTAAATTTTATGTCTGTGCTTTGAGATGAAACCCAGTCTCCTCTATCAATTCTCCCCTCCCCTAACACACAGGCACACACACAGGCAGACAGACACACCACCACTCTACAGAAGGAATTCAAAGGGAGAAGCAGGTAGGTGGGCATGATCTGGAGAAAGTTGAAGGAGCAAGCAGCATCTCCACCTAGAAGAAGCCACATGAGCCAAGATAACTCCCCCTCTCCCCCCTACCCCAAGCAGGGCATTTTCCATTCTAGAGGCCTGTGGTGCCTAGTGTTTTTGTCAACTTGACACAAGATAGGGTCATCTGGGAAGACATTTTTAAAAATGCTTGTAGGCAAGTCTGTGGGATCTATTTTCTTGATTCATGGTTGATATGAGAGAGGGCTCAGTCCACTGTGATTGGTGTCACCCCCGGGCAGGTGGTCCTGAGTTGTATAAGAAAGGTACCTGAGTAAGAGCTTAAGAACAGTCCACCAGGGGCTGGAGAAATGGCTCAGTGGTTAAGAGCACTGATTGCATTTGTGGAGGTCCTGAGTTCAATTCCCAGCCATCTATAATGGGATGGATGCACTCCTCTGGTGTGCAGGCATACTTGAAGACAGAGCACTCATATACATAAAATACATAAATAAATCTTTAAAGAACAGTCTGCTAGCCGGGCGTTGGTGGCGCACGCCTTTAATCCCAGCACTTGGGAGGCAGAGGTAGGCGGATCTCTGTGAGTTTGAGGCCAGCCTGGTCTACAGTGTGAGTCTAGGACAGCCAGAGCTGTTATATAGAGAAACCCTGTCTCGAAAAACCAAAAAAAAAAAAAAGAACAGTCTGCTAAATAGTGTTCCTCCACGGCCTCTTCAGCGCCTGCCCTGGCTTCCCTGGAACTGCAAGCTGTGGGATGAACTAAACCCTTTTCTCCCCATGTTGGATTTGGTCATGGTGTTTATCACAGGAACACAGAAGCAAACTAATCTAAGATCTCATTCCAAGCTTTAAAAGAAGCAGATCAGTATGAGCCACTGTGAACTGATTCTATCAACTTAACAGTCGAATGAATTATCAAGGCCCAAAGACCTTTGCAAAAATTTTCTTGCTGGGCTGGAGAGATGACTCAGTGGTTAAGAGCACTGGCTAGTGCTCTTCCAAAGATCCTGAGTTCAATTCCCAGCAACCACATGGTGGCTCACAACCATTCACAATGTGATCTAATGCCCTCTTCTGGCTTCAGGTGTACATACAGATAGAGCAACTCATATACATAGAGTAAATAAATCTTTAAAAATTTTTTTTCTTGGCAATGCAATGTATGAAACATTTTCTGTTTTTTTCTTTGCTTGAAGAAAGTAGGGGCTTCAGTGTATGAGGAGGCTCTTGGCCCTCCTATGACTGCTGAACTGGGTCGGGGGACTATTATGTAGGGACACTCTACACTGGAAGAGTGGGATGGAAGGGATAGAGGGTGGAAGGACAGGACTGGGAGGGGTGGAAAGAGGACACTGTGATGAAGATGTAACCTGAAGTAATAAACATTAAAAAAATCTACCTGTGAAGGCAACTGTTATGATTGAATAGATAGATAATTCTTATTGAGTGTCAAGTACATTCTTGCTGTTTAATAAATACTGGCTGATGTCAAAAAAAAAAAAGAAGAAAGTAGGGGCTCTAATAGATACACAGTCAGCTTTCTAAAGTGTGAAAACCCAAGTTTCTTTGTGTTTCTGTTTCCCTGTGTGTGTGTTAGCACATTTGCAGCAGTTTGGTTAACTTTTGTTTAAGTTTCTTTCCCATCATGTAGGCTTTTCTTTTCTTTCCACCTTCTCAGACGTTGTTCTTGAAGCCAGGAACTTTCCATTCTTAGTTTCATCCAGAAGACAAATATTTCTGGGAAAAAATAGTGTTTGAGCCATTCAGCAATTCTGCTGTTATGTAACTGACCACACTAAGACTTTCAATTAACTTTGGTTACATTTTATTAAAGAGTGTCATAAAATAACTGCGATAATTTTTTCAAAAAACATTTGTAAGTTTTTAAAATAGAACTGTGTTAAAAGTCCACACAGCATTAGCAACAATAGCAGAGGGCAAAGCTTGTTTGAAATATTGGCAAGTCGGTTGAGTGGCTTCCAGCACCGGCTTCAGCTTGAGAATTTCTAAGTACAGTGAGCTTTCTTCTCATTACTTCCCACAGCTCTGGCTCTCCTCCTTCCATCTTGCCCTCTTCTCTGGTCCTTTTTGTCTTTTTCTTGTGGGGCACATGTTGTGTTTTGCGTTCCATGTTGTCCCCCCACTCTGTGAGCTGCCCTGCATATGGACTAACGCACACCTCTAGTCTTCTCCTCTCCTTGGTCACTCCTCTGTCACTGTCACGTTTCCTTCTCCTAACAACTGAACCAATTTTTTTTTCCCAAAGCAAAATCCCTTATTTTATCTTTATTTATACGTTCCTACATTCTCAGAGTTCTAGTCCTAAAATGTTTTTGTTTATTTATTTGTTTTGCCCTCTTGTTTCCTTGCAGCCTGCTGCCTGTCGTCTGCTTGCGGCATTTATCCCTCCTGTACCACTCAGCAGCAGCATGCCTTCCTTTCAGAGCCCTCCTATTGTCCCTCTGAGTGTAGCTGCCAAATTAGAAGGGCATCCCTTCCACAGCCCTTTCTCCCCTCACTAGGTAATTTACAGACGAGTATTAGAGTATTTATCTATGCATGTTTTCCTGAACTACATTGCCCAAGTCTTACTTCTTTCTGTTTCCTTTGAACAAGTGGTCTTCTCTGCACCCTCCCTTTTCTTCCAAAGCATGCTTCTCTTTGTCTCCAAGAGTTAAGTGACAATAGCCTTTAAAAAAAAAAATAGCTGCATTACCTGAAGAATTTTAAAGAATAGTTTTCTTTATTCTTTGACAATTTCATGTATGTATGTCTTAATGGTATCCACCCCACTCTTCCTTCACACACTCCTCCTGGAAGACTTGAAACCTTTAAAAAAATGTAATTTAAAATCATGCATATATGTGTGAGCCTATGTGCATTTTAAGCTCAGGTGCCATGGGAGCCATGGATTCTTAGAGCAGAGGTTACAGCTGCCCACGCTGGTACAGGGTCCTCTGCAAAAGCAGTGTGTGCTCTTATTTACTGAGCTGTTTCTCCATCACCTACAAGGCTTTTCAAGAGTCAGACCTGCCTGGTGACAGTTTCAGCCTCTCCGTGTCCCTTTACTCTGTTTGGTTCATTTTATTTGCTGATCTCTTAGCATTTGAAAATCATTTTTTGCCCAATTCCTTTGTACTTTATAGTTTTATTATAGTTTCTTTTTAAAGTATAATAAACAACCGTAAGAGAGTGATATTATCTAACATTTGTCATTCAGCCATATTTACTAATCTCTTGTTGAATTTATAGCGTGACCCCCCATCTACATGCCAATCTTCTCTTTCCCTCTCTAGTTATTTCTGGCATCTGCAATGCTAATAACCATAGCAGATGTCGGTGTGCTCAGCACTTCGAGGTGCTAGCACAGAATGGTGAGCGGAAGTCTGGAATCCTCTCTGCCTTCATAGAGCTTGCAGTCTCGTGAAAGAATCTTACAGCAGTCAGTGCGAGTATTCAACTGTGGTTGAGCTACAAGGAAAGAGGAATATGGTGCTGTGACTGTGCATGAATAGCATGGGCATTTAACCAGATCGAGATGGAGAGGCTAGGCTGTCCCACATAGGGAAAGCCACGTCTTCAAAGGCTCTCTGGCAGGAGGAGTTGGAAATGTCCAAGACTTCAACATGGAGTGTGAGAGCACAGTGGGGTGAGGGGAAGGAGGCTGGGACAGGGGGCAGAGGCCAACCTCAGCCAGGCTATGTGGGGTATAGGAAGGATTTAGACTTTTATCTTTGGCAATAGGGAACCACTAGAGGGGGTAAAGGACAAGGGGAGATGGTATTGTGATTTGCAAAGGTCACTCTGTCTAGGAGGAGAATGGACCAGAGCAGGCGGAAACATTGAGCCCACATCCAGGTTTCTAGCAACTCAGCAAATGTTGCTCACTGACTGAATAGTGTATGAGACTTAGGGCTCTCTGTGATCTTTGTATCATGAAATTTTGCCCTCAAGTTATAGAATCTTGAGCTACTTGAAAGAGGGGCCTGATTTTTAACATCATTAGTTTCCTGTACTTTCTGCAATCCTTTAACCTAACACATGCATATCCTACTGCTAATAGCATTGAGTAGTGACCATGGTGTTGGGTACTGTGCTAAAGGCTTGCTGTGGATTATCTCAATTAAGTCCTACTGTGTGCCAATGACAGGAGTGTTTAGATCCCTGCCTTCTTAATAGGACTAAGTGGGTTGAAATGAAGGTCTTGCCTCTGAGTGAAGTGCTCAGGGTAGACCTGAGCTCTAGATGTCTCTGACTGAAGGCCCATTGCTCTTTCCCACTCTGTCATTCCAGTCCTCCTTCAAGTGAGGCTCACTATGATTTCAATGCCATGCTTATGACAAAAGGAGGCTCCTTTAGCTTTGGGGAAAAGGCCCAAATACTCTTCCTAGAATCTGGTAAAAGCCCTTCATATTCAGGCGAGGCCATGCACTCATCTTGCCCTCTGCAGTGTTACTACATGTCACACAGAGCCTGACAACATGTCCCAGCCAATTGTTGTGTTTTGATCTTTTCATCTCTGTGGACACATTTCTGGCTGTGTCCTTTTTTTCTTTTAAGGTAATCTATAATTAAATGAGGCATTAATGATGTGCATTAGCCACAGGCACAAATAGTATTCCATAACTCAACTGCCTCTGTGAATGAGCATCACCAACAATTAAGAGTAACCACCAACAAATGATTAAACTATTAGTTGAAAAATATTTTCTGTCATGGCCGTAGGAGCCCTCTGTCTTGGGCCTGGCAGTTGTTGAATGGTATGTGCTTATATTTCTTCTGGCTTTGCTTTCCATCCCTTAGGGCAGCCTTTCTTTAGTTACAATAGGACTATCTAAAATTGGTTCATAATTTGCTTATATGAGTACAATAATCTAGTAACAACATTGAGAATTTTAATTGATACCTTATAGTATCTCTGTGATAATTAATAAGGTCAGTTTGGGCTCAGAAAATGACAACAACTGTCCACCATCTCAGAAGTGTTTAAAGGACCATTCTTCTTTAATCAAGCATGACTGGCTCCTTATCCTTTGCAAAGCAAGGTTGAAAGTTCAAGCGAAAAGTAGGCGAATGGAATACCCCCAGGGTTTCTGTTGTTTTTTTTGATTTCGGAGTTGGTGATTGAACCCAAGGTCTCGTACATGCTAAACACACACTTTATCAATGAGTTGCACCCCCAGGGCCAACCTTAGTTTTCACAGCTGGAAACAACCCTATCAGAATGCCTCTGTGACACTGGGAAACTGAGTGTGGGAAGCCAGTCGCTGAGCAACACAAACCTGAAGACCAAGGAGAAGCATCCATGGTTTGTCCATAGGATGGGGTAGCTTGCATTTCAGCCACGCTCAGATATTGCTGGAGGTAAAAGTTAGGAAGTATCTGATTTATTTGCTTATATCTTCCTCCAAAATTGTTGTTAGGGATTTAGAGGTAGCTGAAGGTATAGTTCTTAATAAAATTATTGGAATGGCTATTATCGTGCCGGGTGTGGTGGCGCACGCCTTTAATCCCAGCACTCAGGAGGTAGAGACAGGTGGATCTTTGTGAGTTCAAGGCCAGCCTGGTCTACAGAGTGAGTCCAAGGCAGCCAAGGATACACAGAGAAACCCTATCTCGAAAGGAAAAAAAAAAGAAAGAAAGAAAAGAAAAGAAAATGGCTATTATCAGTTAAGTCTATTAGCAGTGAGTACGAAAGGCTGCCCTTTAGGCAGTAGCTGTGGGCCAGTGGAGACAGTTACTACTCAACCACGGTAAGACAAGATACAAGGGATTGTAGATCACTCTCTTCCTTTTCTTCCCTCAGTTATTGCTATTACTCCTTCTCCCTTAGAACTGCTTTCCTCTAAATTTTGACTGGACATAGGACATTGTAGTCCAGCCTTGACTTTGGGGGTGACAGGTCTTGAAATTGCTACCCATCTTATGTTGGCATTGCCATCTTCAAGACAAGGTTTTTAAGTGACTTAATCAAGGGATGAGTGGCATGATGTATATATTTAATATTTATAATTTGATGAGCTTGAAGATCAGTACATAGCCATGAAACCATCACCACCATCAAGGCCAGGGACAGATACATCTTCCATGTTTTTTCCTGCTCCATTATTATTGTTGCTGTCATACTAACAAAAGATCTACTCCCAGGCAACTTAAAATACACAATACAGTAGCTGTAGGCCCTGTGCAAAAATTATATTGTATAACTGAAGCTTTCTATTCTTTGACTCTTACCTCTACTTTCACACCCACCAGGCATCACCAATGTATTCTGCTTCTATGTGTTTGACTACTCACACACAAGGAAGTGGGATGATACATTTACTTTCTGAGCTTGATTTGTTTCCCTTAGCATAGCATCTTCTAGGTCCATTCAAGTAGTCTTTTTTTTTTAAGTAATTTATTTTTTTTCTTCAAGTTACATCTCAATCACAATCCCCTCCCTACTCCCCCCTCCAGTCCCACCCTTCCACCCTCCTCCCCCTCAACCCCCCCATCCTCTTCCCTTCTTTTTTTTTTAGTTTAAGGTATTTATTTTTTCAAGTAGTCTTTTTAAAAGGACTTTGGCCCTTTAAAAAGCTGGATAATACTCCACTGCTTCACACGTTCTTTTATCTGTTCATCCATTGATTGACATTGAGATTGTCTCTGTAGCCTGGCTATTGTGAGTAACGCTGCAATAAACACGGATGTGCAAGAGCTTGTTAGAGACCTAGAATTACATTCTTTTGTAAATACCATAGTTGGCATCACTTAATCTTACATATTTTTAATTTCTTGAGAAACACTTCTACTTGCTTTCATAGTGGGTACTGCTTACGTTCTCAGTAACAGTATATATACTGGAGTACCCGGGTTCTCTGCATCCTACCCAACATATGTACCTTAACACGTGTACCTCCTTCTCTTCTTCCTTCCCCACTCCCTTTCCACCTTTCCTTTAAAAACTCATTTCTAGTTAGTGTATAACATGTTATAACATTTTAATAATACTTCTCATTGTCCTTTGCCCCCATCCCCTTCTTTCCTTCCTCCTCTCCTTTGGTGAATGATACATGATATGCTTTCATTTACTTGTGGGTGTTTTTTTTGTGACTTTTTTTTTTCTAAAATGTCTACTCAGGTCTGTTGGCCATTTTAATTGGATTATAACTATTCTTTTGCTATTGAGTTATAGGAATTCTTTGTCTATTACAGATAGTAAGTCTTTATTGGTCAGGTAGATTTACAAGTTTTTTTTTCCCTCCCATTCTATAGGTTGCCTTTTCACCCTCTTGGTTCCTCTGCTGGCCAGAAGTTATTTGGCTTGATGTAGTCTTACTTGCATCTGCTCAGAACTTCTCTTGGTTGGTAGTTTGGGTTAGCATGGGCATCTAACATATTAAGTCTTGAAAATCATAAATAGGCATTTATTTATGGCAACAGAAGAACAATTAAAACTAATGAGCAAATGTATTAAAGTTTCAGAACACAAAGCCAAGTTCAAATATTAGTTGTGAATCCCCAGTACTGGGCAAAAACGGCTGGAGAG
Source organism: Lophiomys imhausi (assembly GCA_907164525.1). Taxonomy (NCBI): domain Eukaryota; kingdom Metazoa; phylum Chordata; class Mammalia; order Rodentia; family Muridae; genus Lophiomys; species Lophiomys imhausi. The sequence goes on along the minus strand of CAJQZJ010032614.1, from coordinate 4,427,150 downwards.
GTGGCTCAGTGGGTACAGTGTTTGCTAAGTTTGGAACCTCAGACCCCAAGCTGGATGTGGCAGCGGATGCCTGTAACCTGGGGTTGCTTATCAGAGACAGTATGATCCCAGGAGCTCATTGGCTAGCCAGTCTGGCCAAAACTGAGCTTCAGTGAAAGACCCTAGCTCAAAAAGTAAGTTGGAAAAGCAACTAAGGAAAGGCACTCTGGCCTCCACATGTGCCAGCTCAGTGACCTTCCCCTGACCCCATGCACACTGACACACACATCACTTACGTTTTTAGACACCACAGCCTCAAAATAATATTAGAAGCAATCCCAACCATAATAGCACTAAACAGAATAAGATACTTAGAAACAAACTTAAAAAAAGAAAAGAGTCGAACACCAAAGCTATAAGGCTGTTTTTTTGGTGGCCTGTTAGTGATATGGTAAGGTTACTGGGGAAGTAAATTCACACTGACTGAGAAGGGGGTTATTCTCCTCACTAACCAGCACTTTAATCCAAAAGCCCTAGTAAAGAAGGTAATATTGATTAGATTGCCTGTAGATTAAATATTTTAAAATAAAATTTAAGAGCCCTTGTTGACTTCAACATTTGATTGCTCTAAATCATAAAATCAATTATTTTGTTTTTATCCTTTTCTTTATAAGAAGATTTTTACAAAATCACACCTTCTCAGGAATAAGCACAAATAATCATTCTTGGTAAGCCTCTGTGCACCACTGATATAATTTGGAGGACATCATTTCAGAATCTCCACATTGCAGACGTGACACAGCTTCTCATGGGGTCTGGGCCAGGAGCCCTTATGGGGAAGGGCGTTAGGGAAAAAAAAAATAGAACCTTTTGGACAGCTCTCCGTGCACTAGGTGATTTACAGGTGTTGCTTTATTATTTAGCCCTTTTTGAAATTCTGTGAGGTGGATGTTTGTCCTATTTTTGTAGCTGAGTTAGCAAATTAGAGGGAAACAGTACCTAAGTTGATAACTACTGTTAAGCCCCGGTTTGAAGGGGATCCTGTTGTTGCTCCCTTTACACCAGGTACCCACTCCAGACTCCCGCTTTAGGATGAGAGGGATGGGACAGCTCCAAACTGAGAGGGGCTTGTGAGGGCCAAGCCACCTTCTCCAGGAATTCCTGGAGACGAAACAGCTTATCTATGAACAAGTTTTTCAAAGATCTTCAGACTTACAGCCCAGACTGGGCTACAGTGGTGGTGAAATTAATCTCAAGGTCTCTCACCTGTCCTCAGCTGCTTCTTGCTGTCTTCGGAGTCACCAACTCAGTTCTCTCTGTGTGACCTGGGGCCCTGAGGGAGACTAACAACTCTGAGGTAGGGACTCCACATATTTTCCCTCTGTGTCTTGGGACACTCTGTTCTGAGTACAGGCAGAAGGAATGTGTGTGTATGCTTGTGTACGTATTTAGTATTTAAATTACAGAAACAGCCACTTTGGTTGTAAAAGAACATTCTTCTCTACACAGTCCTGGACCCACTGAAGCTTGGGGGTGTATGAGGAGCATTTGACTGGCTTGAAGACCTTCTGCAGTATGCAGGGATCCTTTGCTTCCTTGGCTTATCCTTACTGTCCTTTCCTCTGCTCTTTTGGAGACATTGGTGCATTTGATTCCCTGACTTTTCAGCCCCTGATGTATTTATTACTAATCAAAGCCAGTGCTATGCCTTAGCACGGCAATTAGGAGAAGGTCGTTTTCAGATTGCTCAGGGGTGATGCCTGTGAAACATAGAAGCCCTAAGGTTTTCGTAATTGGCATAGAGTTCTGGCTGCATTATTATCGGTTATCTCTTGGTGTTGATTTATTAAAACTGGATCATTTAAAATGTAATGTATTGTGCCACACAGACCTTTGTGTTAAGATAAAATGCTCACCAGCAGTGTTCTTTGAAAAGTTTTCCCTGAGATAATTATCCCACTGCGTCCCACAGTGCAGAGACCCCACGGTTACTCACAGAGACCCCAGAAAACCCGAGGACCACTTATGGCCATGTCACATACTGTCAGGTCTAGCAAAACCCTTCCCAGCTTTGTCTGCTCTCACTCACAGAAGACAGTAACTAAGCCTTATCACAATGGATAGTGGAGCTGATGCATGCAGCATTCAGGAGACAGAGGCAGGAGGATTGCCACAAAAGTTCCAAGTGTTCCAGGCTAGCCAGGGACACCTTTTGTCAAAAAAGAGGCAAGAAAGCCGACAAGGAACAAGATTGGACTGTAGAAACAACTCCATGCAGTTGCAGGTGCAGGGCACAGTAGAGCCCCTAGGCACGGTTTTTAGATACTCAGGTATCTTCTGACTTTATCCTAATGAAAATCTTCCCTGAAACCGAGGGCACTCTGATTTAATTGCTCTAAATTCCAAATAGCAAGCAGATCACACAAGTGTACCCTCACCCTTAATTCTCCTAGTTTCCTTCAGCGAAGCAGGCGGAGGCTGCTGCGCACACAAGCCCCATGGCACACACGGTTCTATTTTGGCACCTGGTGGCCACCAGGAAACCCCCATGAACCGGTCCACTGGAAGGCATCGCTTTCTGGCCACTCCGGAGCTGGAGAAACGATTGCCTGCTCCCTTGATCCCCGCGGCTTCCGAGAGGGAGAGTGCGCTCTCTCGCAAGCACAAACAGGAAAGCCTGACATCACGGAGCGGCGGGGAGGAGTCTGAGGCCGCGGGCTCTCGGGCTGCTGGCTCGCTTGCTGGCCGCGCTCCTTTGTGGCCGAGTCGCGCGGCGGCGGCGGCGGCGGCGGCGGTGGCAGCAGCGTTGGGGCGGCGGGGCGCCTGGGAAGCGCGGGGACACGGCGCCTGGCCAGAGAGACGCCCCGGCGCCTCGGAGCAGGGCGCACCATGCAGCGTCCGTGTACCGGCGAGAAAACTGAGAATGAAATTGCTTTGGCAAGCTAAAATGGTAACGCGAGCTCCTTGCCTTCCTTGGACGCTTTTCTGCTAGGGAGTCTTCCCACCTCCCGCTTTCTCGGGCCGGGTGGTTGGAGTCCTGTCGAAATGATTGGAGCCACCGCACCCCGCGCTCCAAGGGGAGCTTTCTCACTCTGCTTCGCATCCCTCCTCTCTCTGCGCCCGTTCTCCCTAGAAACTGTGCCTGCCTTCTCAGGCATCGCCTGCGGGGTGTTTGGGACAGACAGACGAACGGAGCTTGGAAAGGACAGAACTCAGTCTGGGGGAGCGGCGCCGAGCTCTGCCTCCCAGCAGCAGCTCTTTAACGCAGATCCGAAGTTTAGCAGGCGACATGGCCATCCAGGGGGTCGCTGTGTAAATTTCGGTGGAAGCTGCCTGAGGTTGTGTTGCTTTCTCTGCACTTGCCAGAGGAGTTTTTATGGAGATAAAAACTTTCCACATCCCCTAACTTTTGGGGGGTTCCAAAACTGTAAGAGGAGAAAAAGAAGTACAACTTCACTTCCCAAAGAGGGCTCTTGTCCTTAAAATACTTGTTTGCAGGAGTTTAAAATCGACACTGCTCAAATGTTTGTGTACTTAGAGAAGGATAAACTTTTGTGTTTGCAAATGAGTTATTTTTCCTTTCACTTAAAGGAGCAGAGTTGATCAGGACTAAACCACAGTTTCCTAATGAAGAAAAAAAAAAAAAAAACTCTACTTAAGATATGTGTCTACTCTAGGAAAAATAACTGACCAGAGAAATCGGAGGATCCTGATATCGCAGGAAAGGACTTCGGGCCAACAAAATCTCAGCCTTGCCTGTTGCAGTGTGTCTTGCATTGCTCTGATTGGAATATTTATTCCGAACAGCCCGTCTTGGGCTTTGACTGCTGTTGTAAGCAGGGAAGCAGCTGGGATAGATTGTGGTTAGCAGAGGGGGAGAAAACAACACACACAACGACCCTCTTTTTCTTTCTCTTTATCCCATCCCTGGCAGAGCTCGATTCAGGATTGGGGTGAAGAGGTAGAGGAAGGAGCTGTTTACCATGTCACCCTCAAAAGAGTCCAGATTCAACAGGCGGCCAATAAAGGAGCGAGATGGCTAGGGGTGAGTAGAGCTTCCTTCCGAGATCTTGAACTTTGGAATTTCAGTGTCTGCCCTTCTGTGAATGTCATTATTATTTAGCCAAGGCAGCCCCCCCCCCCAACTTTTTCTCCCCTTTGGTCTTAAAAAGGAAACTGCTGATAGCCAAGTGTTTGCACTAGCTATACAGGTCTGTTTTAGTACTTGATGTTTTCCAAAGCATCTTCCCTAAGTTTGTCAATAATTGAGAACCTTCCGGAAACATCTTGAGGTATTTGGCAAACAGATTGGGTGATGTGGCAGAAGATGACAGACGCACAGAGAACTGGCCGGAAAGCACTGCTTGCTTCTACAAGTGCCAGAAGCCGCAGTGCCCAGAAGGCACCCTCTTCTCTCCCTACCCCGCGTGTTGATGCCAACACCTCAGCCCCCTACTCCAGAGACTCAGAATGCACAAGCAATAGGCCATTCAAACCTGCTTCTTTGAGGGGTGGCAAGTTTTCCTAACTGTGACCTTTCTGTAGAGTGGGAGCCGGCAGATGCGTACTTGGTATTGGGGCTCTGCCTGTAGATTATGGGGGTGGGGGCAGGCACTTGGAAAATGCTTTCCATAAACTATTGGGGGAGGGTCATGTGAGTTCTTAATTCATCCAGTGACTCTTTCAATGAAGAGACTATGCAAGACAGAAGGCCCAGCCGCAGGTTCACTGCTTGGGTGGACAGGAACATGTGGAGGAATGAAGGAACTCTTCAGATAGAAAGAAAGAGTGGTTATAGATGACGTAGGGACCCGGGAAGGAACATGGCGGAGGCTGAGGAGAGGCAAGATGGGGCAGTTGTTTACTTGGCTTCCTTAGAGCCATGCTGGGGCTTATGGGGGATGGCCGTGAAAGCAGTGAGGAGTGTGCACTTGCATCAGAACTTACTGACCTTAGTTTCAGAACACTCAAGATTTGGAGCCATGTTCCCAGGTAGAGTGTGGAGTGTCCAGAGCTTCCTGGGAGGAGCAGAGGCAACACGACTTGTAAGTCTCAGAGTTGAAGGCAGGAAGCCGGGAGCCATATCTTCCTCTCCCATGGCTGCTGACACAGGATCATCCCTGCCCACCCCATTGACCTTCCCAACCTTCCTTAGCTCAGTATTTCCCCGCTACTCTGCCTGGGTCAGGATACTATTGACTAGGGCAGTAAGTTGTTGGTGACGCTGAAGATGTGGTCTGCAAAGTTAGAAACTTCCTCGGTGAAAAATAGAGGCTTTACTTACCAAGCAGGTGCCTTATGCAGAACATGATCTAACATTAACTGTGTTTACAGTTCTGACAAGAACTGTGTTGCTTTTGGTGGCTTTGTGTATATATACACTGTTTAAATGTGATGTTGGTGTGGTTTTGACCTTTGTGGCTATTTCTAAATGATTCATAATCTCTGAACCATGTCTTCAAACAGCCTTTTCATTGTCTGGTGTTGGATAGCCCTGACCATCCTGGAACTAGCTCTATTGACCAGACTGGCTTTGAACTCAGAGATTTGCCTGCCTCTGCCTCCTGAGTGCTGGGATTAAAGGCGTGCACCACCACCATCCAGCTGTTCTCTTTGTAATGACGCAAATGCTGTATGGGCGGCAGTGTTAGTGGTTAGCCAGATATGGTAGCAGTGAATGTAGTGGGAGCAATAGACGGGACCTCAGCCCAAATAAACTGCCATCGTTTACATGTTGACAGCCACTTAGTGATTCTTACAGGCTTCTCTGGTCACTGGACTCTGATTCTCTTGGCTCTGAGTTAAACTGTAGATCTGAAATATTGAGAAGAAGGATCATGCACGATTGTTTCTGGTTCATGGAGGAATCCTGCCCTCCTCCCATTTGACCAGTTGACTAACTGACACCACACTACTCATCAAAAGTCAGTTCTTAGAACTCTCCGCCTTGAGTGCCGCTTGCTTTCTTGTGTCCTATGGGTAAGCTGTGTGTGTGTGTGTGTGTGTGTGTGTGTGTGTTTTGTTTTGTTTTTTTTTGTCCTTGAAAATCCCAGACTTAATTTAATGTGACTCAACCAATGGAGCCATAGCAATTACAAAATCTTTGTCTTTGGGACCCAGTTGGCTTCCTCATGCTTCTTTTCCTACATTCCATACCTATTCAGAGTTCTTCAAAGTGAACAGTTTTAAAATTAATGGGGTTGAGGTGAGGAAAACACTTCATGCACACTGGAATCTGACAACACCTTTATGGGGAAGGCGGTGCTATGATGCTCTTTTTCTTTTCTAAACAGGGGAAATAATGCCCAGAGTGATTTGCTCGCTTGCTTGTGGGCTCATACAGTTAAGAAACAGTAGAGGCCAGATTTGTACACAGGTGGTTAGTTAGCTCTTTGCTGTCAAGAACTGTCTGGAGTTTGAAGGCTGTGTGCATAGCATTTGAGGATAACACTGGTGAGCAAGAGAAAGGAGGCTTACGGTATGCTTCCCCTAATGAGCGTTCCTGGTGCAGGATCTGAGAAATGTAGCCTTCTGGTCTTCTTTATGCTTTGAATGGTAACAGGAGCCTCTGAGTTCTAAGATGCATTATGACGATGCGTATCTTCTTCATGAGCTCCCCACTCTGAGGGTGTAGAAGGTGTAGCACTCGAAGGTGTGAATGAAGTGCTATAGCTTGTGAGTGTAGGCATCGTCTTGGTGCTGTCTGAAGTGCTCATCCAAAGCCTTACCACCTGCACTTCTAGCACTCAGGAGGTAAAGGCAGGAACATCAGGAACTCCAGGTCATCCCCTGCTGCACAGTGATTTCAAGGCCAGCCTGAGCTACAGCAGCTGCAAAACACTCCAAACCAAACCCAGTTTCAAAAGATGGAGTACAATTTTTCTATTTTCTAGTGCTAAGATCTCAGGATAATGAATATTCAGTTCTAGGACGTACAGCTAAATAATTATACATTTGAAGCTGGAAAGATGGCTTAGCTGGTAAGAGCACTTGTTGCTCTTGCAGAGAACATGGGTTTGATTCCCAGAACCCAAATGGTGGCTCACAACCATCTGTAACTCCAGTTCCAAAGGGATCCAATGCCTTCCTCTGACCTCAGTGGGCACCAGGTACACATGTAATGCACATACCTTCCCACAGGTGAAACATTCGTACACATAAAATAAAACAAATGAATCTTAAAAAAAAGGTAAAATATAATTACACATTCTTGGAATGAAGTACAGAGATCAAAACACTTGTCGTACTATTTTATTTTGTTTCTTAGATTTGTGTGTACTTTGTGATCATTTGAGGAAAACCCTATGTCAATGGCCCTAAAATACATACTGAATGTCATCCAAGCCTGGCTTGCTCATACATGCAATGGTAGTCTTGCCCATTGGCAATGTGGTATATTGACAATAGCATTGGAACTTTGACCTACCTTTTCTTTACAATAGTATCTAAAGTTGGGCAATTTTATCAACTTACAGCTCTCATGGTTCTAGTCATGTCATAGAATCATAAAAGCCCAAGACCAGAGGAGACATTAGAAATTAATTTCATCTAACTGTTCTCTTAGTTTGTAGCATTTTGGAAGGGTAAGTTGTCAACCTGTGTCATTTGATAACAGTATTGTGGAATACGTCCACAGTGACAGGAACAAATGGACTGAAAAATGCCAATGTTCTCTTTAGCAGGAAAAGTACATGATAGACAAAGTCCTTGAAGGGAGCAAAGAAAAGAATTCTGGGAAGGAGCTTTGGAGTCTTCAAAACAGGACAGATTTATGGTCCAGAAAAGTGTATCACACTTAGGAGAAGCTTAACACTGGATTGTTAGTAATGAGTTCACTTTGCATGGTCTTTGGGGAGTGGACTGGGTCAGTGGATAATGTCCTTCAGCAGTCACGTGACCCTGTGGCAGGGCTCCGGTGCCTCCTTTCCAGTGTCCTGTGCTTGTGATACTCTTGCACACTTCAGCTGTTGATGAGTTCTTGTTAGGAAGAGTTGAAAAGTTTGATAGGTAGGAGACTGGCAAAAAAAAAAAAACAGTTAAAGAGAAGAGGATAGTCTGTAAAAATATTAAGACATGGAAGCTTACATAAATCCATGGATATAGGTGAACTGTGGCCCACCTTTGGGTTTTGGGAGTGCCTTGGTAAATAAATGTTAGTGACATCTGGATCAAGTCGTTCCTTCTCTCGGTTACACCGTTTGCTTGGACTCTACCTGCCATCTTAGCTGTGCATATTGCGTTCATGTGGGGAAGTTCCTTGAGTTGTCAGCTAACTTCACTTCTGGGACTCTTCTTTGTCACCAGGGTGGGTGAGCTGTGCCTTTCGCTGTTACAGAGCATTCTGGGTCTCTTGTTCTGTGTTTACCTCATGCTGCTGTAATTGTCTGTTTGTTTATATCTCCACTAGATACTATCTGTAACTACAGCCAATAAATGTTTGTTGAATGGATAAATCATGCTTCATCCCTCTTTGGGGGACTCCCACTGTCTTGATAAATGTGAATGTGTGGTTGCTTCTCATTTAAAGCCAAATCACCATGAAGATGTCCTCCCATAGTGAGGAGTGAGGGCGTGGGAGAGAGAAAAATCAATTAGATAATGATTATAGTTGTCTCACCATTCTCTCTGAAACAGAGCAGGGTGCACACAAAGATACTGATTATTCTTTTTAACAACAGCAAGAAAATTTCCCAGTGCCTTCCCAGAGCCATGAGCTCTGATTGTGGATCGCTGAAGAAAGAAGTGCAGCCCATGAGTTAAAAGTATTGGCAAGCGTTACAATTGTGTGTGGTTGGAAGGAGCAGGGGCGGGATTTTAGAACTGAAAGGAGATAAGCCCCAGAGGAGCCTCTGGTTTACTGTTGGTCATCCTTGTTTTCATCTAGGAAAACAGGCCTTGGGGTGAGCTATTCATGTCTGTTGGAATGTTTAATTTAGGCTTTAGAAAGTAAAGTTAAAAATTTAGCAACCATCTCAAAATGAAGCAACTGGTATTTTCCATTTTGACCTTGGGAACATGTTTCTCAAATGATTAGGCCAATGATATGGTAGCCTGTGCCAACCCCCAACCTCCCCTCCCCCCCCAAAAAAAAAGACAGGCCATTAGAACTGCCTGAGATACCCGTATCTCATCATTGCCTTTCATTGCTTTTGAAATCTCTCAGGATCTGAGTAAGCAATATGTGATATCTAATTAAGAATATCCATTTCAGTTTGTCAATCCAGAGAATACTGAATTTAGCTTTAAAAAAATGCATGTCTAGTGGCTGGACAGCTGGCTCAGTGGTTAAGAGCACTGGCTGCTCTTCCAGATGATCTGGGTTTGATTCCCAGCACTGCATGATACTTCACAACCTTCTGTAACTTCAGTCCCAGAAGATCCATCACCCTCTCCTGGCTTCTTTGGGTACTGCATGCATGTGGTGGACATGTATGCAGGCAAAACATACATACATAAAAATAATAAAATGTTCATGAATACTAAAAAATACTTGTCTACCTTAGAGGTATATTAACTCTTTATTTATACTTAAATGTATACATCCTATTTCTATTACAGACATATTTCTTTCTTCTCTAAAGGTATAAGGTAAAAACCCCTTGGAGTTTTAAATTAAGAAAGTAAGGAAGAGAGAAGTGGCATGCCTCTCCAACGTTAGCTCTAGCTCGTTGTTGGAATCTGTCAGTGCCCTGGCCTGTTTGTTCCCGTCTCATTCATCCCCAGCATACGTTTCCTTTTAAACTTCCTCTTTCTAAGTTATCAGACTTTACAGTAACTGTCATACGTATGCCACATTAGAATATGCAAAAAAGTTAAGTGAAACATCTCTGCCATGTTGTGTGTTTTGGCAGAAAACGCTGGTTTCTATAAACAGAGCAAGACAAGTATTGGAAATGGGGAGAGATCATAAAAGTTGCTTCGCAGCCAGCAGTCTGTCTCTGGCTGGCCAGTGGGTGTGGCTAGCTCCACAGAGTTGATACGGAGTTCTCTGGAGTTTCTGGGTCATTTGTGGGTAAACACAGTCCTTGTGAGACCTCTCGCTGGTCTTGTATAGTGTCTGTTTTTGTCATCTGTCCTTGAGCCTGTGACACAGATAAAATGGCAAATATGGGGATATGGAGTTCAGTACACAGGTTTCTTCTGAAGGGGTTACAAGTGGGAGAGACAGAAAATTAAGCCAATTCCAGTGTGTTGTGGTAGATGTGTTATCCGCTGGGGACCGTGGATGAACCAGGGGTGGTGGGCTGCCCAAGCGTGCTGCCCTGCAGAGAGGGCTTTCCAGTGGAAGGCCATGGCTCAGGAGGAACTTAAAGACAGTCTTAAGGCCCTGACACACTTCAGTCAGAGAGCACAGCGTGTGAGGAGGCAGGGAGGCCAGGGATGGGATTTCTACTTTAGGCTCAGCAGGGGGAAGAGGCCAGAAGTTGGAGGGGAAGTGACAGCAAATGGGGCTGGAGAACAGGAACCTGGCATTGGGAGCCTTGGTTCTCAGCTGGGGGGAGGTCAGTAAACTATGGGATTGGAGTTGTTCTATTACAGGGACCATCAGTGAAGAGCTTTAAACTGGGAGGTGTGGCCAGATTTGCATTTTAGAGTGATGACAGACCTTCAGGGAGGATGCATTGGAAGGAAGCCAGACTGGGGGTGGGGGGGTAGCAATGTGGTGAAGAAAGGAATGAAGACCTGAGGGAGACAGTGACAGCCTAGTGAAGAGGACTGGGGAGGGGTGGATGTCTATGTGGGAGGAAGGCTGTTGGGGTGTAGGCTAGAGGGGGTCTTGTTGACAAGCAGAGGTCTTGGGCACCTGGCTTTCCATGTACTTACTGGCCAGACCAAAGTTGGCCTGCTTTCCTGGGGACAGTGTCACTTTCCTAGGGTATCGCACTAGCAATCCCTCCTGTCCCAGGAGGAGATACTCCAGATCTGGGTGTCACGACCAGAGACCTAATGCGGGTGTAAGCTCACCAAGAGAGAGGCAGTAATTTCTGTGTAGCTTGACAGACTCTAGAAGTTTCTGTGCTGTGGCTCTTCTGGTTTTCCCTGCAAAGGAAACACACTGAATCTGTAAACAGTGGAGGGAGAGTGAATACAGAGCCCACCACACTGTGATCCCAGAGCTGTGTTTTAGATAACAGCATTTAAGCTAATAATCATGTTGTTAAGGACACAAGACATTTTGCAGTTAGGGGTTCTGGTCTTTATCTCTGTCCCTACTCGATGTCTAGTCCTCCCTGACACTATAGGTCTTGGCTGCTGGCATTCCTGCTTTGGGAGGCTCACTGTGCCTGCTAGTTCTCTCTCTCTCAGCTCTCGTGTTCAAGTATTTTCTCACTTTTTACCTTACAGGATTTGTTGTGTATTTATACTGTTACTTTACAGCCTCTTCTGCACAACAGATCAAAGCTTGACCTTGACACCCTTTCCTTGGCTGTGTGGTTATTGAGATGGCCTGACTAACTCTAATCTGAGAGCCACCTTTAGTTTTAAAGAAAGAAAGAAAGAAAGACTGCAAATAGAGGAAGCACAGGAGGAGTAAAGATAGAACAAGCCCCAGTGTTCAGTTGGCAACCATTCAGTTGCCTGTTGCAGGAAGCTCTGTCTGTGCATAGAGAAAAACTTGCCCGTCCATGGCTCCTTCTGCCCCACACTATAGAAATGCAGTGTCTCAGGACTGCTGTGGCCCTGGACTATGCCCTGATGATGTGGGGCTCCGGCTAGCTTTGTTCTCCAAACCCATTTTCTCCTCTCTACTACTCAGAATATGATTCTTCAGGGTACCACTGGTGGTAGTTCAGGAAAAGATGATGTGTCAGTGGCTCTGGGTAATTTTTTTTAACTCCCATTAAAACAACAAACATTTCATCGCCTCACACCTTCTAGCTTTTTATTGCTCAGCATAGTCCATTTATTTGAATTCATGTCAACAGTTAATCTTATCCCATGTACGTAAGCTCCAGAAGCTTTCCCTGTGTTTGCTTTTTTTCTGTTATGTATTCAACAATGCCACAATTCTCTTCCTTTGTGTGTGTGTGTGTTGTTTTATTTCCTGCTGCTTGAGTATTTCTATCTTTTGTAAAAAGTGAAGCCAAACGCGAATCTTTCATTTCATAATTCTAAAGGCAGTTTGAAGGTGCAGAGCATGTCAGCATTTTCTGCTGACAGTGGCTGCTGTTGGCCAGTCCTTCACTGAGTCTCTGCTACCCTCTTGCTAGTGACTCTCCTCTAGTGGCAGGCCATGGCATGCCTGCGTCTTCTGTTCTGCTGATGGTGGGGTTGGGGTCTGCGGACAGACCCCAACCAAAATTAAATACAAGGACATTTAATGGATGCTGGTAAAAATAGCTGAAGCTAGATTAGGTGCTGGTTAAAAATACAATGCTTTATGGTCATTCCTTTCCCCAGTTGAAATTGCAACACTTGAAGTTGTTTATTGAGATAACTGATAGTTGTAAATGGAAAAACCCAGGAAATCGGAAGCATTGGGTTAGTTTGCAAAGCATAAGGAAAAGACTGGCCGTCTCTGTCCAAAGGTTGACTTCTAATGACAGATACAATAAACAAATTCTTTTTTTAAAAACAACTTAAGCAAGCATTAACAGGAGGGTTCAGCACCGTCAAGGCCTGGCTGAGGAATCAGCACACTGGTCTTTGAACTCTGCTGGGTTTTCTTAGGAGCTGGCCCCTCCTGGCTGCTCTTCCCTTTCAGGGGTATTTCCTGTGGGGGCCTGGGGTAGGAAGCCTGCTTGGTGGTGGAGTCAGACAGATGTGTGCTTTGAAAATTCCTCTCTGCCTCCTGTGTGCTGTGCTGGCTAGAGCTAAGAGGTTGTGTGCCCTCTCTGAGCCTCGGTTCCTCTGCTATGAAGTGCAGATGGTAGCAATGTCTTTTGATTGCATTGCTGTGGGGCATAAGTGGCTCGTAGTAAGTAGGGTGTCTGGCACAGGGCGTAGGATCTGGTGTACACTTGCTCACTGAGTGGAGGTTCTTGTCAGCTCCCCACTGCAGAACCCTCTTTGGAGCCCGGCCGTGGGAACCTCAAAGAGGTTCGTGGTTTTGCTGCATGCGCCTCCCGAAGTTTGGGGTTCTGAGAAAGCCCCAGATGCTTAGGAAACTGTATTAAAACTTTGTGCTCTCGTTTTTTTTCCCTGAGCCCAATAGTGGAAGGCCCAATCATGGCAGGGTTTAGTAAAATTTGCTTAATCAAATAATACGGTGTCTACTTTTTTTTTCATAGCCCTCACAGAATGCTGTATATAAATGCTTAAAGGGATTGATTTTGCCCACTGCTTTGTAAGTTTCAGTCTGTCATGGGGGGAGGAGGGGCAGAGGAGCAGTTTGTAGCATGGTGGCCAGGAAACACAGAGGAGAAGTGACATGAGAGGTATGGAGTATCAGATACGTCCCGGGGATACATTGTCAAGGGCCTGCTTCTTCAGTCACGTTCCCCCTTCTGCAGGGTCACCATCTCCCAGAGGCCAATTCTAGTCTTAAAGCCAGCAGTAGATAAAGCCAGAATTGATGGAGCTCTCCTGCTGTAAGGCCTCTGGAAACAGACCTGAGACACACCCCTAAGGATCCATGTCAAGATTAACCCTCATAAATATCTGTTGTGTTTTCTTCATCCGGCCGCCTGCACAGTGAAAGATGAAATTACTTCTTAGTATCCAACATTTTGCATTTCAGTTTCCTGCAGTTTTTCTATAATTAATTTGTTGGTGTTATTTTTATGTTTAACTTTTGTTTTTACGCTGGGGCTGGAGTGGTTAGGAGTACTTGCTGCTCTTGCCGAGGACTGGTATTGAGTTCCCAGCACTCGTGTCATGAGTGGCTCACAACTACTTGAAACTCTGGCTCTGGGAGATCCAACACCCTCTTCTGGCCTCTGTGGGTACCCACACTCGCATACACATGCAGACATACACATTTTTAAAAATAAAAAAAAAATTTAAAACTACCCAATAGTGCCTAATGTTCTGTCTTTTATATTTGATGTTTCTGATGGAAAAATAGGAGGGTGGGAAATAGTTCTATTTCATTAAGTTAGACTCAGTTGGACAAACTTTAGAGTGCTCGCAAATTGTGTTTGCAGCCTAAATTTCAAGTCCTAAATGACTGAGACAATGATAAAATCTCTCATTCTGCTGAAGAACTGGATGACTTTGAAACTGTCACATGATTTTTCTTAGGGTTCTTCATCTGTAAAATGGGGTAGCACCGGTTTTCTGCCTGGGGGTTTTATGAAGATCGCCTGAGTTGGTTAACGTATATCACTAAGTTGTAATACAAACATTTAATCTAAAGACCGTTCATTTTTCTCCTCCCTGCTCACTACTCAAGGGCTTGATGGACATGTTCTGCTCATTAGTCCCGCCTCCCTCCCCTTACTCTGTAAGGGATATTCTGTATCTTCCTCTTTCCACCTGCTGCTTACCTAATGGCATCTTCCACTCTATCACCCCAGTTGGTACCTACAGTGCTGTGGGCAAGGTGAGGGTATAGAGCAGTGGGATTGTCTGTACATCCAAGGTGGGAATAAATAGCTCTTCCTCACAGGATTCTGAAGGCAGCTGCCATGAGCATCTTGTGAGGAAAACTTTCCATTTTTCTCTTTGATGCTCCTTCTCTCACTGGTACTTTCAGTTTGTTGCAGAGAGTGCTAATGTGACTGCAGAATCAGTCCCCAATTTGAAGCCATTGTGGGATTTGAACTCATGACCTAATACCAGGGGCAGGAATGTTACTAACCACATAGAGCCAACCCTCCTTCAACATAGGCATGTAAAAATCTTTCCTTTGAGTAGTCCTGCTGCTGCTGTTGGTGCTTTCTTCCCATCCCCACCCACCTCTTCTCCTGCAGCCTCCCAGGCCTCTCCATCAGGAGCTCGGCTCTGAAGTCCCATTTTCCTCTTTGCCTTTCCACTTGCTTATTACAAATGCTTCCTTCTTGCTTTCCATCTCTCCTGTGCAAGTTCCTTTTTTTGTTCTTGTTCCTTCCTGTCCTTTCTGGGTTAAAAATAGTCTCCAGGGTCTTTGACGGGTTGGCCACAAATCTGACCTTCCTTCTATTCAAACGGGTCTCTCCTGAGCATCTTGCGATCCTGTCCTGTTCACTTGAGATAGTCGAGCCCCAGGACCCATGCTGTTAATCTGTGCCTATTCTCGGCTGATTTGCCGAGCTCACTGACCCTTGTCCCCAGAGCTCTAGCTGAAAATTAAGTCTCCTCTACCAAGATGCTTAATCAGTGACTTGCTCACACTGTTCCTGACAAACAGTGAACTCCCTCTCCCCTGCTGACTGCTCATGGTACAGAAGGGAGACTGACTCAGGACTCACTGAGAGGTTCGTTCATCTTTGTGCAAAGTGATGACGCTGTGATCAGCTCAGGCTTAGGAGCCGGCTTTCAGATACCATGCTCTCTCCAGGGTGTCCTGAGGCAGGGGTTCCTGCTGTTCCATCCCAACTGAAATGTCTCTTGAGGGGTGCTCATGTTGCTACAAATGTTTCTCTATGAGCTGCCTTTACTTGAGGTTGGAAGACCTGTGATATTCTTTACAAAAATAGTTTCCTAGCCAGTGTTGACTGAGACAGTCCACAAATGAATATGTGCTCTAGGATAAATGCTTGACAAACTTTGGTGACTCTAGCCTCTACCCTTAACCTGTGCATTAAGGTCCAGCAAGAGGGATGGAGAGGTTCTTGGGGGAACCATGCCGGGTAGAACATGATCTCAGAGGTTTTTGTTCATCTGGCCCCCTAGCTCCCTGCATGACTTCATTATACAGAGTGAAGTTCATGTTCAGATTCGCTTCCTCTCGCCACTGTCTTTGCCATTGTGTCTGCCTGCCTGGTTTCCAGTCTCAGATGAATGACCAACTCTACTTACCTTGCAAGTCAGCTCAGATGCCATCTTTTGTTGTGCCGTTTCCCTGACCTCTTCTGGATTTATTACCTGGGGGGGAAGGTAGGCATGTGGCTGGGGTGTTCTTAGCACTTACCAAAAGCTCTGTTACAGCATTTGTCACACTGATAATTTTTGTTTGCTTGAGACATGTAAGCCAAGCCTAGCCTCAAACTCACTGGGTAGCCCAGGCTGGTCGTGAGCTTGTGTTTTCCCTAAGTCAGCTTCCTGAGTGTTGAGGTTACAGATGTGTACTGTGTCAATCATCCTTGGCCCTTAAGTATATTTTTAGTTTTCCTTTATTCATTTGAGTTCCTTGAGACTTGGGTCACGTTTGATTAATCTTTGTATTTCCATAAGCTAGGATATTGTCTGAGATGTTACCTTTACCCAGCCACATCTATTTTCATGTTTGTTTGTTTGACGCGATCATTCTATGTAGCCCAGGTTGTTTTGGAACTAAAACATGTATATTTAATAAGTTATTCCTTGTCATTGGTTATATGCTCCATGTCAGTTTTTGAAACAAAAGGGAAACATCGAATAAGCAAGGTAGATCTGATTTACAACTTACTGTTCAGGTACCTGTATAACAAGGGAAGGGAATGTTGCCTTTGCTTCCTTTTAGTACGGCTATTTACTTCTACACAACACGCTCTTGTGAAGTGATGGCAAGCCTCGTCAATTCATGGGCTGCTGCAGGATTCAGACTTCCTAGAGATATAATAGTTTGAGTCCTGAGTCAGAAACAGCCTCTTCCAAAGTCATCCTACTTACCTTGTGTAACTGATACCCGAGGTCTGTAATTTTCTTCAAGTTTATATGAACCCAGTATCAAGCTGCTCTGGTTTTACTTTGTTGAGTATGTTTATTCATAGGGATCCGGCACTGTCCGTGTGCATGAGGCAGGGCATGCGCCTAGTTCCACCTCTTACGCTGACTGGGATGTCAGCTTGGTGTGTGGCTGCTTTCTGAGGGGTGACCCCTCTCATAGGGACTCACTGGTAAAAGGCGACAAAGGGAGCTGCAGCTCAGCTGGTAGAGTGTTGGCCAGTATGTACAAGACCCTGAGTCCTGTCCTCTGCACTGGACAAGCCTGCATGGTGGCACATGCTTACACTCCCAGTACTTGAGAGGTGGTGGCAGGGGTCAGAAGTTCACAGTCATTGTTCCTCAGCTACAGGACTTTATGGGAATTTGATCTCAGCTTGGGCTAGAGACTTGGTTGAGAGAGAGGGAGAGACTTAAAACTAAGTCACATAAATTAGAAAATTATCTCTATATAGTCATTTTCACAGTGAGACCCAAAATCCTTTTCTGTCTTGACCTGCAGCACACTTCCCTTTACTCTATTAACTAAGATTCTTAACTAAGTTTCTACTTTCAGCAACATGTAAAGCTGAAGTTTTTTGTTTGTTTAATTCCACCCATTTTTAGGTGCTTTCAGAGTGTCCTAACCGGAACTTGCTCTGCCACAGTCAGGTTTTCTGACTGCGCTGGCCCTCCTCGAGTGCTTGCTTGCCTTCCCCTGTGTAGGTATCTAACAGGCATGCATTTGCTTTGGGGAAGAAGGAAACATTAAGACATCTTACTTTTAAAGGAGTGCTGCAATTGTTTTGAATAAGAAACGACATCCTCCATAATCTTACTGTATGTGTGTGTGGTGGGGGGGCTGTTTATTTGTCTGTAATCCTGGTCTCACTATGTATGCCCTAGCTGACTTGGACCTCTCAGAGATCTGCCTGTCTACCTCCAAGTGCATGGCTTACAGGCGTGTGCCCTCCATCCCACCCCAGTAACAATTCTTCCTGTTGCTTATTGCCCTCCGATCTTTATTCATTGGCACTTTTTGATATAGCTGCTGATGTGATCAGCAAATACTGTTTTCAGAGCAAGTGCTTGCAAATTTACTTCCTGATTTCTTTGTGACATTTGCTATGTTTCTGTTACCACAGGCCCCTCATGCCTAGCCCCAGTGCTGTCAGACTTTGTGTTTGAGGCATTTCAAGGTGACAATGTCTGTTATTGGTTTTCAAGACTCCTTTCTAGTCTTTTCCTTGTGAAATTCCTGGCT
>CAJQZJ010032614.1:4355451-4397790 GCA_907164525.1 Lophiomys imhausi | reverse complement strand
TGTCTTTCTCATACACTCGCCATCTTAATTTCTGAGACAGTGTCTCTCAATGAACATGGAGCTCACCAATTGTGTTGGATTGTTCTACCTGTTTTGTCTGTCCTGAGTCCCATGGGTTCTACTTTCTCTACCTTTCAGTACTGGGATAACAGACATGGGCTGAAGTACTCAACCTTTTCATATGGGTGGTAGGGGTCCTAACATAGGTCCTCATGTTTGGATGGCGAGGACTTTGCCAACTGAGCCATCCCCTCATGTTTGGTCTTTGTGGTAATAGATGATAGTAATAGTAGGAAGTAAAGGCCTTTTTTCCCCTCAGTTTTATCTTATGTACATGTGTCTTCTGCCTGTGTGTATGTCTGTGCACATATCTATAATGCCCATGGAAGTCAGAATAAGGGCTGGATCCTTTGGAACCAGAGTAACAGATGGTTGTTATATGTCCTGTGAGTGCTGGAATAGAACCTAGGTCCTCAGGAAGATCAATCACTGCTCTTAACCACTGAGCCTCCTCTCCAGCCCCCCTTGGTGGGAACTATTTAGTCTGGTTAAAACTGAACTAATCCCATAGGAAGATGGGGAAGAGAGATTTCTTGATGTGATATACCGAAGAAGAACCAAACTAATGACTTTAGCTTTGGGAACACTGGCATTTCTGCCCCTTCCCAAGCTTAGGATCTCTGAATGGAAATTTAGACCTCTCTCAAGGAGATAAAGCCCCAGGAAGCTGTCTGTGGGCTTTATAGGCTGGTGGGAAAGCTCAGGGCTATGGAGAAGGCTTTCCATTCATAGCTGACTTCATTCACAAAGAATAGTAGGTCACACAGAAGGTCACTATGTAACCTGCTGATCCTTACAGATAGATGTTGGTTGGGTTACACAAATCGGATGGAAGTCCAGACAGCAAGGACACCCATGAACCTGAGGCCAAGGCATCTGGTGACCTTGGGCATTGGAAGCTCTCAATGAGTGGACAGGGAGGAGTTGTGACTTGGGGAAGTTTGCTCTGGATATAAATTTCTGTGGGACAGTGTGCAATGCTGTTTAGGAAGTGCAGCAGGGGCTATCCTAGTTCAAACTCTCAAGTCCTTGGAGTTCTCAAGGTAGCAGGTTGTTGGTTTCTCTTTATATGCAGATGACCAGAACACCGGAACTTTAAAGTTCAGCTCTAGTTTCTATACTAAATTAACC
Organism: Lophiomys imhausi; assembly: GCA_907164525.1. Taxonomy (NCBI): domain Eukaryota; kingdom Metazoa; phylum Chordata; class Mammalia; order Rodentia; family Muridae; genus Lophiomys; species Lophiomys imhausi. The sequence continues at coordinate 4,396,599 of CAJQZJ010032614.1, read as the reverse complement.
TCAAAAACAGAAGCAGGGTGAAGTAGTCAGGCATCTCAAATCCCATGTGCTGGGAGCACTGAGGCTGGAGGATCACTGGAGTGCAGGAGCTTGAGGTCAGTCTGGGGGGGCAGCAAGTCCTGATTTCAAGAAAAGGAAAAATAGACAGAGAGGAGACAGGACTGAGACCATTCACAGCAAACTCTGAACCCTGAAAAGATGACCAGAAATAGTGATTTGTGTTAGAAATGTTAAAGAAGTAGTCTGTTGTGGAAAAAATAACTTCCTGTTTCCTCAGGGCGGGTTCCTGAACTCTCTAGGGGTGATCTAGGAAACTCTGCTGAGACAGGATGGAGGGGGATGGGGTGCCTGTGTGATAAAGGCTGGCTATTGTTTGCTGTTAGGACTCCCTTAGCATTTTCCTGAGGATGAAGGACACACATTTCAGAGGCCTGGCCATAGGCCTTCTTTCTGACTGATGAATTCATGCAAGGTCAACACCTGAGGGTTGTTTAGATTGAGTTTATTGTTGTGAACATGCTCAGGTCTTCTCCTCTACACACACACACACACACACACACACACACACACACACACACACACACACACACACACACACACACACACGTGGGGGACTCCAGAAGTATAATTTTCTATCTTCTCTAGATCAAAGACCATACTGACAACAAAATACTTGACTTGAAGTAGACACGAACAGAAAACTGCTCAGCTGCCATTGACCCACTCTGAGAAGGACTCTTGGGTAGTGGGATGCTGAGAAACCAGCTCTCCGAGAGTCCTGTTTTGTCACAGTTGATGTACACATTCCCAGCATAATTGAATTCATAATGAGAAGATGCCTCTGACCAGAGTCAAGAAAGAGTATGCATTGTTGGCAAGTGGTACGTGCTGGCTTCAGTAGCACATGCTACTACTGACTAGGCCCCTCAGCATTTGCATGATTAGATGGTGCATATGTTGTACGTGTGTGTATATGTGCTTGTGTATATGTGTGCAGTGCAATGAAGCTTTCTTCTGGGCTCTCTGCCCACAAATATTGCCACAGAATGTGGCATGTATATAGATGATTCATCTCAGCTTGCTGTCTCTCCACTTAAAGTTTTTTTTTTTTTTTCCACATCCATTTAGTTGCCACCTTCAACCTGCCTCTCATGGTTCACATAACTGCCTGGAAGAGTAAACCTTGTCTAGTTGCAACAGGTTTCCCTCTGGAACTGTTCTTCCCAGATTTTAGATTTTTTTTTTTTTTTTTTTTACTGTTTTGGTTATGTGTGTGTCTGAATATAGGTATGTGCACATGAGCGCAGGTATCTGAGGAGACCATAGGCATCAGATGCCCTGAACCTGGAGTTACAGACAGTTATGAGCCATCTGATGTTGAAACTGAACTCAGGTCTTCTAGAAGAGTAGCAAATGCTCTTAACCATTGAACCATCTCCCTGGCCCACTTTTAGACTTTTTAAAAACTGCCTCTTGGATGCATATTGAATCCCCCCAAGTTAGTTTATACCACTATAAGAATTTCTAGAGGATAGTCAACTCAAGGTGTATATTTCTATTTTTAATTAATTAACTAAATTTGTATGTGCAGTGTATGTGTGTTTTGTATACATGTATGTGTGTGTGCATGCATGTTTATGTGGAGGCTAGAGATTGACATTGGGATGTCTTCTTCAACTTCTCTCCATCTTATTTTTTGAGACAGAGTCTCTTACTGAACGTGGAAGTCACTCATTGCCTGGAGTGGCTGGCCAGCATGCTCCAAGGATCCACCCATTGCCACCCCACTTCCCAATGCAGGGGTACAGATGTGTTGTGCCCTGCTTCTAGGTGGGTGTTGGGGATCCAAACTCAGGTCCTCATGCTTGCTTTGCAGACACTCTAACAAGGAGCCATGTCCCCAGCTCCTCAAGTTGTGTAATTTCTTTTCTTTTAGATTTTTTTTGTATTAATTTGTTTATTTTACATTCCAATCACCATCCCCCTCCCTCCCCTCCTCCCAGTCCCACCTTCACACCCACTTTTGCCATACTCCCCACCCCCACCCAGTACCAACCTACTCTGGCACATCAAATCTCATCAGGGCTAAGTGTATCCACTTCCATTGAGCAAGATAAGGCAGTTCTGCTAGGAAAATGAGCTCCAGAGAGAAGCAACATTGTGTAAGTCTGAGATAGACCGCATTGTTAGAGGATCTACTTGAAGACCAAGCAGCCCATCAGCTTCATATATGTGGTGGGCCTAGGACCAGTCCTTGCATGTTCTTTGATTGGTGGTTCAGTCTCTATGAGTCTCCTTGTGTCCAAGTTAATTGGCTATGTGGATCTTCTTGTGATGTCTTTGATCCCTCTGGCTTTCTCAAACCTTCCCCTAACTTTTCCTCAAGACTCCTTGACTTTTGCCTAATGTTTGGGTGTGGGTCTCTGCATCTTTTTTCATTATCTGCTAGATAAGGCTTCTTGGATGGCAGTAATGTTGGGTTCCTGTCCAGATCCCTCTCTCCATCCACTTCCAATGTCTATTTTATCTCCCCTACTTAGAAGGATTCAAGCATCCTCCCTTGATCCCTCCTTGTTACTTAGTTTCTTTGGGTCTGTGGATTATAGCATGGTTATCCTGTACATATTGGCTAATATCTGCTTATGAGTGAGTACAAACCACGTGTGTCTTTTTGGGTCTGCATTAGTTCACTCAGGATGATCTTTTCTGGTTCCATCCATTTGCCTGCAAATTTCATGATATCCTTGTTTCTGATAGCTGAGTAGTATTCCATTGTGTAAATGTACCACAATTTCTTTTTCTATTCCTTGGTTGAGAGACATCTGAGTTGTTTCCAGTTTCTGACTATTACAAATAAAGTTGCTAAGAACATATTTGAGGAAATGTCCTTCTGATTTGGTGACGTATATTTGGGGTATATGCCCAGGAGTGGTATAGCTGGGTCTTGAGGTAGAGCTATTCCCATTTCTTAGAAAGCGCCAGATTGATTTTGAAAGTGGTTGTACAAGTTTACACTCCCACCAGCAATGGAGGAGTGTTCCCCTTCCTTGACATCTTTGCCAGCATGTACAGTCACTTGAGTTTTCGATCTTAGCTATTCTGACGGGTGTGAGATTCCCTGATGACTAAGTATGTTGAGCATTTCTTTAAGTGCTTCTCAGCCATTAGAGATTCCTCTTTTGTGAATTCTTGGATTAGCTCTGTATCCATTTTTTCATTAGCTTATTTGGTTTGTTGATATTTAATTTCTTGAGTTCTTTATATATTTTGGATATTAGCCCTCTGCAGGATATGGGGTTAGTGAGATCTTTTCCCAATTGGTAGGCTGTCATTTTGTTCTATTGACGGTGTACTTGGCCTTACAGAAGCTGTTTAGTTTCATGAGGTCCTATTTATTAATTATTGATCTTAGAGCCTGAGCTATTGGTGTTTTGTTCAGGATGTTGTTCCCTCTGCCATTGAGTTCAAGGATTTTCCCCACTTTCTCTTCTGTTAGATTTAGTGTGTCTGGCTTTATATTGAGGTCTTTGATCCACTTGGACTTGAGTTTTGTGCGGGGTGATAAGTATGATTTTATTTTCATTCTTCTACATGTAGACAACCAATTAGATAGCACCATTTGTTGAAGATGCTGTCCTTTTTCCATTGTACGGTTTTGGAATCTTTGTCAGAAATCAAGTGTCCATAGATGTTTGGGTTTATTTCTGGTTCTTCGATTCAATTCCACTGGTCAACCTGTCTGGTTTCCCCCCACCGCCCCAATACCATGCAGTTTTTATTACTATTGTTTTTTAGTATAGCTTGAAGTCAGGAATGGTGATGCCTCCAGAACTTCTTTTGTTGTACAGGATTATTTTAACTATTCTGCGCTTTTTGTTTTTCCATATAAAGTTAAGAATTGTTCTTTCAAGGACTGTAAAGAATTGTGTCAGGATTTTCATGGGAATTGTGTTAAATCTGTAGATTGAAGTCGTGTAATTTCTAGAACAGGATTCAGTACTTCTCTAATATCCTCCCCCCTCCCCTGCTTTACTTTCTTTTTGACAGTGACATCATTTGTATTCAGTCGGCCATGCCAGAAATCAAGTAAATACCTCAGATTCTTTCTTTGCCTTTATCTTTTACCTCTGCATATGTTGTTCACCATGTATTCATAGTTTTCTTATTTTATAAACATTCTCTACTCAGCTCTTTGGTTTGTAGGAGTCAAGACCTCTCCACAGGCTCCTCTACAGGACCAATACTTTTCCCAGCTTTAAAGCATTCCTCGCCAGTTCTCTCCCCAGCACCAATTTCTCTGACCGTGGACAGAGTGCACCCTCACCGTTGGCTTCCCATTTCCTAGAGGACCTGGAATCTCCATCCCTTAGGATGTGCCATCTAAGCTCTCTAGAGTCAAGAAGGACCACAGCTGACTATCTAGCCAACCCGTCATCCCCATTGTCACATTGCCTTCACAGCTGTCTTCCTACTCGTGCTTTATTCTCCTTAAAGACTTTGTGCCGGGCTCTGTGCCTGCTGTGCCCTTGCCAACACCGTGCAGTCACAGTGTGGGCACTGCCTACTCAGGAAGCCTTTTCTGGCACCTGCAGCACATTGGGTCCCTCTTGATGTTTCTAAGACATGCTGTCTGTCTCTTTACATTTCACTCACATTGAGTTATGTTGGGGCTCAGAAAATGATACCTCCAAGTTGGTACTTTGGTACATGGAATGCTTTGAAGTGAAGGACAGGGGTGTAAATGCAAGATCTTTGTGACCTTTTGACTTCTCTTCCCCTTTATCTCCTCAAACAGAAACTAAACAGTCTCTTCCCCACAGCTATTGGAAGGTCTAAAATGTTACTCAAAACTCACTCCACCTTTCCGTGTAAGATTGCAACAAATAAATCACCTCACTCATGTTACCTGGTAATAACTGCTAAGACCCTCATTCCAGAAGGGGTTCTACTTGTACCCAGAGAAGGTATTTGTGCTGGTTTGAATAGGATGTTCCCCATATTCTTGGGTATCTGAATACTTGGTGGTGCTGCTGGGGTGAGTTTAGATGATATGCTCTTGCTGGGGGAAGTATGTTAGCAGGGGTGGGCTTTGAGGTTTCAAAAGCCATGAACTGTTTCCAGTGTTCTCCTACTTCCTATTACAGTTTGAAATGTGAGCTCTCATCGGTTGCTGTTGCAGCTGGCATAGTATCTGTCTGCTCTAATGTCTTTCCCACCCCCGATGGTGATAGACTCTTATCCCTCTGGAACCATAGCCTTCCTCCTATAAGTTGTCTTGGACATGGTGTTTTATCATAGCAATAGACAAGTAGCTAATACTTGTCACACTCTACAGGAACAGTCCCAGGAGGCTGTGCTGGGTCCACCTCATGCTCTGTTGCTTAGGTCAGGTCATGCCCCCTTAGTCTTTATGTGACTGTCATTTCTCACAGTCGTGAGTACACTGTTTTCCCTGAGCCTTCTTTTCTGAAGACGCACAGGACATGTAAAACCGTGAATATATAACTTGCTGTAGGTTTTGCTTGTTAACCCATCTTCAGTTGTGAGGCTCTAACCTGTGGCCTTATGATGGGTAAGAAAACAGTAGCTTACCCTCTGCTTCTGTGATTCTCATGGCTTCCTTTCATGTTCCCTCTCCTGTACTGAGTGGCCTGGATGTTTAAACTGTAAGGCTTCGCTGGCTTGTGGTACTTTTGTGTTAATATGTGAGTCAAGAAATAGATGAGCAGGCGGAAGAGACATCTGTTCTCTCCCTACTCATTATGTGCTGCCAGCATAGGACCACTGACCTCATCTAAGAAACATACAGGATACACTATCAGTCTGGAAATACCTAAACAAACCAATATGGGATTGCCATATGATCAAAGCAATCCCACTACAGGACACAGCTCCAGGGGAAGGGAAATAATTTAATTACTCAAAAAAGAAGCCTGAACTTGCCTGTTACTGTAACACTATTTACATTAGTCAAGGTGTGAGATTGAGAGGTGAGTGGGTTGTAAAAGTGTGGTGTGTATAGTGGAATACTATTCATCCTTAAAAGGGATCCTGTTACTTGTAGTAACATAGACAGAACTGGAGACATCATGTTAAAGGAAATAAGCCAGGCACAGAAAGACAAGTGCCACATGTTCTCACTCAGAGAACTGTGACTGGTTTAAAAAGTTGATCATGTCAAAGAGAGTAGAGGTTTCTAAAAGTTAGAATGGGAAGAGGGAAGGTGGCTAGTGAGAAGGCATATAATTAGAACCATAGACAATGGTGTTAGTTATTCATTTCAAAAGAGCTATAGAAGAATGTGAGGGTTGGGAACACACGGGAATCCTGATTTGTTCACTTCAAATTATAAGCATGTCTTGACTTATCCTAACCATAGATAAGTACATACATGTACAGATACACGTATCTATATATATATGTGTGTGTGTGTGTGTGTGTGTGTATATATATATATATATATATATATATATATATGAGACTCATGTTTATATTTAAAACAAGAAATAGACTTTTAGTTCTGTGGGTAGGTCCCAAATACCACGAGACATTTCTGTATGCCCAGAAATTATGTAGTTATGTATTGTTCATCTGCAATTGAAATTTTGTTCAGCATCCTTTAACTCGCACATCTAACCTAGCAGAAGAGAGTCAATATCCTTATAGATGTTCACAGTCATGCTGAAGCCAGTGCTGAGGTTGAGGTCCTGGACCCAGAATTTCCGTGAGCTTTGGCAATTAGGAACTTGCACACACAGCTAGGTTATTTGGGCAGAATTGTAGATATTTATGCTGTGGGTGTTAGGCATGCTGTCTTAGAAGAAGCTGAGTTCTGGTAGCAAAAGAATTGATTGACCAAAGAAACAGCCATGCAGCATGTTTGTGGCCTTGGTATCATGGTCTTGTCAGCAGAGTCATCGGTTCTGATTAAACCCAGATTGAGTTGTTTCCTGTTAGCGTGCTAACCCACAGGGCAGGCTCAGGCCTCCTTGTCTGCCTTTCCAAGTCTGACGTCTGCCAAGGGTTCCACCCTTTTCTCTTAAGCTTCAATTAGAAGTTATTAAGATAATGCAAACAATAATAGATTCTGAAGTCTCTTAAAAGGATTATAGGCCTGTTGACACTTTCACTGCAAAAGTGGAACTTTGAACATATTAGTTTGTCCAGTCTGCCATATGACAGATAGCATTTTTTAAATTGTCCTTTTTTAAACATTTATTTATTTAGGTGTGTGTGTGTGTGTGTGTGTGTGTGTGTGTGTGTGCGCGCACGCACATGCATGTATGTGTGTACCATGATGCACATGTGGAGGTCAGAAGACAACTTCTGGAAGTCAGTTCTCTCCTTCCACCATATGAGTCCATGGGATTGAATTTTGGTGGGATAGAATTCAGTCTTGAGGGCAAGATCCTGTACCCACTGAGCAATCTTGCTGGTGCAGTGTATTTGTTTTTATATTTCATTTCAATACATTTTTTTTCAAAATAATTCCATTGGTCAGCAGATAATTCTAAGTTTTTGCTTGTTTGTTTGTTTGATTGATTTCTTGGTAAAAATGTACTCTGAATATTGGTCAGTTAGAACTCACCTAAAACCAAAACAAAACAAAATCCAGGTTTGTCCCAAAATAAAAGCCTTCAGGGTGTTTACTAAGAATATAGAAAGTCTATAGAAAACATTAAGCAAATGTGCTGACCACTCCATACTCATTGTTGAGTTTTGTGAGGATGATCCAACCAACAGCACAATCCGGTACTTTACTTTCTGAAACTGCTGCTTGTTCACTGCATTCACCAGTAGTCTTCTAAATCTGAGTACCTCGCGTCATATTTTATTAGATGATCTCTCGTCACCCTTGCCTCTTCCTGATATACAGATACAAACACTGAGGAGCAGGAACCAGTCAAGACACCAAAGAGAATCATCCATGCAGACTGAAAGAAAGAGACTGGCTAGAACAGCCATTCCTCTCCCCAGGCAGGCTGCCAGATCTGCTGTCTGGCAGTAAAAGGGACCCTTGTGGTTAAGTTCTCCAACAAGCAGTTTTCTCTGTGTTTGAGTTTTTGGCTACATCAGTATCAGTGAATATCAGCTCCTTTAAGTCATCGTTACTTTCAGTAAGAATGGTCTAGTTTTAGAGCTGAGTGTGCACTTCAGAGTAAGGAAAGACTCATCAAATTACAAAACTGCTTGGAAAAGGAGCCCTGGTACATCACAAAGTAAGGAAGTTGGATTTAAAATGAGATCCTGACCATTCCTGCCAGTGGAGGAGCCATGCCTTGTGCCGGGAACCCTTGGTGTTGAATACTTTTAATGACTACTGTATTATTGTGTGGGCAGATAATTATTTTGACAGTCTTTTGAAGTACAAAGCAAAAGCTACAAAGCATCTTTACATTTTTAGTATTACATTAAGAAAGATCAAAAAGATATAGTTGTTTTTAGATAAACATTTTTATTACATTTAAAATTTTATTTTTATACTTTATTTGTTTGTTTATTGAAAAAGGAGACCCTTTTTCCAAATAAACATAAATTCCAAAGCTGGTCTGGAATTTACGGTGCAGCTCAGGCTGGCCTTGAACTCACAGTAATCCTCTGGCCACATACACTGGAGCTGGGTGGCTGGGCATAGTCCTGTCTAATTAGCATTATATTTTTTAATGTCTTCATTTAGATTTTTCTTTCTTAAAGTAGAAAGTGGTAAATATGAGGTAAGTCTTCAGTGCATTGCAGTTCATTCTGAAGTTCTGTAAGATGCTTGGAATAAGGGAAGGGAACCTGGAAATGCTGGAAATGTGTCACACCTACCTGCTGGAGTTTAACATCGTGTGTAGCCATACTGAAGGCCGAGAGAGTCAGCGATAAATGTCTTTGACTTTATTGAATTCTGTAGTCTCTGAACTTGACACAGGACCGTCTCTTAAAACAAAACAAAACAAGACAAAACAAGCTAGTGTTTATATTACATACTCAAAACAGTGCTGTACCTAGTAATTAAAAATGTAATTAGAGTTTGAGACCATACATCTTCCACTCATTGTTTCTGCCTTAAGTTAATTGGAACTTCTGGGGAACAGATGGATGGATACTGTGGTTCAGCTTGTTGTAAAACTAGTACAGAGTGAAAAAGAGTCACTGGGCCTTGATCTGAGTCAACAGTCTGAAGAGCCCTAGAGAAATGCTGGTGTGTTTTTCCTGAACTAGACCTATGTCCTTGGAAATTTTTATTTTATATTGTATATACATATATACATATACATATATATGTATAGTGTGTGACATGTACATGTGTATTACATGTGTGTTTATGCCTGAGGGGGTCAGAAGAGGGTATCAGATCCCCTAGAGCCTGACTTACAGGCTGTTTTGAGGTGCCTGACATGGGTTCTGGGAACTGAAATTGAGTCTTCTGGGAGAGCAGGAAGCTTGAACTGCCGAACCATCTCTCCAGCCTCATCCTTAGAAAACTTAAATAAAGAAACAAAACCAAGTACCACATACACTGGAGCCGTTATATCAGTTCCTATCAGCAGCTAGACATAATGATATTAAGCGATTCTAACCTAAAAGTGGTTGCCACAATGTAGGCCTTTCTGAAATTTCCTTCTTGCAGTTTAACTTCTGACAGAGCAGGTGAAGAAAAAGCAAAATGCAGAACTCAGTACCCACAATAGTTAACATTAGAGATTCATGTCTTTATTGTCACTCTGATTTCTTTATGTATGACTATTTCAACTTAAGACTTAGGCAGTCAATATGAAGTAATTCGATTTATAATTCACATAAACTGCCTGGTAGTTTTTTGCACCAGTGAGAATCTTTGCACCAGTGAGATTAATTATTGGCTTTGGAAACAGATTTATTGCAGAATTCTTCTTGGTGGGTCAGTTTCCTTAGCACCCATGAAGGAGTTCAACTTGGAAAATGACATCTGTATGTAATTTGCTAGGCACAGGTTTACTGAGAAGGCAGGGTGCACCCCTGTTTTTCTACAGTTTGATTCTCTTCCCTCAGCCTCAGTTTTCAAGCATTTAACTTCTTATCACCAATCTTTTGTGTTTTTTTTTTTACTTTTATTTTGTGAATTTCCCATCATGCACCCTGTTCCCTTCCATCTCCCACCTCTCCTCAGACCCACCCTCCACCCTTGCAATCTGTCCCACCATAAAAAAAATAACAGCTCATTGTGGAAGCTGCGGTGTATCTCAGTATGTTCCACAATATTCCCCTTTGTCCACACATTCTGCTTGCAAATGTTCATTATAATGACTCCTTGGTCTGATACGAGGACCCTAGTTTCTGCTACTCCATCCGTACTGGAACCTCACAGGAACTCCTCTCAGATATACCGTAACTATCCTGTGTCATAGAGATCCTGCAGTCCTGGATTGTGGAACTGACCTCTTCTTGCCCTCCAGCAGTTCATCTGGAAGGGATAGATGTTGGAGTGGGTCAACTCAAAGCCCTGGTCCTGGACCTGCAACCCCCACTTGCATGGCCAGTTCTACTATGGAAAGGTGCAGGGCCTGCTCTCCCGAGTGCTGCAGCATGTGAGGGGCAGGGACAGCTCTCCTGCTCTTGTGACCCCTTCTTTGCCAGATCTCCTGTTGGTCAGTGGTGGTGAGGGCAAAAGGGAGGGGAGGGCATCTCTCCCTAGCCAACAGTACCACATAGCAGACAGAAAGCAGGGCTGGCTCTCCTGCACTCATTCCCTAAGGGCTGGCTCACCGACAACCCCCACATCCAGGGCCAGGCAGAGTTCTTCTAGTTTCTGGTTTGTTTCCTGTCCTGGGACCCCATCCGGTACTTGCCTGGTACTGGTCTGGCAATCATCTCAGGCTACCCCATGGTTCCAAAGTGGTGTCGGTATCCAGCTTGCTTTTTTTCCTACCAGGAATACTATTCATTCAGATGTTCATAGGTCATAACAATGAATGTAGACATAAGCCTCTCTCCTCTCTGTCACCTACTGATGCACATGTGACACAGCAGCCACATCTGCAATGCCTCTAGGGGCAAATTTATCACCAATATTTGCACATTATGGTTTATGTGTATTGATGTACAATGATATATATTTATAACTGTAGGTTTGCTTTTCTGTGCTAGCTGTTTCTCATAAATACTTATTCTTTTGTGTTTGCAAATATCCTGAGAGCAGGGCTGTGTACCAACCAACCACCCTTTCCATTGTTCCCCTGAGATAAACCCCATGATTCTCAGAAGAGGTGTTTTTCACCCAGTTCTCTTGGTGTTTGGTGGTTGGTGGTATGAAAGTAGAATGTACATTGCCATCTGTGGCTTGAAGGCTGTCAGATCATGCTCAGGTCTCCATAGGGAACCATGGAAACCAGACTTCCTCAATAGCTAATTTGTCCATGATGACCAAGCTGTGACCATGATGTCAGCTGGCTCACATAAACCCCATGTAATATATAGGTGTGTGTATGTATATGTATATGTACATATAATCTATATTATATGTAAATATGTGTATGCATGTATATTATATGTGATATATATATATATATATATATATATAAAATTTTGAAACAATCAGCTTTCCAGAACCATATGTGTTGACTCTTCTGGCATACCATAGTAGACACCGTATTTAAAAATGAGTTTGAAGACTTATCTTTAACAGTACAAAGAGAATCGGATAGTTGACAATTGCTGAACTCCATCCAGGTGATAGAAAACATCCTTGATAAAGTATTGCCATCACCCTTGCTGTCACTAGGGGTGTAAGGAGAAGCCATTGTATAGCTGCTAAGTAATAATTCCCCTTTCTTCAGAGAGAAAAGGAAGCCACCTCCATACTTGCCTGCATGGCCACTATCCTGCCTCACTGTTCACGGGGGAGCACACTGCCTTACAGGACGTTCAGAGACTTTGTATGAGAATAGACTAAGGACTGGCTAACTGTTTGAATGTTTTCAGTTTTACATCAGGGAATTATGTCATCTGATGCTAATAATGAATTTGTCCCACAGGTTGAAGGGGACCAGCTGCCTCCAGGACACACAGTCAGCCAGTATGAGACCTGTAAGATCAGGACCATCAAAGCTGGCACACTGGAAAAACTCGTGGAGAACCTGCTGACTGCTTTCGGGGACAATGACTTCACCTATATCAGCATCTTCCTGTCAACTTACAGAGGCTTTGCCTCAACTAAGGAAGTGCTGGAGTTGCTGCTGGACAGGTAAGGCCCAGGGGCAGGTGCCAGTGGAAACCTAAGGCTGTACCCAGGGAGCAGAGTGAGGCTCAGAATCAAGGGCACTTGGACAGCCAGGAGGGAGTGGGGAGGAGAGATTAACTGGAAAAGCCAACCTTTGGAGTGAGTGGCATGCAAAGGGTCAGTTACATATGATCTGTTTCTAGGGTAAAGAAATCTCATTCAAAACATTCATAAAGGCTGGATATGGTGGTACATGCTTCTATTCTTGGTACTAGGAAAGCTGAGCCAGCCTGGACCACATAGCAATGCTTTGTCTCAGAAGAAAAAGCAAAAACAAAGAAAAACCAAGCAATAACTGAAACCTATAGAAAAAATCAAATGAGGGTTAAAAGTAGGCATTAGAGACATAGATTCAACAATTTGTAAATTTCAATTTCTGTTTGCTACCCCTAATTTCAAATTGAATACATATTAACTTTGAATTTTTGTAATTTCTATACAAGTACTCAACAGGCTAGGAATCTCCTTGCTTTGGGGACTGAATGTGCTCATACGTATAAAGTATGAGCTCCGTCCTAGATCTGTAGGAAACAGCTGATGAGTCACGACTTTGGTGTTGACAGTCGGTGACTGTCAACCACCCCATGTATTCAGTGTTCTATGAACATGTGCATGAGAGATGTCCATGCTCCGTGTTGTAAGGAGCACGTGCATCTTAGCAGTGTACACTGTAACTCACAGATGGACAAACTTTCTGTTCCCTCCTTACTTTTGTTTTATTTATAGTCAAACTTAGTTATTTTTATAAACATATCATTATGTTGACTTAGTCCTGAGATAAAGGAAACTATCAGAAAACAGTTGTTTTAGAGACTCCTCATTCCGATTCGTGTAGTCAGAGGTTTCCTGCCTAGGGAAGGAAGTGAGAGCCAGTGCTTTTGTTAGGCTTGTGATAAATTTATGTGTGTTTATGTATATGTTCATTTGTGTATCTTCATGTAATTTTCAAGGTATATGCAATCACATGGAAGGTGTGAAAAGAATTATTAAAGTTTTTTCAAATTGCAGTTTTTCTCAAATAACACTTACTAGGTTTTAAAATATAAATTTCATATATATGTGAAAAAATTCACATACATATACATTCTTAATATACAGTACATCATATATATTGTCTTTATAGGCTTGTTTATTTGTCAGAAGAGTTGATTGAGTATGTTGTAGGAGGCACCAGTCTGGAAGTAGCTACAGCACTGCCTGCCTATATAGATTTTCGACACACACATGATATAAACTGAACCAACCAGAGTTCACAATGCAGCCTACTCTTTTATTTTTACATATTGGTCCATCTTGGAGATATTTTTGTTCATTCAGTGAGTCAGCATTTGCAAAAGGCTTATTATAATTGTGGCTAGCATATTTAAAGTGCAAGAAATATTATTTCAAAATAAGCACATATTTTCTACTGGCTTTCTAATACTTACTGAGTTGATAGTTTAATGGACAGAGAATGAAGCACTTTCTAGTTTTTAAAACTGATTGTAAAAGTTCCTGAGCACAGTGCCACAAGAGTCGTCTTTATACATATGCGTGTTTTATGAATGCTTTTTGAGACTCCTATAGCACAACCTCATACAAGAGTAACTAATGCAGTAGGATGCAGAGATTTTGAAGCCCAGAAGTTGCACCAGCCTCACTGCCGTTCTGAGCATTCCCTGCCACAGGCCACATACTCCCCAACTGCTGATGCTCTGCGTCTTCCACTGAGCTATCTTTACTGTGATCTGACCATTGAAGAATGGGCTCAGGACTCATGCTTCTCGTGTTTATGAGTAGAGTTTGGCATTTTAAAAGATACTCACCATTTGTTGTGTGTGAACTCTTTTCCTTTAAACTGTTTTAACCTAAGGATTAATCATCAGATTATAATTCTTTGTGTGTTAAAGAAATTAGGTTTAATGCTTATAATTCTTTTGGGAATACTTTTCCTGATTTGATCTTTGATTTTAAAATCTGTTCATTAAATACCGGTATATAACTATTTTTTTTTTTTTTTTGGTTTTTCGAGACAGGGTTTCTCTGTGTAGACCTGGCTGTCCTGGACTCACTTTGTAGACCAGGCTATTTTATGTAATATTTCTGTCTGTCTTCAGAAAGACTTAGAATAAGCAACTTTCTATTCCAGGTTAAGGTTATTGACAAGAGTAGATTTGTCCTCAAAGTATTTGTTAGCTTTCTGTCATGATGATACACACCTGACATAATGAATTTATGATGTGAAAGGGTTTCTTTCTCGCTTAAAGTTTTGGAGGTTTCAGTCTGGGATCGCTTGGCCCTTGCTGCATTTAGTGCTGTCATGAGTCAGTGTATCATGGTGGGAATGTGCCGTGGAGCGAAGCTGCTCACCTTTGAATACAGAGTAAAGAGAAGGAGCGCTGAGGTTTTGCCATCTCCTCTTGAAGCAGGTACTGCCACATGAAGGTTCCACCACCCCGGGAATCAGGCTTTTTAACACAGAGACATTTGGGGCACCCAAGATCCCAATGTCATTATTTTTGTGGGTGCATCCACAGGGAAGTTATTGGATCAGCGTTCACTCGTGTTCACATTCAGGGACACTCATGAAGCATATATTCTTTGTGGTACACTGATCTGGCCATGGCATCCTGCCACAGCATAAGGAGCTATGTCATTTTCTGCATGACAGAACTTGACAAAATGTTAAGCCTGGAATAACACGTGAGTTTGGTGGATCGTGAATGTTCTCTTTTCAATACTTCATAGCTGTAAAAAGATGGAGCCTGGTAACTGTTGGTAGGCAGTATGCGGAAATGAAAATCTCTTACAAGTTCACTTTAAAATCAGTGACCTCTTCCCCATAGGAGGTAACTGATGATAGCCCACAGATGTCCACAGTGGGTAAAGGAGCCACATAAGCTCCAGGTGTCTGTCTTAAAGACAGGACACACTGCAGGAATTAGAGTGTTTAGTCTGTGACTTTGATTTGTTTTTTTTTTGTGGGGGGGGGGGGGGGGATTAAACATCATTTCTTTGTTCCCTGGATAGACACATTGGGATTTTTATTTTAAACACTAACAGGATAACAGTGATTAAATAGTCAATCCAATATGAATTCAGATTGCACTGAATTCAAACTGTCACTTGAAGTATAGCTGAATGAAGAATTAAGATTTAGTCTGTAGCATGTGAGTAGGCTTAAGGCTGGCTTTGCGTGTGATCTCATAGTTCAATCCATTGCTTGTTTCTGAAATGAGGGTTTTAAGTGCTGAATACCTGTGTAATGTAATCACAGCAAGCACTCAGCAAGACATCACATGGATGGAACTCAGATAGAAACAACTTAGTTTCTGCCCTGAGGTAGCTCGGAGATGGATTACCATGAGTTTATGGTGCTTAAACTCTGGGGCTCCTCACTTGGCAGTAATCTCTCTGTGATTCTACCTCCTTTTCCTTGGGAGAACCCCTCACATTGCAAAGGCCAGTCCATTCAGGCTTAGAATCCACTCCTCAGGACTTAATATTTTCCTGCAAAAGACAAAGCTGACACGCATGTACGAAGTAAATCATCATGCAAGGTGGTATAAAATACAGTTCTAATATGTGCTGGTAGGAGTTCAGAGAAATAAGTCCCATTTCCTTTGCTTTCTCTGCAGAAATTTAACCTTGTCTGTATGTGTGCCAACCTCAACAGAATATTTCTTCCTCACTCCACTTCTTGCTCACACTGAGATCTTGTGGCCATGTTTCAGTCTCCACAGAAATCCAGCTGTAGCTTCTGTGAAATGCAGTGTTCTTAAATTGTTTGTTAGGATCTTTATGCCTGTAATGAAAAGGAAACGATTTATCGTACAAGCTCACCTATTCTGAAGATAAGCATTTAAAATACCATTTTCACACCAATGCTGTTAGACTTGTTTGTGAGCCTTAGATAGAAATTTTAAGATATTTCTTTTGGGTTTGCAGTGGAATGTGAAGGAATCCTGAGAGCCAATTGCAGTAGGTGCTAATCCTGTAATAACCAGACAAGAATAGATCTGTGCGGATGCTGCAATGTTTATTTTCCACCAGAGCACGGCTTACTTGAAGTCAAGCTTTGATTTCCCTTAAGACTTCCACTTGTGGTTTTTCTTGTATGGAACTGTTTATTTTCTGGGATTTCTTTTTAATCTTTTCATAGTTTTTTTTCCTAATATGGCTCTGTGTGGTTGACAAATAGACAGTCTTTTGAAGTCATGAATAGCTAATTCTACATTTACTTTATTCTTTATTGGGGAGTGATCAGTAATGTACAAGGGCTCCTGTCTACTGAGCTTTTTGCCATAGCCCAGGCTTAAGGCTTAAGGCTTTCTTTGCTTCCTTTTAACCCAAGAGGAAGTTACTTAATTGGAAGTTGACTGTGTTGCGGCTTTGAGATTTTATTTTCTCTAATGTCAAGCATACACTTCACTCAGAGAAGTCTGTTTAAAGCCTCGCTGAGTTTAAAGTAGGGGAGCAGACAACATTGCAAATGCCCAACCTCAAATGTTGACAGAGGCCCACTTCAGCGAGTGACTCCAGGGAGAGCCTAGCCTGCAGAGGTGCAGATCCTGCTCTTTTCTCAGGCAGCCTCGCGTTCTCTGATAACTAAGTTAGCAAAATGCCACCTCATGTGGAGCAGGGAGAGCCAGGTCTCCAGAAACCCTGGCCAAGCCATTCTCAGCCCTGAGGTCAGCGTGGAAAGTATTAAATTCTCCTGCACTGAAATGAGTTCCCTCAGAGGAGAACTCATGGGAAGGTTAAAGGCTGAGGCCTTCTAGAAACCTTTCCTTTAAGATGACAATTTTGTTTGTGCCCCAGAGACAAGGGTAATCAGTAGGTCTGTGGAAGAACTTCTCTCCATATCTGCTTGCCGTGTGTTTTCACAGACTTTATCTCATGCCATTTATTTATTACAACTCCGTGCTTACAAAAGGGAAACCAATGGCTCAAAAAACCATTCAGTCAGCAGTCAGCAGAGGGGGATTAAAACTGTGTGATTCAGACCCTCCTTCCCAGTATGCCCCAGCACCTGCCATGCCAACTCACAAAGAAGGGTGAGTAGGGAACCCTTCTTAGTCATCTTCCTCAATTCATTTTCCTTGGAAGTTACATTTCACAAACTTGGGAGGAATACACTGCACCACCAGTACTCTCGTTTGCCAACTCCAAAGTTACATGTCAGCTGTTTAATAAAAAGTACCTACTTTACAAGGCCCTGTGTGAACACTGGTGGGAGAGCTTGCCATGGTTCCCACCATCTTAAATATGTATGTGTGCTGGTTGAGAGTAACACTCATCAAGCCAATATATAAAAAGATGCATATAATTAAAACTGGCATGACCATCATGCCTATAAGTCCCGCACACTTGGGAGACTGAGGTAGGAGGATCATTTGTGAGTTTGAGGTTGGCCTGGGACATAAAGTGGGAGCCCATCTCAACCTCTTCCCATTAAGATGTTTTAAATTTACTTCAGAGGGTTTTTCTTGGACCAAAACTGTTTCCTTCTTTTAGAATTTTAGGATATTTTGTGGAAAAAGCAACTTTTTCTTTCAGTCAAGGGGTTTGTGTGTTAGGCATATGTACAATGGTTGAGTGGAACATAGGAACAAAAAACTTAGATTTATTTCCACCTTGGACTCCACAGTACTTGTAAGTGTCCCTCATAGTCTATGTGATAGAGGCTTAGAATCTAGTGTAGTGCTCCTGGGAGGCAATGGGGCTACAGGTGAGCTATAGCGAGAGGCCTCCAGACCATTTGGAATATGCTCCTAGAGAGGACAGGCAGCTTTCAGTCCTCCCGTTTGCTCTTTCACTTCCAGGCTATGAAGTAAGCAGATTTCCTCTGCCATGTCTCCCATTATGATGTGCCTTCCTTGCTCAAACAGGCAAGAACAACAGGACTAACCAAGCATGGACCAAAATTGAACCAAAATAACATTATTCTCTTTGTAAATCGATTAGCTCAGGTATCTGTTACAGTGAGAGAAAGCTGACCAGCTGGCTAACACACTCTTTCTTTGTTTTTAATCCTCGGGGAGTTGGGTTCCTTAGCCATGCAGTAACATGTAAATTAACATGTCAGGGAACACGTCGGTTGTAGGATCCTTTTGAACTTTGACTTGAGAGCACAAGTAAGATTTTTACTCTAACAACTGGAAAACATGGCCACTGCTTTCCTTGTTTTTTTTGGCATTTGTGATGACTTAGTGTATCCTTGGACTGCCATCCCTATCATGCCTCAGAGAGGAGTGATGGTTGTGGTGGGAGTTTAGGAACGCTGCCTAACAAATGAATGTGAGTTATTCATGTCTGTTACAGTGTTCTGGAATGTATAACTGTGGACATCACCCAGATTGTTCTCATATCTAGGGAGGGTCTAACTTGCCTGTTGAGTGTGCTAATCATCCCATTAAGACAATGAGGACTAATATATGTTTTTAGTTAAAAAAAGAAAAGAAAAGAAAGAAAAAATTGTGCCCTTGGCAGCTATGAACTGGTAGTAGTAAATTTTGTAAAAAACACACCATATAAATCTATTCAATTCTCAAATGCCTCCTTAAAAGAAACTAAGGAGTTTGCAATGTTGACAATGCATGTAGTATGTTCCAAATGGCTTCTTGTTAAACTTCCCTTACAAATAATCAAGTTTTCATTTAGTCCTGAAGTTAAACAATGCACTTGACGAGCAGTCTAAGATTCATGCTTGCGTGTGACACCCAGAGGACACAGGAGATCCCTTTGCTGTGTGTTCCTTCAGGAGAAGGCAAGGTTTCTAATACCGCCTCTCTGTTCTTCCAGTCAGGGGACAGAGGCTCTCAGTGGGGAGGGTTGTAGGAAGCAGGTACTGGAGGGGCTCAGATGTAACCTTCTTACCACAGCACTCATGAGTTTTCTATCCTTCTGCTTGTCTTAAGAGTACTGCTGTTCAACTTCCATCCCTGCTGTAGGAAGCTTTTCAAAATAATGCCATTGGTTTTAGCAACTATTCTCTGGAGCTTCTGAAAGGCCAAGTAAGAAGAAATAGACTTAGGGGCCCATAAGCCTTTTTCCTTTGATGCACAGAGATGGGAGATGGTGAGATGTAGTGGCTGGTAGGCTTGTGGGTGCTCATCCTGGTAATTTAGTGTGAAAGCTCTCAGAAAATCTCAACATTGCTTTGTTTCTCTTCCAGCTTAAAATGCAGACGTCCTGGCTATCCTGATGAGAATGGCAGTTTCTTAGGAAATGAAAGACATTTCATTTTTAAAGATTTTTTTTTAAATAGCAGATAAGGTTAAATATCTAGGTCTGGGTTTTGAAGACTCCTTGGACAAAGTTAAAGCTTTCAGATATCTTAGTAACTTAGGGAAAAGAATGACATGTTGGTAAAGGACAGTTGAACTGAAGTTGATTTTCTGTCCTGTGACTGTGAGAAAGATAAGATTATTGAGTAGTATAAATGAAGAGGGCCACGAGAAACTGTGGATATCAAAATGTCTATAGTATAAAAAAGGAGTTTAAAAAAAAATTGTAGCTCTGTCTTTTATGAAGGGTTCATTTTCTTGCTGTTTCATGTTGGAGATGTGTTCCCATTCTCGTGTTCTTAGATGGAGAAGAACTATTTAGCTCACAGAACAATGGAAGGTAAACCTTTGTGATTTGTGATAGTTTGCACATGTATCTGTGGCGGGCAGAGATGGAGGAAGGAAGCTGTGAGCCTTTAGGAAAGACAATGATGCCCATTCTTTCTTAGAGCGTGTAGAAAGGGACATG
This sequence comes from Lophiomys imhausi, assembly GCA_907164525.1. Taxonomy (NCBI): domain Eukaryota; kingdom Metazoa; phylum Chordata; class Mammalia; order Rodentia; family Muridae; genus Lophiomys; species Lophiomys imhausi. The sequence continues at coordinate 4,376,618 of CAJQZJ010032614.1, read as the reverse complement.
GCCCAGCTGACAGCTTGCTTTTCAGCTCTGAGACCCATGGTTGCAGATCAGCGTAATATTATAAATAGTCAGGTTGGAAGGTACTGAACCTGTGGCAGTTTGTTGTAGTGGTGATGACTAAGAAACAAAGACATCTGCTTTTGGAGATTGTCTCCTGAAATCTCTTATTCCTAGGCTCAGGGATGCCAAGGGCCAAGTGTTCATCCTTTGCCTTTTATTCTTAGGGCCGCATGCCTGGCCATCTGTGGCCGCACAACTCAAAGACAGCACAATCTGAATAATAACCAGGCTTTCTCTTCCCGAGGTAGGATTTGTAAGATGTAAGAGATAAAAATGCTTCCTTTAAGCTGAGCCAAGCCTTCCTGCTTTCTTTCCCCACTTAGCAACAGAGGCGGGGCATGCAGCATGCAGCTTGCAGGATGCAGTTACCTTTTTAAAATCTGAGAAGACTATTGAATTATTCTGAAGGATTCTTTTTAAAGTATGTATATATTTGGAAATTAGAAAACGGACAGTAACTAGAGAGACAATGTGGATATATTCTGAGTGGTAACTGGAAAGTTTTAAACTTACCTCATAATCTAAAGCAGTAGTTTTGACCATTTTCCAGCAATTGGTAGAAAAAAGTTGATCACAAACCCCTTCAAGAGTCTGCTAAGGGTCTTCAGAGATGACCGAATGGATCAGACCATTGCTGCACAAGCCCGAGGACCTAAGTGTGAACCCCAAACATACACCTCAACCTATAACCCCAGTGCTATGGGGGTACAGAGGCAGGAGGATTGCTGGGGCTGGCTGCTAGCCTAGTGCCAGGTTCAGTGAGAATCCCTGTCTCAAGGCCATAAGGTGGAGAGCGATAGAGAGTGTTCCTCCCCCAGGCCCTTTTTCTCTGTGGCCTCTGCATATGTGCATGAGAGCAAGCACCTGCACACATGTAAGTACACACACTGCACATACACACCACACTCATACTTACACACATACCCTTCCCCACACACAAGAGTCTACTTGCTAACACTGGAGTCTAAAATTTGCTACTACTAATAAACTTATTCATGTAGTTTATGGGTTTCTCAGACTTTGGTAAATTTCCTTGAGGATTCTGGCTTCTGTTTCTCCAAGTAGAAGATACCTAGAAGAACATATTCCTTCATTTTTTTCTCTATGACTTATGCCTTCCCCTCCAGGAACCAACTTTGAAATGGGAACAAGATTTTTCCAAGGTAGACTAGGGGACCATGACCCAGTTCTTTGTCAGACCTGGGGCCGGGGGTAGCACCTTCTGTGGAGGGCACTACTGAGCATGTCTCAGAACAACCTGGTCTGGTCTGTGGAAAAAAGTGCAAAGCCTTCCTGGGCCTCACTTGGTGTTCCAGACAGCAGCTGGCTGCCACATGCATGGTGTTCTCCTGAGTCAAGGTTGGCTTCTGGACATCTCTCTTATGCCTGACTTGAGTTCTTGTGGGTCAGTGAAAGGATACCCAAGCATTCCGAAGCTGGGACTCATTCAAAGACTCACAGAGGTCCTTAAGTCAGCAGCTTCCTGTGTGGTCCACTTCCTCCTTTTTGTTGTTCCCACCAAGTATCCCTTCCTTTCTCAGTGGCTCCTTTTCCTCATAGCAGTAAAGGTAAGCTAATTCTTGACTGTGTTGACTGTCTACTATGCTGGGCCCAGAGCTGGAGTAGAAAGCAAGAGAAGAATGAAACCCAGTCTCGCTGTGGTAAGATGCCAGGCCTTTCTGACCTGCCCCAGACCTTACTTCCTGTCTGCTCTGCTCTTCACTCTTTCATTCCTCAATGTTCCTAAAAAAACACCATCTTGCCTCTGTACCCAGGCCTTCATGTCAGCTCTTCCCTGAAGGGTCTGTGGCTCACTCCTTCTCTGGGGAGGGGGAGTTCTTTTTCTTTTCTTTCTTTTTTTTTTTTTGGTTTTTCAAGACAGGGTTTCTCTGTGTATATCTGGCTGTCCAGGACTCAATTTGTAGACCAGGCTGGCCTTGAACTCACAGAGATCCATCTGTCTCTACCTCCTGAGTGTTGGGATTAAAAGCATTCGACACCATGCCCGACTCTGGAGGGTTTTTCTTAACTGCTATGTCTCCCATTGAAATAGCAACATCTGATCTTTCGTGGTACCCAGACACCATCACCCACTTTATCCCTCTCCATTAGCATAGATCAGCTAATTACTTCAGAGTTTTCTGTATCCGATTAGCACAGTGTGAGCTCCTGGAAAACAGATATGAGTGGTTGCTTCCTCCTTATCCTTTTTTTTTTTTCAGGTGTGTGTGTGCACGAGCGTATGCATAGGTGTGTTGCTCGCATGTGTCAGGTGTGTGTGTATGTGTGGTGCATTAGCAAGTGTGTGTAATGGCATGCAGAGCCTGGAGGAAGGTGTTAGTTAGGTGTCCTTCTCTGTCTGCCTTACTCCCTCGAGACAATGTCTTTCACTGAACTTGGAGACAGCCCCAGCAATCAATCTCTCTGTCCCCATCCTCCACCAGAGTTTTAATTGTGTACCCCCATGCCCAGCTTTATATGTGGCTACTATGGATTTGAACTGAGGTCACCATGCTCATTTAGGACATACTTGTACCCCCTGAGCCATTTCCGTAGCCCCAGTGCTTTAGTCTTAATGCCTACGATAGTAAGTTCCTAGGCACAGTCCTTAATAAACGGTCCTCATCCAATGATGACTAAATGAGTCCAAGAATGGGTTCATGAGTAAATGAAGAGTGTGCCCTGACATCATAAGACGAACAAGTGGCGAGGGCCTCACAGCACGCATGGGAGGGCAGGCTATTAGCGCTGGGCCCAGAGCCTGCCTGTCGAGGTTCAAATCCCTGCTCCACTTACCAGAGACGGCATTCAGGGTTAATGTTTTTCAACATTTAATTGTTTATTCAAGTTACATCTTGATCACAGCCCAGGATTTATTACATAAATTCCCCCCTCCTGTGAAATTGGAAGAATGATACCAGCCTGTGGGATTATTATGGGAATTGAGCGAAACAATCCACAAAAAGCAGTTACCACAGCTACAATCATCACCTGGTATTACCAGTGACTCATTGCTAGTATCAAGTGGGGCTCACAAAGTTCTGTGGGGTGACCCCATCCTGGTCTGCTTCTCTTGAGACTTTCCTTTTGTCGCACAGAGATGAGATGGTTCCCTCTACAGAGAAACTGTATCTGTGGACAACTTAAGACTTCTTGGAAGTCATTCCTCACTTCAGATCACATTAAACATTTTGTCTGCTCAGATGGGTTTCAGAGAGACCGTTTGGAAATGGAGCTTCCTTATTTAAGCATCATGGGTTTTTTTTTCTTTCTCATATTCAGGTAATTTTTATGCTACAATAAAGAATTGCTTATACCTATACTGTACAAGGCATTTATAAATCTTTCTTTGTGCTCGGTAACAACAGAGAAACCCATGTCAAAAGTCATGTCAAAAGCAATGTGAATTTTGATTTAAGTTTTACAAAGAAGGGCACTTGCTCCTTGGTAAGCCTAAGGGAGTTGAGATTTGATCTTAAGTCCTAAGGAGGCTTTGTGGAAATTGGAGATGACACTGCACACAGGTTTGTCTGTTTCTACTGCCACTAATTAAGCACATACACACGCACATTCTTTGTTTACCCCCTTGGCATAGAAGATGTGAACTGGACTTTGGTTTGATGGGAAGCTGTGAGCTGGTTCAGGGAAACATCCAAGAGGCATTCATAGACTGGGGAAACTGACTCTGATAAGAACATTAAACGGCTCTCAGTTCCAAAGCTAGATTCATTTCGTTTTTTTACATAGAGCATTAATTCTCCATAGTGATAAGAAAAATGCAAGAGCCACAGTCACCCCCTGTCTCCTTTATAACAGAATATACACTTTTAGGGGTTCATACTGCTAATACCTCCAGGATATCTCTCTCTCTCTCTCTCTCTCTCTCTCTCTGGGTTTTTTGTTTGTTTGTTTGTTTGTTTTTTGAGACAGGATTTCTCTGTGTAGCCCTAGTGGCTATCCTGGATTCATTTTGTAGACCAGGCTGGCCTTGACCTCACAGAGATCTGCCTGCCTCTGCCTCCCAAGTACTGGGATTAAAGTCGTGCACCACCACGCCTGGCCAGGATCTTGTTTAAAAAAAAAAATCTTAAAACTTTTTTTTGGTCATTTTTGGATGTTTTGAATAGCTACAGCCAAAACATAAAGAAAACTTTTTCTGCTCCTGAGCAAGTGGTTCTCAATCTGTGGGTCAAAACCCCTCTGACAAACCTCTGTCTACAAAATATTTACATTGCAATTCATAATAGTATCAAAATTTCAGTTATGAAGTAGCAACAAAAATAATTTTATGGTTAGGGGATCACCACAACATAAGGGACTGTATTAAAGGGCTACAGCATTAGGAGGGTTGAGAACCACTGTCCTAAGCCCTTAGAAATGAGGGCACAGGCACGTTAAGACTCTCCGAGTGGGGCCAGATAGTGCTTTTGCAGCCTCAGAATCTAGTATTGGAGCAGTATGTTAGCGTGTCTGCTCTGGCTTCGCTAGAATACTTACTGCTCACCACAAATATCTCTCCTGCATCAGCTGGGTGTAAGCTTTGTTGTAAGCTTCAAAGAGCAATGTTCACATCATCATCATCATAAACACCACTCACCTAATGTTTATGTTCTAGTAGATGTCCAATGTGACAACACTGACTTTATATTGTATTAGAAGATATTGAAAGCTGTAGAGAATAGGGTATCAAAGGGGATGGTGTTAGAACTGGGTTACATTTTAAACAGGATATCCAAGGAAAGCCTTGCTGATAATGCCAACACTTCACCCAAGACCCAAGTGGCCCAGGGAACCTGCCTGGACAATCGGTGAAAGCAAGTGACATACACGATGAAAGGGGGATGATTGACAGATGGAAGTGGCAGGTGGAGGTCAGTCGTGGTGAAGTGTGAATGAGGGGAGATGTGGGAACTATGGATAGAGCACTGTAGGCAGATTTCAGGGTTTGTGAGAGATGTGAGACTGGTCTATGCTTAGACTGGACTCACGGAGGAGTCTGAAGGAGAAGGGCTATGACCTGACTTCCCTCAACAGGGCTGTCATGGTGACTGGCCTGACCCCAAGAGATCAGGTTAGTTAAGTGGCTGTTGAGTTGCTTTCACCCAAAGATGGCAACTGTTAGAGGCAGGATGGAAACAGGAGAAGTGAGACGTGTCTGGACTCAGGTATATAGTAAGTGCAGAGCTGGAGGTTTTCCCCATGGGTCGGATGGAGCAAGATTTGAGCAATTGCACCTTGAGCCCTTCCAACCCATGCCTGATCATTGACAGTTCCTGAAGGCCTCCATGTTATTTTCAAACCATCACATTGGTGCCAGTTGTGAACTGTGGACAGACGCTGTGGCAGTGGAGAGAATGAATAGTTATATGATCTTAGCCATTGTTGATGGTAACAGGCTAATTAATGTGCAACATTCTCAGTCTTTCTTGGCGCCAACTGACAGTTCACTGTGGCATCACATTCTGGGGGAGGAACTAAGATAGGTATTGGTGCCACCCAACCTTCACTTCAACTCCAAAAAGAACTGAAAAAGAGCAGGAGAACACGAGGAACTAAAATAGAGACAAAAAAATAGGAAGATCTGGAAACTTTGAGTTAAAACCTCTTCGAAAAGAAAGCTATCAGACAAGTAAAATGTGTATCTTTTCCATGAAAGTGCGCTTCTTGTCTGTTTATATCTCTCACAGTTCCTAGTTGGAAGATAAAAGACATTTCCAGAGAGAACACTAATAGACAGTTAACACAACAAAACAAAGATCAGGTGCCCTATTTACCAAGTGGGGGCTATAGTGAGAGATAGGAAGAAGCATGGTGGCCTTGCAAATGGCCTCCTCTTTCCTGCACCCTCCCCAGATTCTTCTACTTCACTAAACCACAGAAATCCGCTGTGAGGCAATATGAGGATACAGCTCACTATGATAGTGGCCAAAGAAAAGAGCGCCCCACCCCCCAAAAAATCCCAGTTTGTTTATTTGCTAGGAACTTCATTTCCCACCCTGCCTGGCTCCTGTGGGGTTGAGGAAATCTTAGTCTGACTGAGCTCCTGTCTCAGGAAGAGCAGAGGGGCAGCCTTGGAAACTGTAGCCTAGGAGGTGTGGCACAGGGTGAAGAGGGCAGGAGGGTGGAGACCATGGAAAATACCATTGTGTGGCCAAGAAATCCATAAGGCTGATGAGTTGGAGAAAGGAGGTGCATGCGTATGTGTGTGTGTAGTGCCTAAAGGCACAACCTGGAACTTGTCAGGATGGGGTGATGGGGACACCAGATGGACTGACAGTCAGTCAAAACAGATGGTAGGCTTTTATTTTGTAAAAAATTTGTAAACCCTAGGAACAAGGAGCCATAGGGTACTGGAGCTTTTAATCTCATTATACAAGACAAAGTATGCTCTTTAAAAATATAAACCCACCAAAATAGAATTTCTGGTATCAAAACCTTGGGGCAACGAACAGCTTTTCAAACTCTAGGAATTCTCTGAGTTCCTTCTTGTTGGGAGGAATAGTTCAGCCCTTCTGAGTTAATGGAGACTTCTTTTTTTTTTTTTTTTGGTTTTTCGAGACAGGGTTTCTCTGTATATCTCTGGCTATCCTGGACTCGCTTTGTAGACCAGCTGAGTGTCAATTTACAAAATACATATTCTCTCAAGTTACTTGCAGAGCTGAGGACTGAAGCCAGGACTTGGGTATGCTAGGCAAAGCACTCTACCACTGAAATCACCTCTCCAGACCCTAAATATATATCCTCTACAAAACAAAATGTGACATTAGTAAAAATGAACTTGCTCACATGTGGAGTTGAAGTAAAAGCTGATAGTGTAGTTGGGAACTGATAAACTTATTTAGTAAAAATTTGAATCTGTGACAAGCAAAGTTTTAAATTCTAGGCACTGACTGCTTTCCCCCAAATAGGACCCTGTTCGCTCTTCTCAGGTACCAAGTCTACATCAGCCGGGCTTGTTGTAGCCATAACTGCAGCTGGTGCCTGCAGCTCACAATGATCCTATTCCTCAGCCCTCGTCTCCAGCCCACCCTTCGAGGGTCCAAGGTTGTCCCTAGGATCCCCCAACACTGATCTTCTCAAAAGGAGATCACACTCCCAAGTGTTTAATGGATGCATCCTTCGTGCCCCTGTGTGGTCCAAGCTTTGGAAGTGTGCCCGCACAGCTATGTCTCCTTGGCATAGAGACAGCAGAGAATGGGCAGATAGGCTTGGGTATTAGAGTTCATGATGAATCTGCCTTCTTTACAGCATGTAATATCTGATCCCCATGCTGAGATGAAACCCTGCTGTATAGAAGAAATTCCGGTGACTGTGGAGTGTTATTTTAAAGAACTGTGATAGTTAAATCCTGATTCTTCTTTAGTGTACTTGTTTATCCATAGTGATTTTTGTTGTTGTTGTTAATGCTGCTTCATTTTTGACACTATTTCATATATAATTATTTCCTTAATTACTCCTGACATGTTATTTGATGCTTGGAGCGTGTGGAGTAGCCTTATGACTATTTTTTGTTTGCCTGTTTATATCTTTACAGATATGGAAACCTGACAGGCCCAAGCTGTGAAGATGACGGAAGTCAAGGTTCATCTGAGTCCAAGGCTGTAATTCGGAAGTGAGTGGGTCTTCTTTCTCATTAGCGGCATCACTAGCTCTCAGTCAGGACAGTGTCTGACTTGAAACATCAAGCTTGGTGCATGGTGGTGCGTGCCTGCGGGCCCAGCACTTTCTAAACCGAGGCAGGAGAAGCCTGTCTCAAACAAAAACAAAGTAGGTTAGCAGAAGTTTTTACTCCTTTGGAATGGGTGCTGCCATGCTGCCATGATTTTCCCCCGTAATAACTATGCTAGGGCTGGAGAGGGGGCTCAGAGGCCAGAAGCACTTGTTACTTTTGCAGAGGACTCAGGTTCAGTTCCCAGCACTTACGTGTTGGCTCATAACCATCTGTAACTCCAGTTCCAGGGGATCTGATTCCCTCTTCTGACTTCCGAGGGCACCAGATATCCACATGGTGTAGAGACAAAACATTCATACAAATAAAGTAAAAGAAATATACCTAAAAAGTTCTTCTTAATTACCTCTATGCCTCCACTTTGAAGAAGATTAGCTAATGATACTCACTTATTTGTGCAGGAATAGTGCACTGTGCATCTACCATTTTACCAGGCAGTATCTGAAGGAATATAAAATAAACAGGGAAGCAGAACAAGTGAACAGCAGTAAACAGCCTTGGCTGTTACAAAGTCTGTATTTTAGCAGAGGCAGACAAAGAATAAACACAAGATCGAAGAAGAATGTAGCAAAGAAGTGTCTAGGTCCTGACTGAGCGGGATTTCGCACAGGGTGCCAAGCCTGGCCTAACGACACTGGAGCGCAGTGGTATGAGACGGGAGCCATCCCTGTGATGTCCAGGCAGAGAGGACATGGAAGAGGCTCTGAGGTGGGGACAGCACTGGAGAAACAGCAGGAAGATACAGGGGATGTTGGCATGGCAGATGTTCAGGGTGAAATCATGAGTTGATGGTACCCATAAAGTGAGGATCTGAGGGCCCTGGAGCAGGACGCTGAATTTGATTCTGAGGAAGGTCGCCTATGGAAGGTGTTGAGATCAGCACTGCAGCCTAAGCTACTAGGCTAGCTATGGCCTGTGTGGAGAGTAGGTCAGCGATGGGATGGCGGCAAGGGAGCCAGTGGGGAGTCTGGATAGCACCTTTACAAGGGTCCAGGCCAGGGGTGATGGGAGTCTGGACTCAAGCAAGGGCTGGGTGGACTCTGTGCAGGTGCTGAAAGAGATGGCTTATCCAGAAGACAGAGAGGTGGCTAGGACACCTCCAAAGGCTGTAATAGAACCTCAGCTTTCTGGGACAACTCTGGGAATGGGGATCAAATTTGGTGGGAGTGTGTGTCAGTGACTGAATCTTTGATCTTAATTTTGAGGTAGTCAGCAAGTCTGGTCTCAATGAGCTGTCAGGATGACGGTATTCCCTTGGATTGCTGTATTAAAAGCCACAGTGCTGGGTCTGCTCTCCTAGGAACTAAAAGCTGGGGAAAAGAGGAGATAAGGCCCAAAGACTGGGCCTTGTTTCCCTTTATTGCTTTGAATTAGTGAAAAGAGAAGGTTTGATGAAGGAGACCAGAAGAACTGTGGGGGTGAGCAGAGTCGGGGAGAAGGTAGAAGGGGTAGTTGTATCCCAGAAAACATGTGAAGAGGAGTCCCATAGGTGTCCCCCTGTGTCCAGTGCTACCATATAGAAAGTGTAAAGGGATCTGAGAGATGACTTCCTGCTCAACAGTCCTGTGGGTTACAGTGGAGAGTGAGCAGTGTTGGATGGAGGAATGGTGACATGTGGACAGGGAGGATTTAGAATCTCTAGTGTGTGATCTGGGGATTGGGAAGCCATTTTGGTTTGTGTACCAAGTATGGTCTGCGTTAATGGATAGTTGTCCGTGTTGGTGAGAATGATCTAGAAGACAATGAAGAAGTAGCCATGGTTTGGAGATAGGGCTATGTTCTGGAACAAATGGAATGGATACTCTGGGATCCAAAAATAATCTCTAGTTTTAAATACTCATTTGGGGTGAAAAATCAGAGAGTGGGAGCATATTTGGGCTTTTCTGTGTGGTTTCTAATTCTCCAAAAGATTTACTGATGGTTCTTAGGCCTTAGGGGACAAAGGTATGAAAATCAGAACATTTTAAAAAAATGTTTATTACTTCAAGTTACATCTCCATCACAGTCCCCTCCCTCCACACCTCCTGATCCCACACTCCCACCCACTCCCCCTTCTCCCAGAACTCATAATTCTTTTTTTTTTAATAATTAGGCCACAATTATAAAAATTATAAGGTATAACATAAATTCCCAATTCCAGCCCATACATATTTGGCAAGTAATATTAATATATTGAGACATGTCACCTCCTGACAGCAACCCCTATTCTACTTCAAGTAGAGAATGAGCATTGAAGAATCTCCATTTGGAGATGGCTGCATTAGTGGCAAGCTTGTCACTGGGTAAGAAAAATCCCTTGCTTCAACTGTAGACAGAATGCTGTCTGAAAAGGACAAAACTTGGAAGCAGGTAAGTAGACAACCTAGCTCTGCCAAGACAGGGTAGGCAAGTCCTTCATAATTCCTGCTTTACAATTAATGTCTATCAGAGTTACTGGGCTAAGAGGCTGAAGATAGATTCTCTAATGTATGGAGAGGAATTGGGGACTGTCCAGGCAGCCAGTTGTCTGTCATTTCTTAGTTTTGGAAGCTGCTGGCTCTGCACTTCCTGTATAATCAGATATTTTTATCCTTCTCAGGTCTCTGATGTGGCTGAAGAGTAAATAGTTATAGTCTCACAGTTAAATTTTAGGTTGTTTAGGAGTTAAAAGGATATTCTAGGTCTAAGAAGATGTTTTTAACTTGGTAATGCAAGTTAGGATGGAAAATGAATTAGGTATAGAACTTTAAACTCAAGGAGATAGATAACAAAACATTCTTTTTAACTTCTAAGTAGGATCTATACTACCTTACATTTCTCTTTTTTTATAATTTTATTGAGGAAAAGTAGACATACTAATGTACATATTTAAAGGTATGGTAAGAGAAACCATCACATGATTATTTCAGGAGGTAGGCTCTGGGAGGAGGTGACATTTGAAAGATGGCCAACTCCTGGGCAGTGGAACTATCGAGGCAGAGGGACCAGAAGGGCCAGATCAGGGAAATTTGGTGTATTTGGAATTTTGTTTGGAGCTTCTTCATGATGTTGCATGCGGGTAAAAAGAGTCTGTGGGGCTGAAGCTAGTCTGAGGTTACACTATGAAGGGCTTTAATCGTTCACAAAATGGTTTGGATTTCCCCCTGGGGAGCTATGGGCCAGCGGATATCAAAGTTTGTGTAGGTGGAAAACATTACAAGGTAGATCATCAGGGTGGGTTGGACCTGGAATTATCTTATTCCGTGGCACCGGGGACCCCAACATCACCACATCCATGAAGCTCTTTAGAAATAAAGACAGTCTGATTCTACACCCAGTGGTTCTCAACCTGTAGATCATGACCCCTTTGGGGTCACATATCAGATATCCTGGATATCAGATAAGTACATCACAATTCATAATAGTAGCAAAACTACAGTTAATGAATTTGTGACAAAATAATGTTATGGTTGGGGGTCACCACAATATGTGGAAGTTTATGAAAGGGTAGCAGCGTCAGGAAGGTTGAGAACCACTGCGCTAGTCTGACCTAATGGACTGTGATCTGCAGCTCTAGATCCTTGAGCAAGTCCTGAGCACTTCAGGGTTTAGAAATCATGAGATTAGAGTCTTTAAAGTTGTTTTTGTTCATCCATGAAAAGTTACTAAAATATGATTCTCAAGAGAATTACTGTTGTTATGGGTTAATGGGTGTTTGTAAGAATATCCAGAAGAGATACCACAAGAATCCAGTGACTGGCATAACTGAGTGGATTCAGTGAGAAGCCCATTGTCATCCACAAGTGTTGGAAGCCAATCGAATCTGCAATTGAATTTTACCATTCAATTAGCCACAGGAATAGCCAAGAAGAGTACAGTCTGAAACACACCCAGAGCCTTTCTGCTTCCCAGAGGGAGTTTCAGGATTAAATAGATTTGGGGGAAGTAGCAGTTAGGAAAATTAATTGTACCCTGGATGTGAAAAGCTGTGTTCATTATTTTAAAATCCCACTGAAATTCATTGTACACTTGGAACACTAATGTGGGTGAAACTCCAGGCTAAGCTGTTTTAAGGGCTTTAGAGTTTTAAGCACATGAGACCTTAACAAAGAGCTTCACACAGTAACTCCCCTGAGGGGCCGTCATCTGGGGACAATAGTCCTTTCCCAAAGCCTCACAGTGACTTGGTAGAAAGTTCTTGACCCCTTTGCTCAAACTGAGTTGCCTTTTTAAAAGAATTGTGCCCGATGAACACACAGCACTTTACTTTATAATAGGTCGCTCTGTCCCCAAGACTGAGGAATGTTAAACCCCCTTCTCTCTGGTGACCTCTTTCTTCCTTCCATTTTCCTTTTTTTCTTCTTCCAGTTTTTCCTCCTTTCATTAATTTGTACTCCATGTCCCCATTATCATTTTATGCTGTCTTTTCCTGTGGCTGTCCTTCTGACAGTGCCCGTCTCTACATGACCACTGCCTTGTTCACCTGAGAAGAGACCAGGGAAGTGCCTCCCCAGGTCTGTATGTGATGCTGCAGATTCCTCAGGCACCTCCAGCCCCTGAGCTGGAGTGTGAGTGGCAGCTTCCTCTTGGCTGTGGCTGTGAAGAAGGCATGATTTTGTGGCACTGGTCCTCACAGTGTGGCTGCCCCCCAGAGGACATAGATCAGTGTTTGGAGACACTTTGGTTGTGCCAGAGGGCAAGGATGACAGGGAACATGAAGTGCATAGGACAAGGCTTGTCCTTTCATTTGATTATGTGGCAGACACTAAGTATTAGGAGTGCCTTGGCAGGAACCCTGCTACACAGTATTTGTGCACCGCTAAGCACACACTTCAGAAGCTTGTCCATTTGTGGTCCCTTTCATAATCAGGTGAGTCAAATGCTAAGGTGGTGCAGGCCCAGCCACATGGAAGGTGAAAGTAATTTCCTGTGCCCTCTCCATCCTTGCTCCAACATTTTTACATGATAAAATGGCGTCTTTTACAATAGCAAAATCTGAACTAGATAGGAAGAGGAAACTTTTTGTAGGACAAATTTATTGCAGCCATTGAACTCAGAAGTGAACAGAATGCAAAGAAGGGACTGTAACCTTCCAGCTTTTACACCATGAGTGCTTTCAAATGTGTGAGATTGTTCTGTGTGGGGGCAGGGAGAGGCGGGGGAGATAGTGAGTGTATAACTTTATTTAGAGAGCTGTAAGACTGCCCACACAATGCTTTATTGCTTTCCTTTAATCAGTAATCTTTAATGCAGAAATAGCTTCTGTTTCTTTTTCTTTAATTGAATCCCATCCCTTCCCTTCTGGAGTGCCAAGTTCTGCTTTCTCAAACTCTTTACTCTCACAGTGCTTCAAATGGTTGAATCACTTTATTTTCCTTTGCATGCGTTCAGAAGATACAAATGCCATTCTTGTAATCTTCCAAGGAGGCTGGAAGTGTTGGCACCAGCGCTCCAGCTGGTAAGAGAGCTAGTAAACAGCATTAATCCAAGATGTCGGCACATGTTAAAGAAAGACTGAGGTCTAGAGTTATTAGTGCCTGGGGAAATTACAGCGGAAAATATTTTAAAACTCTTCCTGGAATGTTTGCAATCAGTAGTCATTCCAAAACATCCAAATGCCCTAAGAAGGCATTTGGAATTGAGTGATTGCAAGGAAAATAGAGAAAGGAGAAGAGATTTGAGGGGGGGGGGCAGGGAGGTCGGGAACTCATCAAAAATGAGACATAAAGTCAGGCATGTTGGTGCATGCCTTCAGTCACAGCACTCTGGAGGCAGAGGCAAGGGGATCTCTGATGTAATGAGTCTGTAAGCAGGTCTCTGGCGCATGCCTGCAGGAGTGTAGATAAGAGGGCGTGAAGCCCCTAAGTATCTTAAGAAGCCATTTTGGAGTGTGTTAAGTAGATATTATAATGAGTATATTGGGTGTGACATAAGAATAGTATATAAGCTACGACCAAGTGACAGATGACGGCGCAGTTCCATTCACGGTACTGTTAGCCCGTTCCTCTGCCGGAAGAAACCTCAAGTCACCCGAGGACTTCTCGCCAGGTCGTATAAAATGTTTGCTGTGGATAATTAGAGATGTGGTGGATTTATATTGTTGTTATAATATTAATAGCCCTGTTTGCATTACGGTGTGTATGTGTGACTCAATATAAGGCAGACATAAGAGAAGAAGAGTCTGAGCCATAGTTAATATAACGTTTAGGTTAGATAATAGTAACATAATTAAATTCTAATATATAATTAAATAATAAATATAATATATAATTTTACTCTGCTTGTCTATTGCCAATTATTTGCCATTTGACCGTGTAGGGTTGCGAGTGCCGCAACCTGGTCACAGGACTCCCTTCCCAGAGAAGGAGGTGTCGGGATTTGGACTTAGACCGCGCTCTCGACATCTGAGTTCAAAGCCAGCCTGGTTTACAGAGCGAGTTCCAAAATAGCCAGGGCTGTGTAGAGGAAACACCGCTTGGAAAACTAAACAAACCAAAAATGAGACATAAAACACCAAAGGGCAAAGAAAGATAAAAAAACAAAAAACAAAAGAACAAACCCCCATGATTTTACAGAATCATTGTTTTTTTTGTTTTGTTTTGTTTTTTTGTGAGTAGAAATCTCTAGAGCAGAAACGGGTGCTCTAGTGACTGAAGCTGAGTAGATCAATCAGTGACTTTAAACTAATTTAAAGCAGTGACTCAGAAATGAAGACAAATCAGAGCTGACAGAATTTTCTTCTTTTTAAGATTTACTATTTGTATGTGTATGGCTCTTCTCCTGCAGGGTGTGGCTGTGCACCATGTGTGTGAAATGCCCTAAAAAGCCACAAGAGGTGTTAGATCCCCTGGAACTGTATTTACAGGCAGTTGTGAGCCTCTATGTGGGTTCTGGGGACTGAACCTGGGTCATCTGTAAGAATTGTTAATCAATACGCCGTCTGTCCAGCCCCGTGACAGTGTTTCCTACCCATCGGAAAAAGTTCACCAGGCGTCACAACCAGTCATGTCAGTGGACTCTCATCTCATTGGTTAGACAGTGAGAACTATGATCTCACCCTTGCTTCTCGAGCCAGAGCCATGGCCTTTACTACCTACCTGTGGTGTCCTCACTGCAGGGCTCTCTTTTAGTTAACCTTGCATTTTCTTTTGTCATCACAGATGTGCTGAGACCATGCCCTCAAGTCACAGGCCCCTTAACTGAAGTCTCATCAAACTTGGGTGCTTTGGCCAAGATCAAGCAGTTAGTTCAGCTCCAAGTGTGGGTCTTTAGTTCTCAGGCCTGCTGCTTAGGGCCAAACATGGGGCTTGCGATTCCATTCCACTGTTAGCATCTCACGGTAATAAGACTGTATCAGTACCTGAAAACCCAGACAATTTGGCATGAATGCCTGTGATTACCACTGTCTTGCCCAGCTGTTGATTTATTCTAACACCTCCAGTGGGGTCCCCAAATAGCTGTTGTCAAATGTGGAAGTCAGATTTCTTTCCCTCAGAAGGAGATGGTTTGAAGGAGATAAGGAAAGATGAAGGAAGACCAGGTCAGTCAGGCCCATCAAAGGAGGGCTTGCTTCCTGTCCCTGATGCCTCAAGGCACCAGTAACCACTGAGGGACTCTACACCCATGGTGAAGCTGTAGAGACCTTCAGCAGTCTTTAACTGGAATCCCCCTGCTTATAAGGTAGAAACTCCCTTCTCATACTGGGGAATGGGGAAGGAGTTAGCAAGGACCTGAAATTAGAATTTTGGTGAGCGGCTGATGCGCTTTTCTAATAATAGCTAGAAGTTATTGATTGCTTTAGTAAGAACAATACACTGTATGTACTTTAAAAATCCTCCTAATGACCTCTACACTGTTATTCCATCTACCAAAGAGTAGCTGGGCGGCTGAAGAACATGTCCAGGGTCCACAGCAGATAAACTAGAGTGCTTGGATTTAACCAAGGCCATGCTTTCTACAGCATGTATCCTTTAATTCTTCCCCTGTGATAAAAATGAAACTATTTCTCTTAAGTGTGGGAATAAAAGACAGACAGATGTGTAAGTGACCTTGTCCTTGGGTAATAGGTTTCAGGCCCATCACAGCCCCTACTGGACACAGCTGTTTGCGTGGTTGTCTCTGTGTACCTTCCTTCTTCCTTGTCTTCCCTTGAGGCATTTTGTCTTTATAACTGCACCCCTTCCTCATCACCCCCCACACACACCCCACAGAGTTTCTCTGTGTATCTCTGGCTGTCCTGGACTCACTCTGTAGACCAGGCTGGCCTTGAACACACAGAGATCCGCCTGCCTCTGCCTCCCAAGTGCTGGGATTAAAGGTGTGCGCCACCACTCCCGACTTTGTGCTTAGATCTTGATTTTTTCTTTGTTTGCATTTATTTCCCCTGGCCCTGTCACAGCCCCTCCTTCTATTCTCATCCCATTGTTTTTTCCTCATTTACCACAAACCACAGAGTGACAATGGAAAGTACAGGAAGCTGAGGCAAGGTGACCCTGACAAGTCCAGAGGGTAATGTTTCCATTCTTTAGGGAAGAGGGGAGGAGCAAAGAAAAGAAACTTGCAAGATGACCCTGACAAGTCCAGACGGTAATGTTTCCATTCTTTAGGGAAGAGGGGAGGAGCAAAGAAAAGAAACTTGGTCCTTTCTTTTCTTTTCTCTCATCAAGGAAGCCATCTTGTTGGCAAGCCTCTGCCTGACACTGTTCCCTGAGACTGAGGACAAGCATTCTGTGGCGTGGAGAACAGTGTGGAGGGTCTAGCTCCTTCAGGGTCAAGGTTCACAAAATGCGTTTCATCCCACCAGTGTGGCTTGTCAGAGGTGCAGCATGTTCCCTGTGAGATGCATGGGGTTCTTCTTAGATTGTACTTCTCCTAGTTTGCTCAAGGAGGTGATTGATCAAATTTGTAGAGACTGTCCTAGATTAAAGAAACATTCTGCTGCTTTTCTAGAAGTTTCTGTGTCTTGTCTTTTGGTACTAAGTATAATGAGGTACCATCTCAAATAAATGTACCTCCAAATGAACAGAATTATTATTTTATTTTATTTTTAGTGATAATCTTATTTCTGGGATTGACAATTACACATCAAGGGAAAGATGCTATACTCCAAAAACGTTGTATTAAACCTTATTAATTCTAGAGTGTTTAGCTGCCATTGGAATTTTAGGATAATTTGATATGCTTACTCACAGTCTCTGGGTTTCTCACAGCTGCTGTTTTGGTATCCTGTCATTCCTCTTGCTATATTCCACGAGCCCAAAGACCTACGGGTGGCTGGGAAGTCTGGACTGTTTGCTATGCTCACTCCTCTACAAGCCATCTTGCTAGCCAGGTGTTATCCAGTGTGATCTGTGCTTCCCGAGAAGTCATTAAGAATAGTGTGTGTCACATGAGCATGGCATGTGTCGCTACGGTTGCTTACCCCTGTCTTTCTGTTCTTTCATTAAACACATCTCAAGCCTACTCACTATTGGGCTACCTTACCGAGACCCTTGCTTACAGTGCTGGTTCCATTCCTTCTTACCCATAAGATCTCAGCTTCTAGGAAGACCCTCCCGAAGCCTTGACCAGACTCGCTCTAAAGGTCCGTGCTTCCATGGGTCCCTCAACTCCCTGTTGTGACACTTACCACATAATTAGTTAAGTAGATATGGAAACTAAAGAGTACTCAGTAATACTAGTTTAGTTAGTCACATTCTCCCTGGGGTCTCTCCTAGAAGGAAGAGCCTTAGACTTGACCTTGCCAGTCTCCACACGGGCATCTGATCATGTGTTCCTTTCCCCATAGGCTTTTGCAATGGGCTGGGAAGGTGATTCTTGCCAAGAGAGCCCAAGGTAGAAAACACTGTCCCAGTAGTCGCGTCTGCCATCTGGGTTGGCTGCTGTCCCTGGCCACCCATCTGGCGAGTCAACTTAGGCTTATACCTTCCTTTAGGTCAGAGGAGTTGTGCTCTGTAACCTGTCAAAGAGTCAGTTTAGAAAAGAAGGCTGTGAATTGTTTCTCCTTTGTGTAGACTGTGCACAATCTTAATCTCTCTACTTGTCTTTAGTGCGGCCCCGGTCTTCACACACTATTGAAGATTCCTGTCTTCTGGTTCATACTCTAGTTTCAGGCCTTTGAATTGTTCTGCCTTAGTGTGGCCTTCATTGTGCATGTGCATACGTGCATGCTTGTGTGTGCATGCATGGTCCTGCCCACCTGTGCAAGTGCAGTATTTGTTCAGGGCTATGACCTTCTCCAGCAGGTGTGGGGGTCACAAATGTTGAGGCACAGTTTGTCTCTGTGACTGGTAGTAAATTCGTCTCTGATGTATCTCAGAAGGTCCCATTGATGTTATGTCATTTGAGATCACCATTGATCAGTGTCAGATAGATGTGAGCAGGTGTTTTCTGTCCCTTCTCCACTTAGGGGTCAGTGGGACTATGTGAACAAACTCTCCATGTTGACAGGTGGCCCTACTGGTAAGGAATTGTGTTTTCCCTTCTCCCAGCTCCTTCTTGCTCTGTGCACAGGGGCAACTTCTCCAGTCGAATACGCACACTTTGCTTGTGCATTTGTGACTGCAGCCAGCATCTCCCTTCTGGTCAGGTTCCCTAGTCCCCCCATTCAGTCCTGGTAGGGAGTGGGGCCAGGCTGGGGAAGATGGAGAAGATACTGTCCCCTTCCCCTGTCATATTTGTGGTGCCACTTTCCTTCCTGGAATCTTAACAGTCCTGCATTTGTATCTCCTGCTTGTTCTATCTTGAATGGAAAGTTTCTTCCCAGGCCTGGCAAACATAAGGCTACTGTGAACTGCGGGCAAGGGTCCAGGCCTTTCCAGAAAACCTCCCACCCTGGCACATTGAGGAGCACTGCTGATCAGGGGGCAAGGGTCTGCTCCTTTTGGCTATGCTGTCTTTGTTTTTCTCTTCTCTGATTTCTTCCTTCTCCCTTTTATTCAATTTGTGTGAGTGAGTGTGTGCGTGAGAGAGAGAGAGAGAGAGAGAGAGAGAGAGAAAACGCTTCTTCTAAGATTTCAGTGAGCTCTCAAAACCTCCTTAGGCTAAGCTGTGGGGGCAAGGTCACTGTTAGAGCAGGTTAAAACTGTTAGAGCAGATTAAATGAGGAAGTTGCTCACCAGAGTGAGTTACAAATGTTAGACTGAGGACAGAATATGCATGATTCGGAAAGTGGTTAGTTACTCCAGTCTCTCTGTGGTCCTTCTGAAGCTGTGACTTGGACACAGCTTCCTTGGACACAAAGTGAATGAAATGCTTTGGGGGACAATTCACACATTTTATAATTGCTTACATTCACAAGAACTTGAAAATTATTTAAATATTTGCCTGCCAATGGACGAGTCCTTAGATTCTTACATGTGTGCCCCTGCAGTAGAACCTGGTGTTCACCAGAAACTGTAAGATAACTCCAGAGGCAGTGACTGGAGAGGTGTCTGTACCATACTGATAAGTTAAAAAAACGTTGATTTATATTTGCCTATCATATATAGCAAATATGTGTGTACAGCCACAGAAATGCCTCTAGAGGTATATACCATAAACTAGTAACAGGTCACGGGAATGGGGTTGGACTGAAGGGGAAGGAGATATTTTGCTTTTTAGTTTCTGTAGATTTGTGAGAATTACTGTTTTTCAATAAATGATCATTTTTTTGCATTTTAAAATGAGCAGTTACTATCCATTAAGCAGTAATTGATACGGTAATATCATTGAATTACCTGTAAGTTAAGATTTCTTCTTTTCTTAATTTCCTTTCCTTTCTCCCTTGCCCTCCCCTTTGAATTGTGAGACAAGGTTTTACTTGGTAACACAGGCTCCCTGAAACTCACCCTGTAACCCAGACTGTCCAGGAACCCAGGCAGCAGCATCCTGCCTCAGCCTCCCGAGTATGGAATTGCAGGCATGGACCTATAGACTTGTAAATTTGGATTTCTGTGAGGGTATTCTTTTAGATTATGAAACACTGAGGGCCCTTTGCTTTCGCCTCATTGTTAAATAGGCGTTCCCTTTGACTTTCTCTCTCTGTTTTCATCAGTATCATTGGAAGGCTGTTTTCCCATTGAAATGGGAAGAGTGGTAGTGGTCAATTCCCCTTTATTTTAAGAATTATGAAAGTGTTCTTCTGTAAGAATCTAGCTTATACATTTAAATGTCAGATTTTCTGTTTTCTGGTGTGTCATCCCAACTCATGCTTCTGTGCTTGTTGTCTGTCCAAAGGAAGGGAAATTACTCCCAAATTATATTTGTTATAAAAAATTAATGTTAGAATGATAACTTGATTTTCTTTCATTTATTCTTCGACAGTTTCATACATGCATATAATGTATCTTTATCATATTTACCCTTACCTCTCCCCTCCCACACTTACCAAATACCTCCCAACCCATCCTCTTCTGGCCTTTGTGTAATTCTCCTTTTTCTTTCTTTCTTTCTTTCTTTCTTTCTTTCTTTCTTTCTTTCTTTTTTTTTTTTTTCGAGACAGGGTTTCTCTGTGTAACAGCCCTGGCTCTCCTGGACTCACTTTGTAGACCAGGCTGGCCTCGAACTCACAGAGATCCGCCTGCCTCTGCTTCCCGAGTACTGGGATTAAAGGCATGTGCCACCACCGCCCGGCTTCCTTTTTTTTTTTCTTTAATGTCCTGCTAAGTCCAATTAGTGGGATTCTGGAATATTAACTGTTGATAAATGTTTCAAATTATGATATTTAAGTTTGGTAACTAAAAAGAACAATAATTAATATAGTATGAGGGCCCTCAAAATAGAAAGCCATTAATTCCATTGTACTCATGTTTTCAATATTTTGTTTGTTTGGTTGGTTGGGTTTTTTTGAGACAGGGTTTCTCTGTGTAGCCCTGGCTGTCCTGGACTCACTTTGTAGACCAGGCTGGCCTTGAACTTGCGGAGATCCCCCTGCCTCTACCTCCCGAATCGAGTGCTGGGATTAAAGGCATGTGCCACCATGCCTGGATTTTTTGTTTATTATTTGAGACAGGGTCTTGCTACATGACTGTCCTGGAACTCACTCTGTAGACCAAACTAGCCTCAAACTCACACAGATTCACCTGCTTCTGCCTCCTGAGTGCTGGGATTAAGGGCGTGTGCCACTAGGCCCAGCTCATGTTTTCAATTTTAATCCAAATCCCAGGTTACTTTCTATCAGCTTTTTGGAGGGAAATAAAGTTTTTGTTAATTTTATTTAATTTAAAGATTTAGAGTATTGAATTACTTGTATTGTTTTGGTAGCCTAATGACATTTGTTTCATGTAGATAGTTAAATCTTAGCAATTCCTGGTGCCATAGAGTTCACACTAGTGAGACAGTGACATGCAGAGCAGAGGATGCCACAGAGTTCACACTAGTGAGACAGTGACACGCAGAGCAGAGGATGTCACAGAGTTCACACTAGTGAGACAGTGACACA
>CAJQZJ010032614.1:4295710-4355441 GCA_907164525.1 Lophiomys imhausi | reverse complement strand
GAGCAGAGGATGCCACAGAGTTCACACTAGTGAGACAGTGACACACATAGCAGAGGATGCCACAGAGTTCACACTAGTGGACTTCTGTGGTAGTCATGCCTTGATTGCAGTTCAGCTCTTTGGTGTGAAATTACAGTATGGAAGTTAAGACACCATAGTAGCCCGCTGTAGTTCTGGATAGTGGATAGTAACTTCTACTCTGGTTTTTAATTATATAAACATTTTGTTTGAAATACAGTAGGTAATTATAATTTTCTTTTTTGTGTGTGTGTGTGTGTGTGTGTGATTCTATGGACCA
Organism: Lophiomys imhausi; assembly: GCA_907164525.1. NCBI lineage: Eukaryota > Metazoa > Chordata > Mammalia > Rodentia > Muridae > Lophiomys > Lophiomys imhausi. The sequence goes on along the minus strand of CAJQZJ010032614.1, from coordinate 4,355,143 downwards.
AACCCAAACAGTACTTGCGCATGCTATTACAAATGTTGTGCCACTGCTATATTCCAAATCCTTTAAAATACATTTTGTGGTTCTGGGGCTTTAGCTCAGTCTGTAAGATGCTTGGTGCCCAGGTTGGATCCCCAGCACTATGTATAAAAAAAAAAGTTGGACATGGTGACATGTTTATCATCCTGGTACTGGGGAAGCAGAGACAGGGGCATCCCTAAAACCTAATGGTGACCCCTGGGTTCCAGTGACAGACCCATCTCAACAAACAAGCTCAATTGCTCCCAAGGAGTGACATAGGAGTTGAACCTGTGACTTACACACTCACACACACACACTCACACACACAGACACACACACACACACATACACTTTTGGGTGGGTTAAAGAGTTTTGTCAGTGGAGCTAAGACGAAGTGTAGTTCTTTTGCCTTGGGATTTACAGGTGCACACAGATTTCTTGATTCTCCCTGTTATCATCTCCAGCCAGCATCAGTGAACATCTTTTCCTGTGAGGTCGTGTTATTAGGGAGGCAGAATATCTGTTTTTAGAAAAGGGACCCAGCCTGGCTTGGATCTGACTGCAAAGTGTCTTTGAAGTTTTCTTTGAATGTGAAGCATGGAATAATGTCACTCCAAACAGTGTACCCCTTTGTCATTGCTCTGACTCTGCTCTCCAGGGAAGAGTGATCCCTAACTTAAAGGCAACACCTTGTGCTACTGAGACTGTGCCTGTAGTTTGCCAAGCTCCCTGGCTGTGTGTTCTGGCTCCTGGTGTACCTTCATGAACCCATCTGAAGAAACCATGTTGCAATACTGTTGCTCTCCAAGTTTTTTCCATTTATCTTTCACAGACCCAACTTCTCCACCCCATGGTTCCTGAGGCACATTCTCATTGTAATTTGAGAAACAAAGGGATAACTTTATGAGGAAAGTTTTGGTCCTTATCCTGAAGCCCTAGTGATGTTTATAAGATTAAAATTAACATATTTCCCCCCAAACCCAGACACTTCCTTTCTCCAGATGGATTTCTGGCCCTAATGGTAGCCAATTATTATCTCCTCAAATATCAATTCTGTTTAGTTTTATTACATTTGTTCATGTATTTGTGTGTGAGTCTGAGGGGGTGGCTCGAGCATACTACAGCACAGGTGTGCAGGTCAGAGGACAACTTGTAAACATTGTTTATCTCCTTCCACCACGTGGGACCCAGGCACCGAACTCAGGTTGTCAGGCTCTGCAGAAAGTGCCTTACTCATTGTGCCATCTTGACAACCTGGCTTTCTGGTCTTTAATTTGAGCAAATCCACATTTAGTGGCTTGTGTTTGGGTTGTTTGGAACTCACTAAATCCTCTTCTCATTTTTTGTCTGCCTTGGATTGATTTTTCTAACAAACAAAATGCTCTCAATCCCCACAAACCCTCTTCAGCTACCAGCTGTGGTGTCCAGGGATTGAGTCCCACAGGTGTCTGGGTTCAGTAGCTCTCCATTTCTCATTCTCAGCGCGATTGCATCCATCCTGAGGGCCTGGCTTGACCAGTGTGCGGAAGACTTCCGGGAGCCCCCTCACTTCCCTTGCCTGCAGAAGCTGCTGGACTATCTCAAACTTATGATGCCTGGCTCCGACCCAGAGAGGAGAGCACAAAACCTCCTTGAACAGTTTCAAAAGCAGGAAGTAGATTCCGACAGTGAGTACCTGTTTGTCCCAGGGAAATCCTAGATTGGGATTCTGCAACATGGAGGCTCCCCATTTATTGGCTTAATAAGAAACCCTGGTACCCTCAGAAAATTAGAGTAGGTGTGAAATTATTGAAGTGTTAACTTCAGAACCTTAAAGTTTTAGAGTGAAAAAGGGATTTTCAAGACTAGGTTTAAAGATTAAATTGTGGAACTAGCTCAGAGGAGCTAAGTAATTGCCTGGGGTTCCTTCTCTTACCAAGAACAGAGTTCCCTTGATTTTTTTTTTTAAACTTTCACTTGTCAGCATGGATTACCTTCTTATTCTCTGTCTAATATGTTCTGTCAGATGTAAACCTATGACAAAGAACCACCCGTATATGGCTGGCAAGGATTCAAGCTCACTTCCCTCTTAGAGAAGCTTGGAGGTGTCTCTCCTTTGCCCTGGAAAACATTAATGGAATGTCTCCTGGCAGCGTAGGTCACAGTCATCTACTGTCTCTAATGGTCAAATCAAAGGGAGTTTCCAAGGCTGTTTTTTCCTATTGGAGGCTGACCTCGAGTTTCCAAGGACAAATGTAGGGGCCACCACTACTGGCCATAGACTGTATTGACTGCCAAGCTCTGAAGAAATTAGTCAAGAGGTTCCATCAGGGTTTCAGCATGATAATATATCCTTTCACTGAGGTGCTGGGTAACAGTTTCCATGGCAGCTGACCTACTTGGAACTTCTGATGGGCACTTCCTTGAAGTCATGCCTGATTTCCTCAGTAAGGGAAAGGAAATGGGTCCTAACACAGATAAGGAGTACTACCCCAGAGCCAAAGAAAATACAGTAAGTTTAAATTCCACCCAGTACCTGTTGAATGATTTGTATGTACTGGGGACCAGAGAAGGGGAATTCAGTTGCATCATTGGGCTCAGATTGCCAAAGGCTTTGTATCTCAGATGACTTCATCTGCCCGGAATGCTTGAATACCGGGGAAGCTCCAGCTGTCAGACCTCAGCTCCCTTCAGGGCCTCCCACCCAGCTTTGTATTGGGGTGGAAAAGCTGCTTCTGGCGCAGCACTGGAGCCCAGCTCTCCCTGCTGGGGCTGCCACTGGCCCCACGCCTAATTGGGGAATCAGTGGGACCAGCCTTGGGGTGTTTCCAGCCCTGGGGACTGGAGGGCAGAGCTCTTTTGGCAGGCAAAGGCAGGGACTAGGGAGGGGGCCTGACTTCACAAAACTTTTAGGCAATACCCAAGAATGAATCTTTCTCTAAGTATGGGCAGTTGTTATCAAGAATGCCCCAGGCCCTGTTTATGAAATACACACTCCATTCCTGAATAAGAGTGTGAGCTTAGTTCCCTTGTGGCCCCCTCCATGTCACACTATGGAAAGCAGCGTGCTTTCCTGTGTGTTTTCAAAAGGAAAACTGTGCATAGAGTTTTTTCCGTACCACTTTCCCCCCTCCCCCCAGAGAGTCAGGAACCAGGTCCCAGAGAGAAAAGATCATAATCTTTACATACAGTGACATTTTAGGTGTATACCAGACTTAAAAGTGCTTGAGTGAATGAATGAATGAATTAATGTGTGAGTGAGTGATGTTAGTCTTTACTCAGTGAGTGATGTTAGTCTTTACTCTGTACTCTCCTTGGCTGAAGCTAGACAGCCTCTCCATTGTCTTACAAGTATTAAGGAGCATTGTAGCTGTCAGGAGGGAAAGAAGGCTCCTTTGAACCTTTGATTGGCCCATCAGATTTCATCTCCACTGAAAGAGAAAACATCAGAGTTAAGTGGAGAAAAAGTACTGAAATCAGGTTCCAACATCCTTCATATGTGGGATTTTAGCTCTTTAACAGATACTTTTGCTTGTATCCACGATAACAGGAATAGGTAGTGATGCTCTCCTACCTTAGTATTTACATTAGAACCTTCAACTCCGAGGTTCAGAGCCAGTCCTGAAATCACAGCTCTGCCTCCAGAGTGGGTAGGTAGCACTTGGTACCGGTCAGGTAAAGTGGTATAGGTTTCACTTTGGGCACCTCATTTCTCATGGGAAGCCTCATCAATTGGATGCAAGATGTCTAACAGTGTCCATCCTAAAATGTAAAACATGCTGAGGGACTTTCTGCCGAGATAGCACTGTGCGCATCTGGGACCCCCCACACCCCAGAGTAATTGCAGTTTGACAGGAAGGAGAGTGAGCATCGGGATGTGATGAGGGTGGGGAACAACTCCAGGACTGGGAGAAGGTTTCCGTAGGGAGACTGAAGTGGAGGCTGGAGGCACCTGAGCTGGGCTCTTCTGTGTTGTAAACGGGCTGCTGGGTAGTGGTTTTCTTTGACTTCTTCAGGCTGTGACCTGTGTAACTTTCTGATCGATGATCAGCTGTATAGAGTTCTAGGGGATTTACTTTAAATTTATTGCACACTTTGTACATACTCTAGGTAGAAGCTGACACAACTCTGAGCATTTGAGACAGTTAAATATTTTTGAAAATTCTGTAGTTCTCCTCCACATCTCTGAAGCCTGCATGACCAGTCTTACCCTTACCAAAGCCTTGCCTGATGCCCACTCAATCTTTTAGGACTTCTGGTTCTCAATGACCCAACAATCAAGGATTGCATGACTGGGTGTAGGTATTAGCTGGATTAGTTCCAGAAGTGATAACAGAGTTTGTGGGAGACAAGATGAGGGTTGTGTTCAGCTTTGGTTTTGTAGTCTTTGCCTAGGCTAGCTTCTGAATGATTTCTTGGGGATAGTTTAAGGCCTCACTGAGATTAATAATAAGATGAGAACACACAGGATTGCCTGTCCATTTTGCGCTAATATATCGTTCTTGTTCATCACTACCTGTGGTTTTTCTGAAGAGTTAGCCCTCTTCTTCCTGAATGAAAGAAGTATAGCTTGGCACCATGAACAAAGCCTTATGTAGTGCCCATTTACTGATTGTTTCCCTATTGTGGACAGATGGACTTCTCAAAACCATCTCCTTCAGCCCGGAAGAGGAAGAAGAACTGGAGAGTGGAGGGTCAGGAGAATTCACATGCTTCTCAGAAGACCTTGTGGCAGAGCAGCTGACATACATGGACGCAGTAGGTCTTCTTGCTGTATCTCAGATGTGCTTCCACTTAAAACGTGGGGTGGTGGCTCAGAGAGGGCAGTGGGCAACACTGGGCAATATGCTGGAAATCCTTTAGAGTCTTTGAGAGAGTCTGTGTCTGTAACGGGAGAGTTAAAATGCTGTGTGAATCACTAGTGTGAATAATTCAAGCCCCAGCTCCTCTTGCAGTCCTGGGTGAAAGTGCATTTTCCTCAGAGCTCAGGTCACAGAGGGAAGTAAGAATTCTAATCCTAGTGAAACAGAATCTACCCTGTTCTGTGGGTATTTTTCTCCCTTTGGAGTCATAAATATTTCAAGAGCTGAACTGTTTATTTGGAGGATTGTAAAGGGGTCAAAGCACACGTTCGGATGAAGTAAATTCATTGAATCCACATGTGACCGTATCTGGCAGCCTGTTTCCACGTGTGCTTCCTGCACATTTGAATTTTGACTGTGTGCTGTGTGCTGTGCAGATTTGATTGTGCTAGTCACTTTTCATAGCTTGGAGTTTGCTAGAAAACCTAATTAAAGAATTAGCAATTATCATGGTGGTTTTACTCTTCTATACTTAACTGAGCTCTGTTGCTTTTACAGCATGTAAAATGGCCAGAGTTTCCATCCAGTCAGTGGGAAAGCAAATGAAGTATGGAAAGTAGATTAGGCAGTCTATATGGAATCCATGCTGGTCATCTTTCCTTTTAGACTACTATTCTTCTATTGAGAATCTGATCTATCCAATCGTTGTTGTTGTTGTACAGCTGATAGAATAAGGGAAAGATGGATGTTGTCATATTCTTACTGCTTTAAGGAGAAGACCTGGAAGCTAGGCTTTGGGTCCCATTCTTCTGTGTTAACTTCTTTCTCTGCTTTGAAAAATGAGAAACAGTTGCACTGAGAGATGTGGCATGTGTTCTACTTATGTGGACTTCTTCTCAGGTGGCTCGAGAGCATCTATTTGCATGATAGACCGCTGGTGGTTCTTGAGTGTCCAGGATACTTGATATGATTTTGACGTTAGATGACCATTGCCAATTTTCTCTTTTGATCAGTAGCATAGATCTTCCTAGAGTTATTCTTTGTTCAAGATGGGTAAATAAAAATGGATTTGATAATTTTAATTTTCTGTTGGTCATTTTTTTTCTCAGTTAAGCAAATTTGAAAGATCACATGGGGGTCCAGGCATGGTGGCTCAGTCCTTTAATTCCAACACTGGGGAGGCAGAAACAGGCAGATTTCTATGAGTTCGAGGCCAGTCTGGTCTACATAGTAAGTTCTAGGATGGCCAGGACTACATTAGAGAGCTCCTGTTTCAAAAAAAAACAAAACCAATTCCTGATCCATTCATCTGTTGCTTACTTGTTTTGTTTGTTGAGATGGACACCATGCGGCAAGTCAAGCAGAGAACCACGCCTCATCCACTTAGAAAACACCCCTTACAGACATCCTGGATGACATGTTGTGTAAATCACTTGTGTTTTCCTTAATGTCAGTTCTTCTTTTGTTTCAGCAACTGTTCAAGAAAGTAGTGCCTCACCACTGCCTGGGCTGCATTTGGTCTCAGAGGGATAAAAAGGAAAACAAACATTTGGCCCCTACCATCCGTGCCACCATCTCTCAGTTTAATACTCTCACCAAATGTGTCGTCAGCACCATCCTGGGAAGCAAAGAGCTCAAAACCCAGCAGAGAGCCAAAATCATTGAGAAGTGGATTAACATCGCTCACGTAATTGTCTTTTAAAAACATATCGTTTTGTTTGGTCAGTGGCCGTCCTGACTCCAGCCCTGAGAGCTCAGCCATGAGTTACGTTCTGCTGAGGTTCAGAATCTAGCTCATTAGAGCTGCCACTCACATGCTGCATGGCTGGCATCGAACACCATGTAGAGAAAGGCACAGTCTCTAAGTTATTCATCTGCTTTATGAGTTCCTAGCATGTTTGAGTTACAGTATTATACTTTAGGGATATAACAACATACACCACTATTGATTTAACTGTACAGGGGCCAGACTCACTGAAATGACCTCATCTTGTACTGGACAGGGGTCAGCAATGTAAATGTTATAGAAGTGGGGTAGGGGCAAATTACTTCTGAATAGGGTGATCAATGAAGGTGGAATGAATGAATTTTACCTTATCTATTAAGGAGTAGGATTTTTGGTACTTGAACATGAACATTTTCTTCTAGGCAAGAAGAAGCTACAGTGAAAATGATTGTGGAATTAGTTGTTATATAAATATCCCGTTAGCTTATGTTCTGGGCCATGATTAGCCCCCAACCAAAACACATTTTGTTTCATTTCCCACTGTATGTATTTTTCCACTAAGCCTTGTTTATAGGACACAATGCCTAAGTCTTTCACATTTTCTTTTATTGTTTTTAATCAAAAGAGCAAAGCCACAACAGTTCCAGAGAATTTGCCTTATTTTGAATCTTTCAGATGGCCTATTACCCCACACATGCTAGTATCTGAAAACAATGAGCAAGAAACAGAGTGTGGAAGTTGTAAAGAACTTAATTATTTCTCCACAAAAGTAACTGCAAAACGTTTTGAGAGAATGTGGTACTAGCATGGGGTGTCTCTTAATTAGAATTGCAAATTCTGGGTCTCTTTATTTATTGCAAGTTTCCCGATTTTTATATATATATTCTACATTTATGTCTGAAAAGCAAATGGTTTTTATGCCCCAAATTCATTGAACTACTTAAACAGATAGAACACAGCATCCCTGTGTGTGGTGTGATGTGACTCAAAAATGACTTTCTGTTGAAGTTAAATGTAGATTGTGTGTTTATATGATAAAGAAACTGTGGACAACTCAAAGTGTATTCCATATCCCATAGCATGTGCACAAAGCCAAGAGTCCTTAGTCTTGCTGGTACAGTGGGCTTTTCCCCAGTTTTGAATGTTATATCTCTGGGAATCGAGGAGGATAACTTCATGAAACGCTGAAACTCACAGGTGGTTTTCTGCCATGATTTGTTTTATATTCTTCTCTCATTAGTCACAGTCGATTTCTATCGAAAAAAGTTTGAAAAATGATATTAATTTTAAATGTAGACACTATTTCTGACCTAATATGGGTGTGTATTCTTGGCCTGGCCTCTGTCCTGAATTTTTGGTTTTGTATTGCATCTTTTGGAATATGTCTCCTTTTCTAGAAACAGGACTGTATGCTTCATGTGTTCCCTTAAACCTCTAGCCTCAGCCTGTTACTGAATAATGTGTTCCATATGTTTATTTCTAAGGACATGATATATCACCCTGGGTGTCTTTATTTATTGCAAGTTTCCCGATTTTTAGAACATAATTTTGGGATGCTGAACCTTTGTTGAACCATGCTGTCAGAGTGAGGTTTCCAGACAGCAGCAACTCTACAACCCCCTCTCTCCCCCTTCTCTCTCTCTCTCTCTCTCTCTCTCTCTCTCTGTCTCTTTTCCCTCTCCCTCCCTCCCTTTCTCATACTCTTCCCTGCCACTGCCTTCCTTCCTTTTCTCCCTCCCTCTTTTCTTCCTCCCTTTCTGTCTTTATCTTTTTCTTCCTCTTTTTCTGTTCCTCACTTCTTACATCTCACCTTCCTCCCTCTCCCCTCCCCCTCTCCTCCTTTCTCTCTCCCTGCCTCCCTCCCTCTGTATTTTCTTTTTCTCTTTTTAAATAAAGGGGACACTGGGAGATTTCAAAAGACCAGGCATAACTTTTATGAAGTGCATTGACATTTACTCTGAAGAAAACATTTGAGGGTTTGGTTGGCATGCAAGATTTTGTCATGACAAATTGGAGAATTCTGTTTTTCCTTCATAGTCCAGTACAACACTATTTACCAAAATGACTCTTGAAGCAATTTACATTTGTGTCCAACCACTCTGGCACCTCTTGCCTGACATGTTCTACATGAAGCCAAACATGTGCTCACGCAGTATCCTCTCTTGCAAAGCCTGGATGTATTGCACTCTTGTGTAACCATATATAAAGTATCTTCTCTGACGGAGACAGACATAGCACATGGACTGGATGTGGCCATGCCCCCAAGCCAGCCAACAACGTGATCCTCTTCCTGTTTTTCTGACCCCACTTTCTGTAGGGTTTTTTCCTCCAGGGCCACTGACTACCCACACTATGGGCTTGGCTCCTTGGGGTAAGGTACGTTTAAGCAAGGGGGCCTCTTTTCTTACCCAGAAAACAACACCCAGAATCTTTCCTGTTCTTTTTCTGTTTTGTTTTAAAACACTGCCAAAAATTACTCTTATTTTTAAAAGCCCCAGTTATTTTGAAAGCATTGAAGTACCAAGGTGTTTCTGAGTGTTTACTATTGTGGGCCAAGCCAATTTGAAACCAAATGAATGTGTATAAAAATATTCCCCCCTTAGCTAAGACCATGAAAGCTGGAGTTCAACTTGTGGTGAATTTTTATTGCCAAGTTACATACACCTCTCAGGCTACAAGCTCTTTGTACCATCTGAACTTATAGTGGCTGCTACCCAGCTCACGAGGAAGGCCTGCAAGGCACAGTAGTCTTCTGTATTATTTTTAATGCATCTATATGCTTTCTGCTGGATAAAGTTGTGCTCTCTAGCATAACCATGTATGTTCACCCCCTTGTGTTGTTTTTACTGGGAAAGCTGGAAACTATAAAACTGTAACAACAACGCAAAATATATATTAGAGGGGGGAAAACAAGCTTACAGTGCCAAAATCTATAAAGTGTTGTGGTGACTGGGGCGGGAGGAAGGAGCCACTTTTTGATGTCCAGTATTTATACAGCTGCCTATTTAGTGGTAAGAATTCATAGCAGCTGTAATACCTTTAACACAGGAAACCAGCAGCTCACTGTAATACTGATATTTAAATGCCTTTTATGTCTTCATCACTCCCTGTACAGGAATGTAGAATCCTGAAGAATTTTTCCTCCTTAAGGGCCATCGTTTCCGCACTGCAGTCCAATTCCATCTATCGGTTGAAAAAGGCTTGGGCTGCCGTCCCAAAGTAAGTTCCCCAGTGCCTGCTCTGTTTTTCTGGTTGGGGGTGATTGGTTGTTGCTTCTGTACCTTGGGTTCTTACTGTCAGAACGCATGTTATGTGACAAGAGAAACATACTTGAAACCCTCTGTGTGTTTCAGGAAGGGTGCCTTAATGAATATCGAGGGAGGGCAGCTGTAGAAATCACACTCATTCTCAGCGTGTGGGGAGCCATGATTACCAGCCTTGGGGATGGTTTGAGGGGTGTGCTCATTATCTGGATCTCGAGGGATGAGGTTGTGGAGTGGTGAAGTTGGGCAGTTTGCATGACTTCTGGTTATTTTTCAGCCTTATTTCAAAGTCCTAATAAGCTCCAGGGTGTGAAGGATAACATGTGCCCTTAGGACCTCAGTTTCTTGATGTTCAATAGGAAGAGATTGTGTCTACTTCTGCTTCATTCATTAGAATGTCTTAGAAGGGGAGAGGAGGGGCCCCTTTCTCAGTGCCTGACTGAGATGATTGACTACTAACATTCTGTGCTGTTTTCCTCAGACTTCTTGGTCCACCGCCAGATTAGTTGGTAGCACAGTGATCTTATTCTGCCACTATTGCTATTTCTTCCACTTCTGGAACTTGAACTTTGCTTGTGGACCAGAAGGTTTTTTTGTTTGTTTTTGTTCTTGATTTTTAAAGGAAGGAACAGTTTGTTCCAACATTAGTTCAAATTTAGAGGGTGTCTTAGTTAGAGTTTCTACTGCTGTGGTAACACACCATGACCAAAAGCAGCTTGGGGAGGAAAGGGTTTACTTCACCATATGGTTTACAAATCCATCATCCAGGGGAAGCAAGGCCAGGGACATGAAGGCAGGAACTGAGGCAGGAGGAATGCTGCCCAATGGCTTGCTCAGATCTCTCTCTTTGTTTCAGTTTTTCGAGACATAGTTTCTCTGTGTAACAGCCCTGGCTGTCCTGGAACTCACTTTGTAGACCAAGTTGGCCTCGAACTCACAGAGATCTGCCTTCCTCTGCCTCCCCAAGGGCTGGGATTAAAGGTGTGTGCCACCATGCCCGGCTTCAGCCTTCTTTCTTGTGCCATCCAGGACAACCCACCAGCCCAAGATGCAGAACAGTTGGGTTTGATATCTGCAGCAATCAACAGTTACTAGTGAGAACTAGGAAAGCTCTTGGTCATGACATTTTTCTCTCGAAGCTTAGGTGTCTGGCCAAGATGACCTCCCCAGAACTCTGTGTGTATTAGTAGGATAAGTGCTTTTTAACCTTTCTTGAGGAAACATCTATCTAGAACTTGATGCCCCAAGTGGATTGTCATTTTTTAATTAAATAAGTATGATTAGAAAAACTCCTCCTTTCAGTTAACCATGTGCATCTTTTACAAAGACTTTCTTCCAGACAACACTCATTAGCTCCATTTGGGTTGCATTACCCACCAATCCTGAAGTCCAAACAGCCTTTCAAGTACTGAAGATAGCTAAGCATAGATGTCGGATTTCCATATCTCTGTTGTTTATTTTTTCTTCATCTTTCTTCATAGGGACAGAATGTTGATGTTTGAAGAACTTTCCGATATCTTCTCTGATCATAATAACCATCTAACCAGTCGGGAGCTACTCATGAAGGTGAGGACCCTGGGCAGCCCTGCCAGCGACTCTGGGAAGAGTTGCTGTAACGCTGCTTAAGTTCCTCCAGCCTTCCAGAGAAGCACAGTTTTATCTTATACATAATCTAGGAAACTGGGGACTGAGGGACTGAGAGAATTCAAAGCCCAATTGAGCCTTCTCTTTCCACCCTGTCTTCCTTCCCACCCACACAATTGGAATCAATACCTGGGTTCAAGTGTGTATGTCTTTAACAAGCCGATACTCAGTGCTATCAGTTGCACAGATGAGAGGCCTTGGAATATTCCTTCTCAGCAAAACAGCTCTTATAATGACAGAGGCCAGCCTGCAATTCCACATCCTTTTCTTTGGACCAAATTGCACAATATTATTACAGTCAGCAGTGTTTATTGAGCACCAGATAGGTGGTGAGTCTGGAACTGCCTGCTGGGCAAACTGTCATTTTACTTCTTTAGTAATGTGTTGAGTGCCCAGTACTTATAAAACATTGAACTTGTCTCTAGAAATATGAAGATTTATAACACAGCCTCTGTGTCTAGGAGTTCACCCATGGTTGATGACTGTGGACGCTACACAATCGCTACTCACATAATGACAAATAACCTTATGCACAATCAGTGGGCAGTTAATATAGGCCAGTTGGTATCTTCATAGCTTTCTACCTTCTAAATTTTGTCATCTCTTACTTTGTAGATAGCCAAGACCCATAGGTGGATGTTGCATGCGTCCAATTTCTAAGGTATACCCCTAACATATACTATAGCTGAATTGTGAATCCAGCTTAGGGACAATTGAAGGCCTGTGCTTTGTCTCCCTAATGCCAGTGCAGGGCCTTGCATGAAGTTCACACCCAGAAATTGTTGTCTGACTGCCTGTATTAACGGGCTTGTGATTCACATAACTTTGTCTTTCCCCCGCTCTGGTTCCTTCTTGCAGTAGATGATAGAGGTGGTGCCGTTCATGTCAACATCTGACGTTGGCTTTGGACTACCCGCTTAGCTGCACACTCACTAAACAAAGACCCATGTGATTGTGCTGCTCCTTGGTCCACACCTTTCTGGATTTGAAGACTTTAAATGGAAGCCCATTTGTTAGGAAGGACATGGCTCAGTGGCCTCCTGGTCTCCACCACAGAGCTAGACTGACTGTGGCCGCACTCTGAAATCCCAATAGCCCTGAATCAGCCTTCCAAAGGCAGATAAATTGAATTGTGTGTAGCTCATTGCCTGGTGACAGTCTTCTGGCTGAAACCTTAGAGGCAAGGCTATATCTAGACATTAAAGATCCCATAAACCTTTCTCAAATGGAGACATCCACCTCAGTACTCTAAGTTAAATGTCGTATAAGGCTCAGATCCCAACAAACTGAAAAACTTGGCGATGAGTTCAGGTGGCCTGTACATTGTCATGAATGCTGGTGGAACGCTCTGGGCATCTGTATGTATATGTAGGCCCCTTTCCCATCATCTCTGTTGATCATTATTCATGTGAAGTGTATAGTTCTGGGTGTAACTTCTCAGCACAGTTGTAAATAATGAGATCAAGGTGCTTAAGTTCTCAAAGTAAGCACCAAGAAAAACTACTGGGCCCTATTTCTAATATGTTACTCCTAGACTCTGATCTATAGTTGGGTAATCCTAGTTAAAATGACCTGTCCTCTGCTTCTGGGTGGATGTAATATGCCACTTTTCTAGTATTATGTCCCAGACAACACAATAATCAGTAAACATTTGTGGTTTTCCTTCTAACTGTTAAGAAAAGATGCCTTTTTAAAAAATTTCTTTTCAAAATTAAATTTATTATAAGCTTATCATTTCTGAAACTTAAATAATTACAAATCATTAAATCTATAGATTTCAAAACAACAGAAAAACAATATACTACCAAATCATGGTTCTTATGCCTCTTGGTAGATGATCATCATCCCTACTTACATTATTATAAACAACTTCAAAAAACCTCCAGGACTCTGGCTCTGGTGGAAATGAATGGTCAGTGAAGCTCTACAATGTGTTAATATCAAGGTTGGAGAGAGAGGCAATTCCCACTGTGAAAACCTATCGAAACAGGTGTTTCCAGTAGCTTCTGAGCTTCAGTTTAACTACCATATCTTAAAATCGAGCCAGTTCCCAGCAAAGTCACTTGAGACCCCGGCTAAGTATCTCGGGGTAGGAACGGCATGAAGGCAGCTGGATTCCGAAAAAGTAGAGATAAAGGAAAAGTAAGACAAAGGGGAGAAACTTGCCCTAGGGAGAGGGTGAGAGGTGGAGAAGACAGGAGGAACAGGGTGGATGTGAGAAGTTGGAGGAAACACAGGGAGAAATGGGAATCCATGAACACAGAGATGAATGCTGAAGTGATGCAAGTCTATGGGAAAACAAAGTGACTTGGGAAGAAGAGAAGGAAGAGCAGTCAAGAGTTTGAGTGTGAGCAGCGAAGGAGGCGGGAGAAAAGAGCCAGAGTAGCGCATTACAGAGCCCATGGAGGGTTTCAGGAACGTTCAGAGGGAGTGGTGGGGCAGGTGGCAGCGTAAAGAATTTCAGGCCAAGGGAGGAAATAACTGCAAATTTTGGAATTGACAAATGAATGGATTTCCAGGTGACATTCATTCCATTGAGAAGAACTAGCAGCAACCAGTCGCTCCTTCTTTCTTTTTCCCTTTCCTGTTCTGTGGGCAGCATCTCACTGTGTGGTCTGGAGTAAGCTTGAATTCACAGTGCATCTATCCCAGGCTGGCCTTGAACTCATGATCCTCCTGCCTTGAGCTCCCAAGTGCTGAGATTGCAGGAATGCACTGTATATGGTTGACTTGTCAGTTTTGTGTTAGTGCTGCAGGCAGGGATGGAATTGCATTCTCATGAAGCCATACAGCCATGAAAACAGCAAATCTCGCTCCTGGTCTCTGGAGGGGTCCTCAGTGCGCCTTATATCCCTTTGTTGTTTTATGATTCTTATGTTTTAACTTTTTAGAAGTCCCTACTAAGAATTTTAGATAAGCTAAACATGGTGGAACACACTTTTAGTCCCAGCACTCATGGAGAGGTAGGTGACTCTTTGTAGGGCCAGCCTAGTCTATATAGCAAGTTCCAGGCTAGCCAGTCCTACACTGTTAAACTCTGTCAGGAAGGAAGGAAGGAAGGAAGGAAGGAAAATTTAGATAAATAGTTTAAATATAATTTCTAGCACTTTCCCTCTTCCCATAATTGAGGTTCTGGAAGAAATTACACACTAAGAAGAGATGGGGCTTGTCTTCATGTCAGGCAGAATTTATTTTTCACTTCAAACTAAATCTTAAGAATCTGGGAGCTCTTGTACCCCCCTGGTATGGGAAGTGGCGCATTCTAGACTCCTATCCTGTGTGTCCCCAGGAAGGTCTGTGTGGAATGTCATTAGATGATCGTGTTTCTTCCCACCTGAGGTGGAGCCATCCCCAGTGGCAATGCCCCAGACAGGGTCACAAGTGGCTAATGATAGAATGTAGTTATGCCTTGGCACTATTAGTCAGACCCTGACACCCAGAAAGATTCGTTTTGTAATTGTGTGGTGATGTAAGGTCACATGCTAAAGTAATGTAATAAACCCGGGAGAAACTGACTAAGGAAAACTAATACAGAGGTTATACTGAATTGTGAAACTGCCTTCCATTCATGCAGTTCCTGGAAAATGAGAACTTAACAAGACCCTGAAACCACAAAATTGAAACATTTTATGTTCCCTCAGCAAAACCATGATTAGTTGTTACATAGAAGCTGGGTTCTTGTTCCAGGCAGCAGGCAGGGAGCATGGGTGGCCATCTGCCCTCAGCCCCTCCCCCCGGCCCCCAAGAGGAAGAGTTTATTTGTAAGACTTCCAGACTGGGGAGGCATCTTACGAGGAATAGGGGAAACTCACAAATGGCAGACCTTTCATTAATCTGGATGTACCCCAACACTGGACTTCCTCAAAATCTTGGTGTGCAAAGGTTTCATTTAGCTAAGTACCACGCAGTGCCCTTCCTTCACAGAATGCTGGCGCATTCATACCAGGCCAAGATAAAGAAGTCATAAAATGTGTAGGAAGATAGCTTCATTTCTAAGATATAAGATAACTTTGCGTGAAACCCTGGATGTGTAAAAAAAAAAAATTTCCCATTTTGGGAATTGCGTGCGCTAGTGATGATTGATTTTCTAGTTAAAAGAGGGGCTCTGCTTTTGCAGAGTGGGGAGAGAATAGAGTAATCCCAGACCACTGCATGCAGACAGGAGTCTACAGCAAGCCCCCCCCCCCCCCCCCCCCCCCACACCCCCCCAACCACCTCCCGACGTCCCTCCCCCCCAGCACAGCCATAACACAGCCTGAGGGCCTTCAGGAGGCCTGTTCATTTGCATGGCATCTTGGGACACAGGAAGACATTGTATTCTAGATCCCAGATACACCTTTTCTTCTCTCTAGATTGGTACATTCCATGACTCTCCTCTGTGTATGCTCTGTTTCTTAGGAAGGAACCTCAAAATTTGCAAACCTGGACAGCAGTGTGAAAGAAAACCAGAAGCGAACTCAGAGGCGGCTACAACTGCAGAAGGATATGGTATGCTTGCCCCTGTTCTCGGGTAGCCAGAAGGAGAGAGGGCTTGTGTGCTTGTCTGGGCAGCTGGCACATGGCACCAGTATCTTCCATCTGCAGGTCACCCACACTTGTCTGACCGCTCTCCCATTCTTTCCTTATTTGCTATTAACCTGGGAGGTCTTTAGCAAAAGTGTTAGACCCAGTGAGAAATGAATACCAAGAGTTGCAAATTTTGCACACACACACACACACACACACACACACACACACACACACACACCAGAAAATGATGAAGGAAAGTGTTTTGTGGTCATGTCTCCACCCTCTTGCCATCTCTTCCACCCACTTCTACACTTCTGTGCTGCCGCCACTCTGTCAGAAACCTCCCAAGCTTCCTACCTACATCAGTTTTAGGAATGTGATAGTGAAGGAAAGACATTGTCTCCTGCTAGGAAGATGTGGTATTTGAATTTAGAGATGATCATTTCATTTGTTCCCAAGCCCTCTAACCATTGCCTAACTTTCCTTACTAATTCCCGGTCCTAGCTGGATCTAGCTGTTTACTTCTTAGAGAATACCATGCCTCCTTTCTGAAGGCAGAAGGATAGTTATGGTCATCTTTGGCCCTGTCCTTAAATCCCCAACTTTTAGCATAGGGTGTGGGAACCGAGGAAGAGGTTAGAGTCTAGACAAATGGATATTCTCATCCTTGCATGGAAAGAACTTTCCTTAAGGTTGGACATTAGGGAACAATATTTTTGAGAGCTAGAGCTCTTCTGTAACCTAGAGCTGATCAAACTCAAAGTGTTTCACACTTTTTGCTTGTTCAAAGACAGTTAAAAATAGCTTCTACTGAGGGAAGGGTAGAGATTATTTTAGTCAGGATAACACCTTGTACACACAACGGAGAAGGACAGACTAAACTGTAGCTGACAGTGAGTTTCTGAAGGGCAAAGTCCTATGTGGTATGAACTGGCCGAGGACACGGCCCAGATCTGGGCCTGATTCAGAATTTGTGTTCCTGCCAGAGTTTCCCTGAATCTATGTCCCTGCCCTGCCCCCCTTTTGTTTTCCCTGAGGAATGTTTGTGCCTCAGTGGCCTTGTGGAGAACAGAGACAATTTCAAAGGAGGTTTGGTGAGATGAAGTTAGTGGTGGTATAACAGAGAATCCTAAGAAGTGTCCACAGCATTTAATCCTGTCAGTTAAAACTCAGACTTCACTTAGAATTCACCTCAGTCTGTTCCAGCACTCAGCCCAGCATGCCACAGCACTTAGCTGTCAAGACTGATCCCTTCTGGTCCATGGCAACTCCGAAGTCTTAATTTGTTTGTCATGGCCTCCACAGTCATCAAGAGCACACCACCTCTGTGTCCTGTAGAATGTCTCATAGTCTGAGTTTATGTTTGTTTGTCTAGAGATTAAACTGAGGTCACATCTGTTCGGAAGGAATTTCACAGAGATGAAACACCCCTCTTGTCACACTTTTCAAGGAGCTATGTGGTGTCACTGTGGCATCTGCTGTCACATGTTGTTGGTGATGAGACCACCACGAACCTGGTTAAAGTAAAGTTTGCCAGATCTACCTGTCTAAAGTAACTGTGCTCCCTCTGTCTTTCTAAAAGTGAATGACTAACAGTGATGAGCCATGCCCTTGATGGCCTGTACTCCCTTTTCCTCGGGGAAATACTCTTAGTGATGCCGAGGCCATGGCTATCCAGGGCGTTCCAAACAGCTCCAAGTGTCTGCCCACATTGAAGAGAGCAGACCCCACTGACCAGAGCCTAAGCCCAGTAGCCATCAGTGTGAACACACTTGCATGCACGTGTGATCTCCTGGCTGGAGGCCTGCCTTTCCTGAATGAAAGTCAGACATTAGGTCATACAGTTCCTGTCCTGTTTGAGTAGGGCTTGAAAACAATTTAAGTCCTGCAGGAGACAGGACCATTCCAAAGTAGTCTTGCCCAGGTCTATTTTCCCTGGTGGGTGGGTTACAGGCACCCTTAAACATCCCAGTGACAGTAAAGACAGCCCCATTCTGCTTCCTCTTCAGGGTGTGATGCAGGGTACTGTGCCTTACCTGGGCACCTTCCTGACTGACCTGACCATGCTGGACACAGCTCTCCAGGACTACATTGAGGTAGGTTGTCTGTGGCTAGTGCAGCTAGGCCTGCAGCCGTCTTATTGGCTGCATGGAGAAGCAGTTCATTTCTCTCAGTATCCAGAGCCCACAATGCACATGGCTGGGTGGCAGGAAAACAAAAGAAAACAAACACCAGAAGATGCCAGGAAACGGGGCAAAGGCCATCAAAGAGACCAGTTTGTCAAAACAGGCAGTGGTGGATAGAAATGGTAGCAGTGTGAGCAGGAATGGTAGCAAAGGTGCTAGAGCATTGTTAGATGACAGAGCAGGGTTCGGTCCATATGCAGGGACGATTAAACTGCCTTTTGAGAGGCGGGGTCTCAGCGTGGGCACCCACTGCAGATGGACTTGAAGGGACAGTACACCCCAGAACTCTGCCTGGAGAGTAAAGGATGAGCCAGATGAATGAAGTTCCAGGGAGGGCCCCCTCATTCTTTTCTATAATTATCCTGTCACTGCCGCCTGGTCTGAGTATACACTGTGATCCGCCGCCTCCTGTCTGTCTTATGCAGTGAAGAAAGAGGTAAAGTCCACGTAAACAAGACCGCTCGATAAGTAGCAGTAATAAAATGGTAACTAGAAAAGGATTTGACATTTGAAATGAGATTTAAAGATTATTTGTAAGGCTCTGACTTCCAACTCAGGCCATTTGCCTCTGATGTCCTGGTTCTGTTCCTAGCAATACCAAATAAACAAATCACAGACAAAATGAAACACAGCATGCTCCAAAACAAAAGCAGCCTGTATATGTCCCCATGGCTGGTTCTTCTGTGCAGCCTGCTCTGCATGGGCTGTAACTGGAAAGGGAAGCTGTTTCACATACTTCCAAGTGTTCTTTAAGTGGTGTAGACATGCCCATTCATTTTGCATTTCCCAATGCATATGTCTTCTCACATCCTCTGCCTCAGCTTATCTCCGGAAATGCCCATCAATGCTGAGGAACTCAGGGAGTGAGCAAATACTGGGGAATTAAACTTCACCTACTGAGAATGTGGACGGTGGTGATGAAGAATTGAAACTGAATTTCCACGATGCTGTGACGTGACTTCCCTTATGATAAACCATTGGCAGTTTGTTTTCCAGCACGAGTCAATGGCCATCTGCTTTTGTTACATTTGGTCAAGGGGAAGGGTGGAGTGGAGTGTTTGCTCTTCACTAGCTCCGCAAATGTGTCTGCATTCTGACTCGCAGTGCTGGTATCATTGGTATTGTAGTTGGTTTCAGACATTTTAGGGGAAGGTTGCCTAAGCTGCCCTATCACAAATGAAGGGACATTTTTCTCCAAGAAAAAGATGAATGTTCTTGCTCTGTAGTCGCCATATTTATAAGATCATTAATAATCACAACTTGGACCTTTGTAGTGTGACCCAGAATGGCACAGGGCTCGGCAGTTCAGTTGGTTACATTTTTCTAAACATTTCTTTCAGGGTGGACTGATCAACTTTGAGAAAAGAAGAAGGGTGAGTAGAACTTGCCCTGTGCGTTGCCGTTTTATTTTACCTGGGCATGAAAAACTGAAAGAAGCGGAGATGAATTCTGCTCTTTTGTTTGTTTTTGGAGCACTTATTGAGGATTTTAATATACACTGTTACGTTAGGCATGTTCCTGTTTGCCACTACACGAAAACCCTGCAAGCTCCTTTTTCTCAACTTCAGTTAAAGGCGAGGATGGAAGAGATTAAGGAACTGGTCCCAAGTCATCTGGTAATGAGCTGGAGTTCAAATTTTGTCCAGCTGCAAAGCTCATTAATAAATTACAGGTAGTACAGGCCCGGGGTGCAGCTCAGTGGTAGGGCACTTGGCCGAGTATGCATACGGCATTGCATCTGATCCCTAAAACAGAGAGAGAGAGAGAGAGAGAGACAGAGACAGAGAGAGAGAGATATTCCCGTACCCCCTCATCTCTTTCTTTACAGCTCTCTTTTAGAAAAACAGGTTTACTCTATAGTTGTAACAATGTATTATGCATATGAAAATTATTGCTGAGGATAGATTTTGAATATTCTCCTGCAAAGAAGTAGGTGAAACAATTAACATGTTAGTTAGCTTGATTTAGTTATTTTATAGCAAATCTTATTCCAAAATATAATGTTGTATATACCTTGAATATATACTCTTTTTCAGTTAAATAAAAAAGTTTACTTATTAAGGAAAGAAGTTTCTCAGAGTGGATGACATTAATAAAGATGGCTCTGGATGAGGAAAGGACATAGTCTTCCCCATTAGATGTAGGTGATTATCTTTTATCTTTCCTGTCAGTATAGGAAGGGTGTTCTGTATCAAACTCTGATCATTATATGGATAGAATAGTTCTGCACTATTTTAAGTATTCTGTTTTGTTTTTTTTTCAATGTGTAAATTTTGCTCTAATTTTTGTGTCAAATGAACACGAGCTAGGCATTTGAGTGTTTGAAAGGAAAATGGGTGAGTGTCATAACCACCCTGTAGGCCTTCACTGCCTTGTGTTCTTCTCCCCATCTGTCCATTCTGCCAGCACTGGAACCAGAGCCCCACCATCTTGTCCACAATCCAGGAGGGAGAGAAGCAGATGAGCAGGCAGCCACAGTTCATCTTTATACAAGCTCAAAGCAGAGGTGGAGGGAGGGTCTTAGAGAAGCAAATAGGAGACTGAGTCTAGTCTCAGCCTGTGAGGCCCGAGAACCACAAAATCACGCAGGAGCAAAGAACACGGGGTTTTATACAAACACGGTGCAGAGAAGCTAGCTGCGCTAGGCTCTGCAGCTACAAGATGACAACATGGACTGGCAGGAGCTCTCTGTCTCTCCTCTACTGGCCCTCCTGCAGCATGGTGGTAAACATCCCATCACAGTACTGGACCAAGGGATGAGACCACTGATTCAAAGGCTGAGGCCCAAAGACTCTGTCAGTTCTCCAGTTGCTTCTGTGCTGTCCTGTTATGCCTCCAAGGTGCCCCATGCTTGGTCCTTTAACTTCAGCGTAAGCCCAGATACTACTTTCTTTCCTTTTAAGACTAAGAAGTTAAACATTTGCAAAGTATGAAACCTAAAGCTACAGGTTATCCTTTTAAGAAAGGTATAAATAATTTGGAGCATAATTATGTACTTGCTTCTCATGTGAGCTTTAGAAGGTTTAGTTAGATGATTTACTAGAGTAGTAAAAATGCAAGGATTTGGAAAACCTAAACATATTCAGCTTTATGAGACCCTAGACCGTTTAGATGGCCAGCCCCACCAACGTGTGTTTATTGAGGGGACATTGTTGGAGGAGTTGCGGATGCAGAGCTCTGAGCTTCTTGACTTAAAACATTTCTTCTCTTTCTCTTAAAAAAAGAAATAGAAGTAAAATTTATCAATCTTATACTTAAAAAGATTAAAAAAAAATCCCAAGAATAGAAACAGTAAGGAAAAGGCTCCATTAAGAATTGAATTGGCAACTGGCCAGCTTCTTTGGATGGCTTGCTTTATTCATATGAATTCTCTTTTCACATGAATAAAGGAGAAAAGAGGATTAAGAATTGAAGCATACAAGGACTAAAGGAGTTCAAAGTGAGATATGTGTGTGTGTGTGTGTATTTTAAATTTATTTTTCTGTATATACTAGGGATTAAACTGAGGCATTATATATGCTAGGCATCTATTTTAGCACTAAATCACATACCTACCCCTGAGTTAGAGTTTTTAAGATCTATTCATTTACTTTCTAAAAGTAAGGCAGCAGAATTTCAGAGTCCTCTTCAATGGTTTTCTCCATATATTGCCCTTAGGCTATTATATTTCCATGTTGAAAGGATATATGTATTTGTTTCATCTTATTATTCAGTCTCTTTTTGGTTTTCTGTCTACTTTAGGAATTTGAGGTGATTGCCCAGATAAAGCTCCTCCAGTCTGCTTGCAACAGCTACTGCATGAGCCCAGACCAGAAGTTTATCCAGTGGTTCCAGCGGCAGCAGCTTCTATCAGAGGAGGAGAGGTAGGCTGACCTGTCTGTCATCTGTCAGGGAGGAACCACTGTGCTAGCAAGAGGCATGTAGCTGCCAGGACCTTGCTGGGCTGACTGTTCAATGTGTTCTATAGCTCTTGGGAGACTGCTCTAGGGTTCTGGTCCTTGTCTTTGTGAGGGAACTGACTGCACAGGACTAGTGGGTGGGCTTATAGGTCTTGCCCTGACACCTTTGAAACCTCGAACAAGTCTTTTATTTTTTACTTTCGCCCATGTTTAGGATGCCTGTTTGTAAAATGTTTGTTTTAAGGTATAAAATTGTATTCTGAAAAGCACTGTTTGAATGCTAATCATCATCACTACCACGCCATTGTCACAGAGTTCATGATGTAGGCTTTCAGGGAAAGAGGATAGTGGGGGGGGGGGGAAGGAGAAAGAAGAAGAGGAAGAAGAAGAGCTCATGAGAAATAGGGGAGTAATAACTAAAGTGTTGTGGAACCTGGGAGTTCATTGGCCAAGGAGTGATGGGGGTTGGGAAGATTTACAGGTATTGCCAGGTAGGCTGGGCTGTGAAGAGAGATTTCACCAGAGCAGGAGAAGAACATGCCACACAGAGCAAGGTGGAAACACAAGCAAAGACCTGGTGTCCTGACAGCCGTGGTGTTTGGAGGGCAATGATGGCTCTGGTGTGGGTGGGGCACAGGGCACAGGTTTCAAAACATTGGCTGGTATGCATGGAAAGACACATTGATTCTGGTCTTTGAATATTGGCCCAGTGGGTTCAGACCTTTTCTCTAGCCTGGTGGATGTCATATAAGTCTGTAGACCATATGTGGCCCGCTGCCTGTTTTCACATTTTAAGTGGCAGAAGGAAAAAATAAAAGAAGAATAATATGGCATGAAAAGCGGTTATTTGAAATTCAAATTTCAGGACCCATAAATAACGCTTTAATGGAATATAGCCCACCATACATCTACATCTTATCTTTGGTTGCTCTCATGCATTAAAGACGGGCCATATGGCCCATGGCCTAAAATACTCACTATCTGGTCTGATTCAGAGACAGTTTGCAGATCCCTGAGATAGACCTGAGATTTTCTTTGAAGATTTATCATAAGGAAGAATGAAGCTGACAGAAAAATAAGTATTTGCCCGTGAGCACTTGGGGGCTTTGAGGGACACTGTAACTGGTCACGGCACGCCTGCCTGACCACCACCTCAGCTTCTAGGTGGCATAATGATGGCAGCACGACCCGCCTACCCACTGACCGTGTACCGGAGCCGGCTGCAGCCACAGGCTTTCTCAAGAAGACTTCAGCCAGAACCTCCTTTTGTGCTCGCACCAGTTAGCGTTTGCCTGTGTATTTTTAATTGAGGGGATTTTGGCAGTTAAAGATAATGTTGATCATTATATTTATATGTCTTTATAAATAATATAGTGGCTTATGTCTGTTCACCAAAGGTTAGATAGTTCAGAAAAGCACCTTCTTCAGTTTTCCTAATATAAACATGCGTGCATGTGCACGTCGACACAAACACATCGGAAGGAGGAAGCAGAAAAGAAATGGTGGTGAGGTTCATAGAGGGGAGGACGGTTCTTTCCCCGGCCTTGCGGTCAGATGAGAATGATCAAAGGGCATGTTGTTGTCACCTGTTGCTGCCGCCAGTGCCACACATCCTCGTGCTGAGGCCTGCAGAACTGAGCGAGGAGCGGGCTCTATCCATCTGCCTTGTGAAAGGAGTCGGGGAGGAGGTGAGGCATACAGAGTAAATTTATCAAGTGTGGCCATAAGCAAACACTCTCTGACCAATCATGCCAGGTCACCACAGTCTACAGCTTTACTTTGAATATTCAAAGCCTTTCTCTAAATCCTATACTCCAGTAAAGCACATGAATTGGGAATCCGTTCTTCTGTGATTGAACATTGACCTCAAACCTCCCCTGTCTTTCTCAGCTATGCCCTCTCGTGTGAGATTGAAGCCGCTGCGGATGCCAGCACCACTTCCCCCAAGCCTCGGAAGAGCATGGTGAAAAGGCTGAGCCTGTGAGTGTCGCTGCACCCTGCCCTACCCCATCTCATTCCCTACTACATAGCCTGGTGATCCTTTGAACAATAGATTGTCACTTTTTCAAAACACCCAATGGTTTCATTTTGAAACAAAGTCTCAATGCTAGGTCCTAGTTTACTAGGCCTTATGGCCTTCCCTCTCTCACAACGCTTACCGTGGTTCACTAGGATTCACCACACCAACCTTTTAGTCAGCCTTTAAATATGCCAGGCTGTTGCCAGCTCAGGGCCTTCACACTAACCCTTCCTATGGCTAGAAATGGTCTTTTGTTCCTGGATAGCTTCCCCAGATGTTGGCAAAGATGTTATCTCCTAAGAGATCTTTCAATGGTGCTATCTCCTGTGGTCATTCTCATCTATGCTGGCTGTTTTCACAGTTTAGAGCAAGCAGTGTTATAATATATATTAACTGTTAATTATGTATGGTAGATGAAGAGGCCTTCTGTGGTCAACTTTGTGAGACCTCGCTCCCTTTGCATAGAATCCAGAGACCTTAGACTATCTCCAGGATCCCACCTGCCCCGCAGCAGCAGCACCAGCCTAAAGGCCTGTCTCCATCTGTCTGTTCTCGTCTTACCCTGTTCACTCCACCCTTTGCACTCCAGCCGCCTCAAGACCTCCTTGCACACACGAGACAAACAGTTTTCGTTGCCTTTGTTCTGCTAACTCTTCTCCCAAAGAGCCACCTGGCTCACTGTCTTACTTCCTTCAGGAGTTTGTAGAACTGTCTGTCACCTTGACAAGCTTGTTGGATACTGTATCCTTTCACCTAACCTGTCCTTGGCGCCCTCTCTTGGTTGTCTTCCATTTTTGTTTTTCCCATCACATTAAACTTCTTCCAACATACTACATGCTGGATATGTCTGTGTAGAATTTAAACTCCACGAAGGAAAGCCTTGTTTTTATTTGTTGCTTTGTTCATGCTGCCACACACAGAGTAAGTGATTAGTGAGTGAATACATTTACAATGACTACATTGATCCAAAAGCTAGAACAATACGTATGTTTATAAAATCTACAACATGGTCTAGGAAACAGTTTCTGTAATTAGCTCCAGTCACATAGACCAGGAAACGGAAGTACGGAAAAGGTAGATAATGTGCTTATCATGGGAGGACCAGAATGCATACCTAAGATTCCGCTCAGAGTTAAGTTTACAGAAGCTTTACCATTTGATGACCTCTGAAATTACATTCTGAAGGAAGAGAGAGATGGAAGAGTTAGGGGGAGGAGGGAGAAGCAAGGGAGAAAAAAGAGAATTGAAAAAAAAAAGTTCATTAGACCCCGGGCTTTGATTGTACCGGCGTCTATAGAAGGAGCTTGAGAGAACCTACTCTGCTCCATAAAATTGAGATTTTGAGGAGTCAAAGAGTAGGGGTGGGGGTGTTAACTCAAGGAAGCTTCTCTCTCACGAAGATCCCTTACTTTGTAAACTTGAGTCTGATCTTTTGGGTGAGGTTATCTGCATTGGCCAGGGCAAGCAAGAATAGTCCTTAGGGAACATTGGCCAGTTTCCCCACTCAAGTAGCCCAAGCCACGTAGTTCCCCTTGAGGCTTCCCTACCCCAGCAGATATCAGGCACAAGGCCCGGTCATCGTTTGTGATGTGAAGGTGTAAGGCTTCCTGGATCCGTGGATTTTTGTAACTTACCGATTCTGGAACCTTCTCAACCTTTGTGTCTTCCTATGTTCCTTTTTCCAGTCTCATCATCTTCTGGTACTCCTCTTATCAGTGTGGAGGACTTCTGCTGTTTTCACTGTATCCCTCAACCTCTGCCCCCATACCTTTATTTCTTGAGGCTGATTTCCAAGGATCTTTTTTCCAGATCTACTCGTGATTTTTTTTTTCCATGATTGTTTTCTTTGACGGTTATTTAAACCCTCCTAAGTTTTTAATTTGAGTCACTATGTCACCTATACGTGTTTTTTCCCCAAATTCTCTTTTTGTTAGAGTGCTTTGCTCTGAACAGATTTAAAATTTTCTTATGTCTATAAAACGTGGCCGCTGGTGGACATGTGAATGTTTGTCAAGTGAGTGAGGGAATGGCTGCCTTCTTTGTGATTGTCAGCAGTCCTCAGGAGCTGGCGTCTCCTGCCCACTCTGTCTGTTAATTCTCTTTGACTGGAGTGGCTCTCTGTGGATATCCTGTAGTTCTGTATTGTGAGCTCATCTTTATAAACAGATTGTTCTCTGCAGCTTGGGTAAAAGGTGTAGCCTTCCTGAAAGGCAGATTCCCTGTTCCCTCCTGCCCTCCTTCCCTCCCTCCCTTCATTCTATCCAGTGGTGGCCTGACGCTGCCTAACGTATAGACCACAAAGGTGATGAGTCTGAGTGAAGCACAGGCCAAAGTCACACGCTCATGGAGACATTATTCCTTCCGTGCAAATCCAGGCCAGGACAGACAGGCTTCCCTGTTGTCTCTTGTGTGGAAGATGTTTTTCTAGCCTATTCTCTTTTCTTAGGATAAAGTCCTTTGAGTACCTGGCTTTATATATGAGATTAGGTTCTAGCAGCCTTTCTTTAGTAAGCACAACCCTCATTTCAAAGTACTGTGTATGTGTTGAATCCATGATCAGTTAATACTGTATACATGTATGGAAATATCAGATGGAATCCCTTTATTATGTATAATTTAAATGTGCTAATATTTTTTAAAACAGTGACTAAGTTTTGCCAACATTTATACCTCCCATTTCCCAACCACAGCAGCTGCAGAAATAGCTCACCAGCTTCCAATTTTCAGTTCTCTTTTTACTTAAGGCCTGTAGGGATTTCCCTTATATCTTGCCTGCTCAGCTGAAAAGAGGCCTTAATATTTCTTACCTAGTTGTTTTATGGAGAAGGGGTTTGGGTTATTGTAGTTCGCCAGATGGCTGGAAGCAGAAGTGTTCTCCCTTGGTTTCTTGTCCAGGGCACACCCACCTTTTCCAGCTGCAGGAAGTTCAAAGTTCATTTTAGGGTAGGAAACAATAAGCGGGGGGGGGGGGGACTGATATTCTGACTCCATCACAGTGGTCCATCGACTACTAAAAGATGGAGAGCCAGTGACTTAGAAAGACTGGCTACATCAGTTAAACAACCTATGTGTTGTTTGAGGTTGGTCATAATTTACTGGGACAAGATAGTCACTACTGTTTGTTAGAAACGTTATAGCAATGTTTTTCTTAAAATATTTAACAACAGAACATACACTATTGAGAAGACATTAAGGGGTTAATGGTCACACTTTTTTTTTTTTTTTTTTTTTTTTTTTTTTTTTGCTCAGTCATGGATTCTAGGTTTCTAACAGCCTGGATGTTTGGCATTCCGTTTTCTGCAGATTGTTTCTGGGGTCGGACTTCATCACTGGGAACACTCCCACCAAAGAGCAGCCCAAGTCCACAGCCAGCGGGAGCTCTGGAGAGAGCATGGACTCTGTCAGCGTGTCGTCCTGTGAGTCGAACCACTCAGAGGCTGAGGAGGGCTCCATCACACCCATGGACACACCAGACGAGCCTCAAAAGAAGGTATGTACTGTCCATAATTCTCGTTCCTGTTGGAGCCCCCAGTGTGCCGTTTGCCACCTGAAGAATGCCTGTCTTCAGGTTTTCCAGTAGGTGTCAGAAACAGAGTTCCTTCTGGGAAACCATTCCTCAGAGAAACAGCTACAAAGTACTAAGGAGGCTGGCTCATTCATTTGTCCCTTGAAACATTTCTCTGCCTAAATCTAAGTGCACTGAAGGATTATGGCCCATAAAATAGGTGTACTTTATTCAAGAGAATCAGTGCTGTCTTAGCCATACTTGTACCATTCACACATGGCACAGGAAAGCGCTGCAACACTCAGTGGCTTAGAACAGCCATCATGTTTCTTGGGGACTGGCTGCTTTGGATTAGGCTTGGCCCTACACCACAGTTTTAACCCAAGCCTGCTTCACTTATTTGTCATTTATTTAGAATAACAGGCTTTCCAGAGCATCCTCTTAGCATGTCGAAATGGAGAGCCTCTGCTTGGTCATACATTCCAACATCCCATTGCTTAAAGCACTCATGTGGTCCCACACGACATAAATAGCTGAAGCAGGGGATATGATCGAACTTCAGTGGCCGGAACCATGAAACAAATCACAGGGCAAAGGACACAGCTTGCAGCAGGGTGAGGAGCTGATAATGACTACACAGTCTACCACAGCGGAAATAGATGGCAAGCTGTCAGCACCGATAGAGGGGTCCGCATACAGCCCATTTGTCAGGGCTGTACAAATAAGTAAGAAAATATCTGCTTCAGTCTACTTGCTGAGAGAGGTCAACTCTGCTGTGACTAGAACTCACGGCATTTTGGGGAGAGTTTTGGCCACCAGACTTCTCTGTCGTGGCGTCTGGCCTCTTAACTTTGGGTTCACACCGATGAGGAAGAGCACAGGTGACAGGCCTTTTACTTTCTTTATGGAGTCAGCTCTTGGTAGAGATGACCCCACTGCTATGAGATTCCTCACCTTTCTGCTACTGATGGAGCAGATGGAATCCTTCACGTTTCACATGTTGAGGGAAAAAGTCTTCAGACAGCAAACATCTGGCTATTGTCCCCAAAATCATGTCTCTTAAACTAGGACTCTTGTCATTCTTCATGACTTGACAGCAGTGACTTGGATCAAAATCTAGAGTGAAGAGGCCAGGGAGATGGCTCAGTGGTAAAACACTGGTTACACAATGTGAGGGCCTGAATTTAGATCCTCCGAAGCACAAAAAGCCAGACACATGTGTGCACCTCAAATCCCAGCCCTGCAAGACAGGAGGCAGAGGCAGCCCCTCAGACGTTCGAAGGTCAACTTGCTTGGTGTGTGCACACAACAGAAGACAAGGACTGACACCTCTACATGTGTGCCCTGGCATTCACACATCTATACACACACACACACACACACACATTTTTAAAAAAATCTAGAGTGAGGTCTCACTTATTCACTTTTTTCATAGAGGCTAACGTTTTTTGGGTCTCTTAATCTGCTGCTGAATGTCATGGGAAAGTGACCATGGCTGTGCCACCTCACATCTTTGAGGAATTTCCATCTGTCTGGGAAGGAGATGGAATTACCCAATGTGTTGTTGCAGAGGCAGAATAAGAGCACAGTAAACCCTCTGAAACCATGAAGATTAGGGCTGAGGATGTAGTTCAGTGGTAGAGTACGTAACTAATATGAACAAAGCCTTGGTTCTGTCCCCGCAGCACACCTGTAATATGAACAAAGCCTTGGTTGTGCCACAGCAGCACACCTGTAATATGAACAAAGCCTTGGTTCTTCCCCAGAAGCACACCTGCACAGCGGCACACCTGCACAGCGGCACACCTACCTACACAGCGGCACACCTGCACACGTACACAGCGTCTTCGAAGTCATGCAGATGCTCTTGTTTCCACAATCTATGTTTTTTGTCTGACTAAATTCTTCCAGAGGGTATGTTTGTATATTTTCAGGTGAATCTTTCCCAGATCTAGGTTTCTACGGACTTAAAGATGAGTGTGTGGCACGAGTACATATAGTTTCTATCTTGCAAAAATCCCTGTACATTACCCAGGAAATATCACAGTTCTGCATGGTTCCTACCTGGGCCTGCATGTCTTCTGAAGCCCTAACCAGGGATCCTGGGATGAACCCTTCTCTAGCGGCCTGCATGTGGTCTCTGTTCCTCTTCCATGTGAGGTTGTTTTCTTTAAAGTGTAACTTGCATTCTTCTTTTCATGTTCCTTATCATAATTTATAAACATTTACTTTTGTGTTCACTCCTTACCACTTAAATTCTTACTAGGAATCTGGGGGCCCACTGAATATTTTCTTTATAACTCATGTAACCTCACCATCCTCAATGTTTTATCATATCAACTATAAATGTTATTAAAATCATAGAAGCCCCAAGGGAAAACAGAAGGTGAAAGTGAAAAAAAATCAATCAACATTTGGAAAATGGATCTTCTTGGCTAATACAATCACAGGCAAAATTGTGCTATTAAAATTATCCACTTGGGAGGTAGAGGCAGGCGGGTCTCTGTGAGTTCCAGGTCAGCCTGGTCTACAGAGTGAGTCCAGGACAGCCGGGGCTACACAGAGAAACCCTGTCTCGAAAAACAAAAAACAAAACAACAACAAAATTATCCACTTGGTTTAAGTGCTCAAGTTGAGTCACTTGGGAACAGAAGGAAAAATAGCAAACAACAGCGTCACATAGTTAAACCATGTCTGCCAACCCCACTGTAGACTCCACATACCAGAGTTGGCATTGTAGCTTGCTGGCTATCATGGAACACCCAGGCTGTGGAATCATCTTTAACATAGGATGCCATAGGAAGAAGCGGCTCCTGAGAGATTAAAGGTAACATGGTCCCTGCATTTTTAGAAGCCACATTATCAAAGAGCTAAGTTCCTTAACCTGTTTCTGTGGGAGGGAAGGCACATATGGAAGAAGTGAACACTGAGTTTTAGTGACTTCTAGAGTATTTTATAGGATTATTGTAATTTAATTCAGTTTAACTCATTCCAAATATTACACACACATACACACACACACACAACACACACACACACACACACACTTTTCTGGCATTTAGATGGTTTCATTTAATGGTTTTGTGTCTCGAATACACCCTGGTGAGTTTCAAGCATGTCTTTGTCTGGTAACTAATACTGGATGTATCTTAAATACTTGGTTACTCAGCGAAGCACATTGACTGCAGTCAACACCTTTCTCAAATGGCCTTGATGTAGATCATGAGAGTGTACGTCGCTGGTCCTACCGGCAAATGTGAAAAGTGGCAGAGATGCTCAAAGACTGTCTTTCAGCAAGTGGCTTGATCTCGCTGAATCCTGTTTTTGTCACTGTTTCTATGCTGTTTTGGGGACTCCACCACTCCCCGCAAGACAGGCGTGAGACCTAAGTGAGAAAGAAATGAAAGGTTATTACCAGTCTCACGGGGCTAAACACATCAAGGCAATAGCATGACAGCTAACTCATAACATCTTTTGATGAATGCTACCTGCTGCTGTGTGCTTGCTGGCTGAGCCCATGACAAAGACGGGATGGGCCTGGTAGTAGTGAGACTGGGTGGATGAGCCTGGGGCACTGTGTTATCTCTGGGCCTCAATTTGACAAAGGGGTCAGGTGATATCTAAAGCCTTCCCAGCAGAACTGCATAAACTGTAGTCCTTACCTTAAAAGCTTCTGAATAGCAGGTCATGGTGGTGCACGCCTTTAATCCCAGCACTCGGTTCGGGAGGCAGAGGCAGGCAGAAAGTGAGTCCAGGACAGGCAAGGATACACAGAGAAACCCTGTCTCAGAAGAAAACAACAATAACAAGCTTCTAAGCATAGATATTTATCTCCTACTACAAAATCTGGATGTGAAGTAGTCAGGATGGAATGCTCTCCATGGCTACACTGAGAACTGTCAGTGGTGAGAACCACTCTTGTGAGGAAGACTTCCCAGAGGCTATAAACTGACCTACTCCGCCTATGTGACCGATATAGTCTGGTATCTGCTGCCATCTCCTGGTTAACTTTCGTACGGACATTCAAAAATAGGAAATCAAAGACCCGCTGGGTCTTTCCAGGATTCAGGGTGATTCATTCATGCTGAATCACTGACAGTCAAATGACTCCCATGGTCTGTAAGTGTGTGAGTGTGCGTGTGTGTGTGTGCGTGCGTGTGTGTGTGTGTGTGTGTGTGTGTGTGTGTGTGTGAGTGAGTGTGAGTGTATGTGAATGTGTGTGTGTGAGTGTGTGAGAGAGTGTGTGTGAGAATGTGTGTGCATGAGTGTGTGTGCGTGAGTGTGTGTGCATGAGTGTGTGTATGAGTGTGTCTGTGAGTGTGTGTGTGTTTCAGAGACAAGAGCTCAATAGAGGAGGAAATAACCAAACTTGAGCAGGCTCCATCCACATCTACTTCTGTTTTGAAAATTGCAAAGCATGCCTGGCCTGGATTCTAACGGTTCTGTTTTTTCTGGGGAATGTGCTAACTTTTTTCAGCTATCTGAGTCCTCCTCCTCATGTTCCTCGATCCATTCCATGGACACGAATTCCTCAGGGATGTCGTCCCTAATCAACCCCCTGTCCTCCCCTCCAACCTGCAACAACAACCCTAAAATCCACAAACGCTCTGTCTCCGCGACATCCATTGCCTCCACAGTACTGCCTCCCGTTTACAATCAGCAGAACGAAGACACTTGCATCATCCGCATCAGCATTGAAGACAACAACGGCAACATGTACAAGAGCATCATGGTAAGGGGCCATCCTGCCTGGGCGGTTCTCCGTGGGAAGAGCCCCTGCCTCTGTGTCTGTCAGCTGTGCAGACTGACACCCTTGAATTCGCATATTTATTATACATAATACACATACCCGTGTGTGCACACAAAACCAGCATGGAAAGTAGCAACATCTTCCCGGGGGCAGATTAGTGGTATGTTTATCTAATGGCATGGGTGCATATAGGATATAGTTTTGCCATCTTAAGAATTGTTTAAATCTATTCATCCGGTTGGTGTCCCATTTCGCGATGCTGTGTGGGTGACTATGTGACAGTAACCCTGGGAGGATGCCTTTGCTTCACACCCCTCCTTGGAGCTATTCCTATGTTTGTACTGATGACTAAATTAGCAGAAGTAAATTAGAAGAATTGATGGCTTCTTCAGTAATGTAGTCCCCCATGACTAAGTTTTCTTCTTTAGCCATTTGGATCAAGCCTCCCTCCGGAAGCGGATGATTGCAGTGGAAGTGCAGTTTGGGTCAGCAAGTAGCTGTACTTAACTAGTAAATGCCACGGAGTTTTACGTGCATCTCACAAAAGCAGCATTAGACTAGGACAATTCCAAAGTTACTTTTGGTGAGGATGGTCTTTGTAGAATACACACAAGGCCTCTCATCATGATAACCCTGACTGTGTAAGGCCTTGTGTTAGATGATTAAATTCCTTAGGCGATTGGGCCTATTATACACTTAAAAAATCTTTCCTGTAGCAAGATCTACAGTAAACCTAATGTCTGTCTTCATTGTCATCACCCACCTGCCTCCACGCTAAGGCCTCGATGTGCCGCAAGTGGTGTGGAATCATTGCCTTTTAACATCCCAGAGAAACGCTTTGCTGGACCATTCGTTGAATACAGTAATTATTGAGCATGGGTTGTTACTAGTTATTGCCCTAGGCTTTGAGAATAGGGAGATGACCTTTGAAGAACTTATAATAGAAGAGAGATATTATATATAACTCATGTATATATGTATATATATATATTACAATGTATATAATCTAATATAATAATATACTAAATGATGTACTAGCGGAAGCCTGATCACATTGGAAATGATCATGTGACCTCCTCAGGGGACTTTGTGTTTATTCTACAGGCAGTAAGGTCTCACTGGAGGCATCATGTTAAGAAACGACCAGATTTGTTCATCAGAAGAGTAGCTGGCTATGTGAAGGCCTGCTGCTAGAGGTGGGGGTGGGAGGCACACTGTGAGCTGAGCTGAGCAGGAGGCAAGCTAGGAAGCTGCTCTCATCTTTCATGCAGGGGATGATAAGGACGCGAGTGATGGTCCTGTAGCTGGAGATGATGTGGAAAGTGTCTTGTGAGGTATTATCATAGGGCCATTCGTCCTTTTATCAGCCTTTTAGTAACTGTTGGGGAGGGTACGGAAGAGGGAGCATTCCTAAGGAAGAGGGAGGATTTGGAGCCATCTGGTGGTCTGGTGGCTGGTGACTCTGTCCAGTGAGATATGAACTGCTAGAGGAGGAGGATTCAGGGGTCTTTAAATCAGGACATCCAAATGACATTGTTTATTAGATTGCCACAAACATAGGTGATACAGGCCTGGGGTTGGAGTCCAATAGTACATGTCTTTCAGCCCCATGGGGTGGGAAGGAGTGTGGGACGAGGTCCAGTTCAACTAGTAGTAAAGGTGTAGCTAACAAAAGTGCACTAGAGAAATCACAGCCCAGGGGAGCCCAGCTCATCTAAGTAGTAGTTGTGGTTTTGGCATATTCTAGTCATGTGTTTCTGTTACATACCCCAACCAGAGAGCAGTGGGCCACCTACGTAACCACAGTGTCTTGGAATCATAGTACAAATTTATGCACCCTGCAATTATTCTGTGTGCCATGCCCATGGCAGTGTGCTCAGCTCTGTCAGGGGAAAACAGTACATTTGGCAGACATCTTGGATGAAATGTGGGGTCCCACAATGTGTTGGGTGGGTAGTAAATAGATGATTCCCCAGAGTGTTACTTCCTTGGGATAGGGACTGCCTTTGGGAGAATGGGTCCTCTTTGCTGGTCCTTCCTGGGACCCTTTATATTGCACAGGGTGAAGCCTGGTACCTTTTCTCCTGTTAATACTATTAGTTCTTCTCGGTAGCTTTTGTCCTATAAAATAATAAACACACAAGGGAAGTCCTTGGTCACTCCCAGTATTTTGTAGCCTGGATTTCTTGCTAAATAGGAGACCTTGATTTCTAAACTGAAATATCTCTATCTTAGCCTAACATTTATCCCACAAGTGTCCTTCCCCCTTCAGCATCACACTATCCGTCTACCTTGATTCTGTTTGGGGATCCTTTATATTATCAAAAAGATATATTTTCCTCCTTTAAAATTTTGTGTACATCAGTTCTTGTAAGTATATAAGCCAGATGTTTTGGTAATAGGCAAATTCACACGGTGCATATTGCTGTTTATTGAATCACAAACCCCAGCCACCACCCAGGTCAAAGGGAGGTATCTGGACCCTGGAGGAAATCAGGTTGTGTGTGTGCGCGCACACATGCCAGGCCCCAGCAAGCATGTTTTCTCACCTCCTGGTGAGAGAAGATTATAAAAAATATGCATAATATGAGTTTTCATTAACTTCTTCAGCCTTTAAAGATATCTCTCACTCAAGATATGGCCTGTAGACAGGCCCTCTCTCACTCAAGATATGACATGTAGACAGGCCCTCTCTCACCCACCATATGGCATGTAGACAGGCCCTCTTTCTTGTCCTAAGCTCATGCTCAAGATCAACTAGCAGGCAGAGATAAAAGAAAAATCAGACTTAGGAATGAGCAGACCCTTTGTGCTTTAATTAGAAGCTAATTTTTATTGAAGTGTGATTTAGGTACAGTACAGAACTCAATGTTCAGTTCTTTGAGTTTTAAAAGTCTTTATCTCTCATATATATGTATATATAGTCTGTCCTCTACCTCAAATTGAATGAAGTCACACCAAGAGTTCCTACAATCTTCCAGTCAGTCCCCTTTAACCCTGAGGCTAGTTTTCTAATGCCAGAGATGCAAGGTTTTATGTTTGAATGCCATCTTTTATGTTTGGTTTCTTTTACTCAACATATTTGTGAGATTCATCTCCATTGTCGCAAGTGTCAGCTCTCCTTTAGTGGCTCAGAACTCTTTTAGTGAACCTAGGTTTTCATTTCTTTTAGCAAATGGTTTACTAGGTCATGGAGTCTCTTTTTTTCCAGTGGTCAGTGAGCAGAATTATAGCTATTTCTCTCTATTGGTTGTCAACTAATGTCACAGCATTAAGCTGGCACATGAAGATCACATTAGCCCAGCACTCATAATGCCTTTTTTCATAGTTCCCTCATGGGAATTTTACTGGGAACTTAACTAGTGTGAGGTGATAGGCAATGTGTGTTTCCCCATTTTAGTGGGGGGGCACTGTTATTACCACTGGCCATCTTTGGCTACTCAGACAGAACCAGTACTAGGCATCTCTTTGTCCTGTTCTTACCCCACACACCCCATCCCTCTTTGAGAAGTGTCCATCACATAAGACAGCGAAGGTGAGAGGTCAGGAGCTCAGGATACGTGAGCTAAGATGGATCTGTTGTCTTTGCAGTTGACAAGCCAAGATAAGACCCCTGCTGTGATCCAGAGGGCTATGATGAAGCACAACCTGGACTCGGACCCAGCCGAGGAGTACGAGCTGGTACAGGTCATCTCAGAGGACAAAGGTGGGCAGGGTCTCCTCATGAAGAGTGCCAGCAGCTTGCTTGTTTAGCTCTCAGTTGTTAACAGCAGAAAGGGCATGTAATGTTTTTCTTTCCATTGGATCCTAGAGGTGTGTGTGTGTGTGTGTGTGTGTGTGTGTGTGTGTGTGTGTGTGTGGCATATGCACATATCTGTGAGAGTGTGCAGGTTTGTGTATATGTGTTTGTGGCCAGACCAGTACAATAGGTGTCTTGCTCTCACTGAGCCTGGAGCAAGGCTGGTGGCTAGCAAGCCCAAGCAATCCTCTTGTCTCCTCCCCTGACAGGAGGAGCTTTCATGCTAGCACACCAAGTGCTCTTATCCACTGAACCATCTCTCATGCTCCCTGGTGGTGTTTTTTAACTGAGCCAGGGTGACAAACTACACATCACTGTGTTGTAGAATCAAGTGTCTCCTGCTGCTGTCTCAGCCCCCAACTCTCGTTTGTTGTTGTTTCTGGGCTTTTCTGTAGAATTCCTCTTGCCCATTGTTTGTATGCCCCACGAGAATCATGGTTCCATGAGTAGTCTTTTGTGTCAGGAGTGGGAAGCAGATGGAACCTCTTGGGTCTGGGCAGGTAGCCATAAACTTCCTTCACTTGACATTGTGATTCTGTGGCCCTTGTTACTCGGAAGCACTCATGTCAGAGTTTCAGAGTTGTGGATTTCATTGTTGTTTGCCTTGCTTTTTAATTCTGTGACTAGAGTTACAGATGGTTACGGGTGCTTGCAATCAAACCCAGGTCCTCTGGAAGAGCAGCCAATGCTCTTTAACCCTAAGTCATCTCTCCAGCCCCAAATACAGCTCCTTTTTTTTTTTTTTTTAAGTGTAGGTTCTGGGAATTAAATGCAGGTCCTGGAGCCATCTCTCTGGCTCTGAATTATAATACTTGAATGCAGTTGCAGTTAAAATCCCAAAAGTGGTCTATTGGATTGTAACATGTGGCCTACAGACTATTGCAAAGGGAAGGCAGTGGGTCTGCAGATCTAGTGGTTCAAAGAGTGAAACCTTGGCCCAGCTGTGCCCAGCAGCTGAGTGGTCTCAACAGATGCCTTGCAAACCATGGTCCTCAGTCACTTACCTGGAGACAAAGCCCTCTCTGGTCCCTCGTACATCATAAGGCAATTATGAAATCAATGTAAATAATGTACCAGAAGGAGCTTTGCAGAAATGCTAAGTGCCCTATAGATGGGAGGAGTAGAATCGTGGCCCCAAAAAGGTGAGAAGACACTTTGAGGTTCAGTCCTTGTGGCACACTTGGACATCATGTAGATCAGTCTTGGAGAGCCTGATCATCTTGGGCTAGCCATGGAGACCCAGTGTGAGGAATTCACCAGAAACTCACTTCATGTAGATCTGCGGGTGGAGGCCAAGACCCTGCTGCTTTCTTCTCTGACATCACCACCACAAAGCCCCGTCTCCACATTTGCCCATTTTATTTCATAGTTTTTAAAACAGAGAATAAAAAAACTTTGCTTTGACACAATTTGGTATTCCACTGGTAACAACAACCCTTGTTTATAAATTACAAGTATTTAGTTGGGTGTTATTGAAGTTGAATATAGCTTAGAAACTAGTAGCATACACTGTCGTACATGGATATTGTTTAGTGTTGAAAGGCAAACTCTGGACAAAGCAGTGACTCAAAAAGAAAAAATAACAGGTTTGACTTGGAATTATGTCAGAAATACTCTAATTTAATCTAAGTAAAGATGTCCGAAAGATGCTGTAGGTCTTGTTCATATCATTTGGACTCCTTTAGACTGTGGCAGTACATGTGTGTACTCAGATGACAGGATGCTACCAGGAGCTGGGAAGCCTGGGTTCTCATTCCAGCTCTGCAGTCCTGGGATCATCCTCCTGGTGCCCCTACCCCCATGCTTTCTTCAAGATTTAACATTCTATATTTGAACAGTAAGTTCATAGGAGGAATTATGACACTTTGTGCGCAGTTTCAGATAGGAACTAAGTTTTGGGGACCAGTCATGAGGAAGTGTCCAATTGCCTGGTTCAGGTTATACTCAAGGAACAAAGACTCCGTCTAGGCCCTTTGTCTCAGCAGAATTGACTTCTGCTCATCAGTGATGGGCTGCGCTACACAAGCTGACCAGCTGCTGTTTCCTTGTCTTTCCTAGAACTGCTGATCCCGGACTCTGCAAATGTCTTTTATGCCATGAACAGTCAAGTGAACTTCGATTTCATTCTACGCAAAAAGAACTCAGTGGAAGAGCAGGTGAAGCTACGTAGTCGGACCAGCTTGACATTGCCCAGGACAGCCAAACGGGGCTGTTGGAGTAACAGACACAGCAAGATCACCCTCTGAAAGGGACAGTGCACCCCTACTTGCCAAAGGCAGAGTGGGGCTGAGAGCAGCCATGGTGACTGCAACCAGCACCCAGTGTTGAGGATCATTGGTGAAGCCAACAGATATTTATTGAGTTCAGATGTGTATAAAGCACCGCGTGGGAAGAGTGGAAGTGAATTTGACATTAAAAGGGTAAATGATTCACTGATGCTCTTGGACCTGAGAGTGAAATACAAAATGATCCATATTTTAAAATATATATATACACACATACACACATATCTAGTGTGTGTGCATGTGCAGGTGTGTGCATGTGTGTATGTGTGTGTGTGCGTGTGTGTGTGTGTGCACGCGCGTAGATGTATAAGAGGGACTTTACAGGATATTCTGGACTATGGAAAAACCAATTTGCACAATGGCCTGGGAAGTTGGGGTCACTTTTTACAGGGAAATAGAAGGGACTGAGAACCTACTATCATACCTTCCAAGAAAATAGAATCATTCCTACCAACACACAGTGTTGTTCATGCCAGTATTACAAGCCCAAGCTCTATTTTTTTGATTGAGAATTAACTTTCTTAATCACGTGTCACCAGATGAACAAAGTGCAGAGGTTGGAGTGGCCATGACTGCATGAAAGGCCACCATGGAAAGGTTTGGATGAGTCAGTGGTCTCTGCCCTCTGCCTGCATCTGCCAGAGCTTCAGAGGCCTGCGTGCCTTGCTGGTCCCCATCACAATGCCTCTGGAGTCAACACAAGCTTGTTTCAATTTCCGGAAACTCTTGTGTTTCTGCGTTCTCTCCTAAAGAACATACTGCAATCATTACTGCACAAGTAGCCGTGGTCTTCCATAACTTTTCAACCAGACAAGAAAGCGCCAAAAAAAAAAAAAAAAAAATGGTGACTCATTTGGACTCCTTTGCCTTGGACTGCCACTGCTTCATAGCCTTTCTGAT
The DNA here is from genome assembly GCA_907164525.1 of Lophiomys imhausi. Lineage (NCBI taxonomy): Eukaryota > Metazoa > Chordata > Mammalia > Rodentia > Muridae > Lophiomys > Lophiomys imhausi. The sequence goes on along the minus strand of CAJQZJ010032614.1, from coordinate 4,315,858 downwards.
TGCCTTTTGCATGTAAAAGTGTATGTCTGGAGTCGTTTGCCATCTGGAGCCTTGCACCTCTGTCTTATGTGCAATTTGTTCCTCAGGTGCAGACATTTCTACTGCAATTTATGACATTTGATCATTTCAAGCCTGTGAAAGATTTCTGAACAGTGACCTCCCTGTTAATAACCCCTCAGAAATGTCTGCTTTCCTTCTTTGCTTTTGTAGCATTCCTGTGCCCAAGTCACAGGGAGAGAGGGGCCTGCATCTCAGCCCTTTCTCAAAGAGGTGCATCCTTTTAGATGGAGACAATTACGCTCCTCCTTTCTTATCCCTGCATATGCTCTCAGTGTCACTGTTGAGTGACGTTTTTGTTGGTAGTAACACCATCACACTCCTCCTTCAGATCTGACCTATGCTGGGATTTGAATGAAAAAGCCACATGTGGGAACCTGATAGGAATAAGAAGCACTTTCAAATTGTTGTCCCTTAAAAAAAAACATTCTCCAAATGCCTGTTTTTATTCCAAAAATAAAGAGAATGAACCTAGAATATGATGTCTAGATTGTAACAGGGAACTTTTTTCCCCCTAACCCTGTACTACAGCTCCCAAAGTTTGTGTGGGGTTTATGTTATGTAAATAGCCATGTTGATTCAACAAGAACAATCAGGAAAAGCTCAGAGATTTGTGGAAATGGACCAAAGAGAGAACCAGGAAGTCATCAGATTCCCTTGGTGTTTCTAGGAAACTGGGCTGGACCATGGAGACTGGCTAGTTCAACTAGTCGGAAGGCACTTTCTTCATTTGCTTGCGAGCCTTGTCTTGTTGGTGCTTCTGTGCATAGAGGGGAGATAGCAAGTATCACAGCCATCATAAAGACTGAAATGAACCTCGCCTCAGCCCGGCATTCTCAGTGTCAAGGTCAAAGAGTAAATGCAGAGCTGCTGGCCTGGTTTAGGGCATGACTTGCAAGACATATGTGTAATGCCCATGTGCTCACCCTGTGTAATTATACTGTATATGTAGAGCCTAGATTTATATTCTGCAATATAAAAAAATATATATATTTACCTTTTTAAAAAAAGACAATGGAAATCCCAAGTGGATAAAACATGGCCTCATTCATTTAATGATACTTCAGTCGTTTTAACTTTGCTTCTGGGTGAGCAGGTGGATGTTGTTTCCAGCTGCTCACACGCTTGTCTTTCTGCATCTCCAGCATCTGTTTACCTTTTGGTTAAACTAATAAACTGGTTTGGGCCTTGGTTGGCACGTGCTGCCAGACCCAAAGGGCGTGTGTATCTGGAGTGTTAATCAGGTGGGTTCTGGGCTCCGGGTTTGCCAGCGTTCGGAGATCTTTTCAGAATCAGCTGAACGGAAGAGAGAGACGTCAAGTGACAGATGATTGTCTCCACTGGCAAGGGTTGTGAGCTTAGAAGAAAGAGAGCTGTCCTCAGGACACACTAGTGATGTGTGTTCTGCTCCATTGCTTTTCTTAGGAGCCAGGCAGTGGGGCTGCCCTTTGGTAAACGGGAGCCGATGAGGATTTCAGGTTGCCCTTGCTTTCTCGCTGAGAGCCCTTCTTGAATGCAACGATGGTGGCATGGACAGTTGGGAGGCCTTTTGTGCTGCTCCCGAAGCAAGGAAAACCTCCATGGGACAGGCAGCATCTTCCCAAAAGATGTCCCATAGCAATTGGCTTCACGCAACCCACAGTCTCATCATTTTCACATTGCTACCCAGCGTTATTTTCTAACGGGTTCCTAAAATGACCCAAGTAGATGTTTTGAAAGGGAACTGATGATGTGGCCTAGCCTCTGGCACTTTGTGACTAGTTTTCAAAACCATTGTATAATGTGAGCCACTCCCCTGTATATGTAGAAACGGATCTTGGAGATATTTTGCCTGAAGTAGTGTCTTTGGATGGCCTTCTCTGAATCACTTTCAAGTTCACACAGGGTAAGATCATAGGAGGATGCTGTGCCTCACAGTGTTCTGACTGCAGGAGCATTCAGGAGTTCCCTGAAATTGTATTTCTCTACAGATGCCTACAATTCCAATCTAAGAAGTTAATTCCACTGCTGTTTTCCTTGAGAGATGTCTAAAATGAGATGCTACCCGAAGTATGCATTAGGCTATCCTAGACTAGACTGAAGCAACCAAAAATTCTCAGTAACTGAAACTGGAGATTGCCTCTTACAGTCATGTGAGTACAGCAGAAGCCAGGCAAGCCCTCAATCAGTGACTCAGGACCCAGCCATCTCCTGCCTTATAATTCTATCTGCTTGATTTTTTTCCCCCTTCAAGTAACAGTGACTTTTAAAATGCTTTAAGTCTTAACTGTTCTGACTGGCTTAGTCCAAAGTAATATACACAGTGCTTCATCCATCGTTCATGATCCTATGGCTATGTAGCTTGGGCTGGGTGTCTCCTCAGGGGAGGCAAGACACAACTGAAGAAATTGATGAGCACTGTCTCTTTCTAGAATGTTCCACAGCCATCGGAGACTGTTTAGAATAGATGGTGAGAACCGAAGAAGGGACCACATAGAGCAAAGGAGAAGCTGAAGACAAGAGATGTTAAGAGGAGGAAAAAATATCAGAAAGAGTAAATGTGTCCAAAAGGCAGAGAAATACAACAGGAGCCAGTATGTTAGAGCATAATTTGCCAGTTACTATGGAGTGTGGGCCCTCAGTATCTCTATCCAGAAACCTGTAACCTGTGCAGAAGTGTTTTATTTTACTTAACGGTTTGAGGAGTAGAGTTTAAATCGTACCCCCTACTCGTCCCTCTCTTTCCCTTCTCCCTCCTCCCCTGCGTCTTTGGTGGGCCGTGGTGTGTTGATGCAGGGGTCTCACTATGAAGCTAAAGCTGGCCCATGCTGGGAGAGCCAGCCCTAGGCCCTCTCCACTTCTGTGCTCCAGTGACTGGTATCCAAGCTTTTTCTCACAGCTTCTCACAAGGAGTCATCATACCCTGTACCATTTATTACCAGAACAGCATGCCGTGCCACAGGTCCAGTCTTATGCTCAAGCATATAAACGAGTGCCAGTGTCATCATCTTTAACAACAGATGACTGAAACTATTTCTGAACTGCTCCCATGGCTTCTCCCGAAAAATTAAGGTGCCAGATTTGAAATGGGAGCAGCCTTCTAAATGGTAGTGTTAGCTTTCTCCCATCCATCATGGTCCTCATTTATATGACAGCAAATGGCCAAGCTTCCAACGAAATCTTACCCGAGAATGTACACTATGGTATGTATTTGAAATTTTGTTGAATAATTAATATATCGGGTATCATGGATCAGAGCTACAGCCTCCTATATATCAGAGGGGGAGAGAGAGTGGGAGCTATCAGAAGCTTTGTTGGGGCTGTAGTTTGTTGTGTGTGTGTGTGTGTGTGTGTAGTGGGGAGGGGGCGGAGATCTGATGGCTGAGCAGACAGACTCCCTGGCCACTCACCACCTGAGGCAAGTTGTATTATCTACCTGTAGTCTTAGCTGAAAAGCAGTAACTAACAGGCATTCCTACACCTTGAGGTTTATTCAGTGACAGCACGTGTGCAAAAGCCTCTTGGTTTGGGTGCACAATCTCAGCTGGCTGCTGTCCTCCTTCAGGCCCTGGGGAAGTAAGCCCCAACATTCTTGGCTTGGGGAGCAGCCCAAACTCCAGGTGTGAGATGGGAAAAATCATCGTGGTGGGGCTTCCAATGTGCAGAACAGCACTCTGGGAAAATCTTAGCCTGCTGCTGCCTTGGGGAAAGATGACTCACTGGGTTGGAGCATGTCTGGGGTTCCTACAGCTTGTTTCTTTGGCTGTGACCCAAAAAGTCTCCTGAAGACAGGCATGTGGGCTCTGCACACCCTCCCTGCCAGCCTTCAGGCTTTGAAGTGGGAGGCCTTTGACAGGCATGCTGAGCCCTAAGCTGGAATGTCCTTCTAGGGCCCCCACCTTTCCTGGATGCCCTCTGGAGGCCTGTAGGGAGAACCTCACTCTCTGGAAGCCTCACTCACTCGTAGGTCCTCTTCTGAGTCTAACCCCTGCATCTTTCCCATGAGAAAGGCTTTGGGCTCCAAAGGCCACTCAGAGGTGCTCACACGCTGGAATCCAGGTTATGGCTGACCCACCACTTCATCACAGGCCTAAGCCCGCCTCAGTCTCTCCCATTGTGATAATTTTAAAAGGATAAAGTTGTCACTTTAAGGACTAGGAGGATGCTACCACTTCTGATAAACCTCCCTCCTACTGCTAGCTTCTACTTGTTTCCTTCTCTGTCCAGCCTATGTGCCAGCATCACTACTTCCAAGCATGGCCTAGCATCTTCTCTTCTTCTCGTGTCCTTGTTCTTCTCTTCCAGAATCCCTACAGGTATCAGGATATGCTCTGATGGCTACCACTTTCCTCTCCACTCATGTACAGCCCCTTCCCTCAAATCTACTTGTCTTCTTTCTGCACAACCAGGTTGGACAATCGTACGATGCCCTTCAGGTTTTCACAGGATCAGACTGGTTTAGAATAGCAGTTCAAACCTTTCTGCTCACACCATCAGCACTCTGACGAGTCAACTCTGTCTGTTCCACACTTCTGGTTCCCCTTTCCAGAGAGGACACTTTCTCACTGATTGATTTCTAAGAAACTGAGAGGGAAGGCTGCCTGAAAGACCATATTTTTCCAGGAACAAGATTCTGCACAGTCCTGGGTTGGGAGCTGTGCAGAAGAGTTCTCTCAAGGTCCCTGGGGGCTTCTAAGCAGATGCTTTCTGGACCTTAGAAGTGGTCTGACATGGAATTTGACTTGCACACCCATTTCAAGGGAAACTAAGCTGAAGAAACTAGGGAGGGGCCTAAAAACAAATGTAGTTTATTCAAGAGCAAAGAAAATTGATTCTCAGATGGTTTTCATTCTACCTTCCTGGCCTTCTCAGAGCAGAGGAAGGATGGCTTGGGCTGTGAGCAGGAGCAGCACAGTCTGTGTGGGGGTGGTGGAGCAGCCTGAGCTGACCATTTTAATCACAGACATGTACAGTGGGAGCAAACACACACAGGTACACACACATACACACATATACACACATGTACACACATATACATACACACATACATGTACACAAATATACATACACACATATACACATACATACACACGTACACACACGTACACGTACATACACATACACACACACTCATACACACACATACATACACTCAGACACACACACACACGAAGGGGGAGGGGAAGAAGAAAGGAAGACCATGAGAGGATGGAAGAGAAAATTTTCAGTGAATTCACAGAGCACAAAGGAAGTCGGCCTCCTGGCTCCTCAAATATTGATGGCACAATTTAGTATTAGCCCTGAGATCCCACCCAGTGTCCAATACTTCCATCCACATTTCTTCCTGAACACTAAAGCAAGTTCACTTTTCCTGTCTTTGTCACCGTTTTCTATGTAGACTTTGGTAGCATACTAAAGCCCCATTGTTAGTTCTCTTCTCCATGTAGGCGAAGAGAAAACTCAAGGCTTTTCTTCCTTGCCTCAGCTGCCCTGTGCTGAGGGGTCTGTCATCCAAGGCTCACAGGGGACCCTGCAAGTCCTTTCTCCTTCCAGCTTCCTCCCTCAGCCACATTATGAGAATGTCTGTCTCTGGGGCAGTGGGCTTTCTCTGAAGAAAACAGCCCTGCAAAATGCAATGTGTCCATACCGACAACTTGCAGGACTGCCTGTCCTTAGGTGTAACTCATTACATTGTTTTCTCGGATACCTGCCTCATTTTAACTTTATTTTGTTATTATTTAACTCCAGAGTGAACTGATTTCTTGTCAGTCAAGGAGATCACTTGTGGATCATTCCCCTTCCTTGGTTGGAAAGAGTGTCTCATAAGCACACTGTGGAAAGCCTCCTGGGAAGTCATCTTTACTTTAGTCACTTACTCCAACCGTAAGTGAGGAGCAGTAAGATCAAGAGGTTCCTGGCTTAAGCACAAACTTTGTTCCAGAACCCTCTGCACTGTCTATCAGGAAAGGAACCAAACCTAGAATCCTGGAATCCCCTTAGAAACAGCAGCTTCTGTCTTTGGGATAAGAGCGTAAGCATGTTGTCTTGCTGTCATTACCTGGTCTGTCCTTTCCATTACTGATCCCAACATGTCCTCAGCTTTTCCATCCCACTGACCCTCCCATTAGCTCTCCATGGTCTTTGCATAGGCCTCCTTTCACTGTGCTGGGAAAGCATCTCCAATTGCCTCACCCAGTTCTCCTCCTTCATCGTCCATAGACCTCCTCAGCAGAATCAAATCCTCTGGGACCCTACAGCCCATTTTTCCATTGTCTCTAAGATACAGCTACCTGTCTGTCTGTTTCCCAAGTTGCCTGGAGTCCCACAGCAGTGGAAACTTGCCCTGGTCCCTTGAGTGTTTCCTTTCCCAAAACAAGGCCTGAAGCTAGGCAATGTTCACATGTGGTTCTGGAGACTAGGGGGAAGTTTGATTTGCAATCCTAGAGTCACTCTCCCCGCCATTTTATCTCTGAGTGGTTGGACAGACCATGTGTTGGCACAGCAATGGAAGATGGGCACCCTCAATTTCCTCTATGCCCTAATCCACGCTGGCTTGTACACCTTTACTCACCTGTCTAGAGCGGCTCCCATCTCATGGGCAGGCCAGTAGCTGCCCTATCCCATTTGCCTTGGGGATCCCTCAGCATTTCATGGTCCTCGCTAGTTTTCAGCACTCCAGGGCAGACACGGAAGTCACAGTAGTGTTGGTCACTGGCAAGGGTTTGAAGAGCCAAGGAGCAAGGATAATTTAGCTAGAAGGTTCTTTGTTTTAGTTTTTATGAAGAGTTGCAGAAGGCAGTCATCACTTCCCTACCCAGAAACATTACAGTAAGGTAGACCAGGGTGTGGGGTTGCCCACTCCTTCAAGTTCTCAAGGTATCCCAAGGGATGAGTCTTCAGCAGACTGCAGGGGCCAACCCACACAGTAGCACCTGCACTGTCGGGGTCGTGTTTGTCTGTCAGAAGATTCCAGCCTGGGTCCTGAGAGGAATCCTGATGGTGTTCAGCCTCTCAGGCACCAAAAACAGGCTCCAGAGCCAGAGGCAAAACCCTGCTCTGAAAGCCTCAAGTGTCACCACAATGGTCATATGTCTAAGTTGAAGAGGAGAAGGGAGGCAGGGCAAACTATCTGGATTGCTGAAAAGATGGCTTTTTAAAGTACTAGATCTACAGTTTATAATATCCACATGAAAACATTTACGAGGGGTTAAAATCTGAACAGGCAGAAATACAGGCTGGACTAACAGAACCAGAACTTTATTCACAGTCAGAAAGGTTCTAATCTAAAATTCAAGAATTGAAATCCAATGTCTTTTAAGAATGAAAATTCTTAAATCCGTCAGACCAGCTGACAGGGCAAATGGGGAAAAGTTCTCCATTCAATCAACAGTAAGAACATGACAAAAAGCAACTCAGTCTCTGCTCACTCCCAGCACCCCAGTTACCTCCCACCCCTATAAAAAACAACAGCAACAACAACAAAACACAATTAGAGCCAGGCATACTTGCACACATTCAAATTACAGGCAAATACCAAACACCCAAGGAGACCTTAGGAATCATCTCAGGTTTCCCATGAGCTCTTCAATGCTCATTCTGTTTTTCTAGATAAGAAGAAACAAACTGGAGCTGGATAAGCCTGGCTTCTCAGCTTCAGCTGAATAGTTAGTGGAGAAGACTCACCCACAACCAGGAAGGCAGGGAGGTTGAGGGGAAACACTGCAAGATGCTCTCAGGCACCTGGCTGTGAACCTGGGCACCACGACACAGTCTAGCGCTGCACCTGACATAAAGTTAGTCTATGAAGAAATTAGGAAGGAGTTTTAGGGGACAGCTTTTAAGGGAGGGTGTCTCTTTGTTGGCTCTGAGAGCTGCAGATTGTTGACTTAAATCTATTGTCCAGACCAACGTCTCCCTCGTTCACTGGAGAATAATTTAATCCTAACTGGTTAGCCTTTCACCAGTGGTGTTCCCTGCAAAAGCCAAGCTGGGAAATTCAGACAACTCAGACGGTCGGACTCACGTGTCTACACTGATATTCCCAGTATGTGAAGAGAGCCTGAGACATCTGTTTCTCCGCTTCACCCTACAGGCAATGTTTTTTCCACATTTGTAAAATAAATAATTCGGAATATAATGGAAATCCAATGCAAGGGCAATTGTGAGGCTAAAACTTGTTCTGCCTCTTATCAGTGAGTAACTAAACTCACACCTACAGTTCATTCCCAGGCGAAGGAATGGTGTGAGATGCTGGAGCAGCATGGGAACCCCAGCACAGGGCTGGATCACCCCATCCCTCGCCTTGTATATATTACACTTTTCTTTATAAATAGTGCATATTGGACTCAAGAAGCCACAATAAAAAATGCCAACAGTTGAGATCTTTCCCCATAAATATCTAAATATTATAGCCACATGGCAACTAGACACTTTACTGAAAGATCTAGCTGCTATGATGGTCAAGAGCCACATCTCAGCTCAAGCCAGTTACCTACCCCATTGAATAATGAGGCCAAGAATGAAACATTCACTTTGAAACAGGCTCATGACATAGTTCTTTTGAATAAAAGCCCAATTAATAGTTTGATTCCCCACTCCCAGACATTTGTTTTACATAGACCAGTTTTCAAGGTCACATACAATAACAAATGTCATCTGGATGGCTTGATGTTTTCAGGGTCACATCTGTCACAGAAAATAGACCACTCAGATTAGTAAACAAGGTCCACTGGCTTGTCTGTGTTGACTGTCCACTTACTGGTGTGACAGCTTGGTGGTACTATCTCTTGGACAAGGATATGAGCCATGTTGCCACAATCAATGTGGCTAATAGTGTTCTATGGCTAGTGGACAGGACTGGGTATTTGGACTGAAGTTTAAGTTAGCCAATCCAGTAAAGGTGTCCTAGAGAATTTGGTTTTTAATTTCTCCATCCTTCACTATCCAAAGTATATCATTTTGATCAATCACATCAAACTACTTTGATTAGATGACTACCATCTCAAACAAACAAACAAAAAACAAAAATTAAAAAAAAAACAATCAAAACTGTAGCAAACAGATGAGTAGCCCTCTAGAAAAACCAGACAGTGATGAACCACATGGACCATACTCCCATGTTTCAGAGTTCTTCCCTTGAAGGCACAGTATCCAGAGAAGTTGGCGATGGTAGTGCTTCTGTGTTCTTGGCATTGCTGCGGATTTGTCCTTGCTTCCGGGACTTCCAGGAATGTGTCCTGTCCCAGTCAGTGGCCACTGTCTCATTATCCCAGATGGTTGAAGTCTCTGTGTCGCTCAGGTAGCCTGGCTGGCCTGTGTAGTGTGTGGGGTAGATGAGCAGGGGCTCTGCAGAGAAGGCTTTCAAGTCCCTGGGTTCATAATACTCCTTGTACTCGGCTCTGTAAGCAAGAGGTGCACAGCCACATGAGGAGCAGAAGCCTCAGAACAGGGAAGGAAAGAGGGCCCAATTGTAAAGTGGAGGGACATCTTCGTCTTCCTCCAAGGGTTCTTTGACAGTTATGTGGAGGAAACCTCTGCAGTACTTTTGTCCATGAGTGAAATAAGTATTAAGTGCTATTTTCTCTTCTGTCTCAGGGGATGGTCACTGGACTGTTTCTGTCAGGATTCAGAGATAAAGCATGTTGCATAAAGGAAGGCCCAGAGCTCCATCATTACTGATGACAAGAGACACAGTGAGCAAGCTGCATCATGGGAACCTCAATGGCTAAAATGAAGGTCAGAGTTGGAGACCACTTAGCAATTGAGAGAAGAAGCCAAGGTTAGAACCTGGTCTCCTGCTGCACTCATGAGCTGAGGAGATACTGGCTGAGCAGCTATCACATGAACGCTAAGGACCCAGAGATGTACTGCTGTTCATACCTCCAAGGGTTCAGAGTCTACTGTGAAGACTGACAGGTAGCCATCATTTACCAGACTTTTCGGTAAGTGTCAGGTCAGCCAGTTGGGCCTTTGTGAGCCCTGTACTCCTTCTTCCTTTGATATCTGGCTCAGGTACCATCTCCACATTCCCTGAATTTCTTGTTACCTCCATGACTATGAGTGTCACAATACATCATGATGATTTGTTCATGAGTCTACGTTATCTCCCACATTGTGAGCAATGAAAGGATGTGTACCACTGCTACCTAGTGGGGTGAGCAAAATGAACCCTAAATCTAGGACCCTCGAGAAAATGACCTTTAACTTCAGATATGTGAAGTTATGAAGTCAGAAGAACATAGACAACTAGATTCTGAGCAGACCATGGTCCTGTGCACTGGGTAATGAAGAAGACATTAGGCAAGGCCTCATCCTTCCTGTCTGTTCAAGGGGCTACTCAACCTTTCCAGGTTATGATTGTAGAAGGACTCTTTAAAAAAGCCATACAACTACAAAGATATCAAGCAAGTTCTACCCAGGAGGTTTAAATTCATGAACAGTATGGTGCCCAGGGGACAGGTGGCTTGGCAGGAGACTTACACAGGATGCTTGTTGTACATGATTGGCAGAAACTCATCCACTGGCAGCATCTTCCCAAAGGGATCAGCTCCAACAAGCTTCTGTGCTCCTTCCAGGGAGATGGCATAGCCCAGCGTCCAGTAGGAATAATCAGCTTCAACCAGATTTACAACATTGGGCACTGCTTTCTCTGGCTCTTTGACTTGCATTCTTTTTCTACCGATGTAACTATAAGGAAATGGGAAAATAAGAAATGTTCCAACTTGAATAATAGAATATTTAATATTATAAAAACAAAGCACACATTTAGTTTTAAAATATTTAAAGCTTGGATTTAAAGCTTGGACTCTTGTGTCTTTTCCTGACGTATACCATCACAGAGAGCATTCTATTGTTATCCATAATTGCTATTGGTCCTCATGAAGTCAGTTTCTCAACCCTATTTATCAGCAACCCAACTATTCAGGTTTAGTGTCTGTCTTTAAGCAGAAAGGGAAGATGTAAAGAGATGAAAAAAATTGCTTGGTTGATTTCCCTAAGATGATATTTCCAGCTGTGTTTAGAGAGGTTGAAAAGGAGGAAAAAAAGTCCAGATGTGAGAATCTGGAGTTTGTTGTCTTCATGTCCCTAGAATTTCAGCCTGGGATGCTTTCTGGACCACTTTCAAGTGCTGATGATAAACAGCATAGAAAAGGCTGTGGGACAGAAAGGGTCTAAAGTAGAGGTCCTAGAGACCCAAGAGGAGCCCCAAAGGGTTCCTTCTGGGGAGTTTGAATGAAAAGAGGAAAGTCTTTCCTTTTACACTTGCCCATGCTCTGAAGACACTGAGGCATGAAGAACAAGAACATATTCTGTTTGCAGCTCTTCTGCAGACCTCAAGCATACTTTATCACAGGCACTGTCATTTCTGCGGACCTCAAGCATACTTTATCACAGGCACTGTCATTTCAGACTGTAAAGAGTCTGAATTTCTCAAGTGTAGTAGAAAAGAAACTTCTAGAGGGCACCTGAAATGTGGCTACAGGGGCTGAGGAACTGAGTTTATAATCTTATTAATTTACATTTCAATTTAAGTGGTGCCCAGCCCTGATGGACCCATCTCCAGTGCAACTCCTACACTTAAGACTCAGGGAGCATCAAGGAAGAAAGGCTGGAGAGATTGTAAGAGCCAGAGGAATAGTATATCTGCCATGAGATTACATCTCCTAGGAATGTCAGGGAAACTATACCCATGAAGTCTCAACAACATGGCTGCCTAAACAAGATCTGAATAAGGAAAACAAAAATAGACATGCTAACATAGAAGGGAGAAATCACATGGGGTTTCAATCCTAGATAAAGAACTACAGGAAACTGAAGAATACTAACAGCAGGAGAAAGAGTCTCCCTACCCTGGGAAAGAACCCCTAAATTGAATATTCAATACCAAGTGGTTAGCTCTGAAATCATATACATACTTGTAACATTTTACAGACTAAACAAGTTATATTTATATATTTAGGATATATATTACATATATTATACATATATGAAATAACAATAAAATAAAAAAGAGGTCAGAGGCCATGAATTTGAGAGAGACCAGGGAGAGCTACATGGGAGGGATTGGAGGGAGGGAAGGGAAAGGGGAAAAATAATAAAATTATATTATAATTTCAAAAACTTTAAAAGAATTTTAAAAATAAATTTAAAAGTTGATATTTTAGCTATGTAAAATGTTTTTCTTCTTCCAAAGCAACTTTATTATGTGGTAGAACTATAGTTTAATAGTTGACATTTTATTTTCTGGGTTTAAATGTGTTCTGAGTATAATTAATACATAGGCCTTTGAAGATGGCACAGAAACCATAAACTATCTCAGTAATGGTTAAAAATATTATTTACATGCTAAAATAGTGATATTTGGCTAAATAAAACTCATTTTATCTCATTTATTTTTTACCTTGCAGTGTGGTCAGAAAACTTGAAGTAACATATATGGCTCACACTGTATTTTCTTTCTTTCTTTTTTTTTTTTTTTTTTTTTAATCCCTGACTGTCCTGGATTTGTTTTGTAGGTCAGGCTGGCCTTGAACTCACAGAGATCCACCTTCCTCTGCCTCCTGAGTGCTGGGATTAAAGGCGTGCGCCACCATGCCCAGCCACAATGCAATTTCTACTGAAGAAAATTCCTCAGATTAAGTCCAGTGACTGTTTAAATTGTCCTAATTTATTATTTGTTTTTATTTCTGGAAGCAACATGGCTGCTAATCACAGATAGATGATTAGCTTTTATGTTTGGTTTGAGGAACACTTCTTCATTAGAGCAGTTAACAGTTCTTTAAATTATGACTCTGTGACATTTCAGAATACTCTTTTACTCTTTCTGTCTTTATTAGGACAGTGAGCGGTCCTTCCTTCTTGGATTTGATGATACTCTGTCCTGAGAATGCACCGACCATGCTACCCACGAGCAGGGATGTGTACTAAGTCTCCGTTCTAGGTGTCCTGGATAGCGTTTTCTCTGTTTATTGAGTGTCAAAATTGCCTCTGTGTGTGTCACATAAGCATGTGGCTTCCAACCTGTGTGGGCTTCATGTTTACCACAGGCTGTATAGTCACAGATGCAGAAGGGCTGAAGGGCAAGGACTTCTGGAGACTAGAACTGTGATCCCAACAGACTGTTCAGAATACCAATCACATGACTCAACTCTGATGGGTGAAGGACTCTTTTTACTACATTGTATGATTTTTGAGGTCTACTTCCTATGAGTTAGTTGGTTCATTTGTTGGGTTTCTATTTGAGTTTAGAATGGGCCATTTTCTGTGAAAGCAGGAGTTCCACCAGTGTCCAGAATTATCTTCCCTGCTGAGAGAAAGCTGGGCTGTTCCAAATGAGCAGGCTCTGATTTGACAAGATTACTTCAGGTACACAGTTGGAGAACTTGGGACGTTTCCGCCTCATTGGAGGGAACAGAAAGTGTTGCTTATTTTACAAAGAAGAGGAGAGAAGGGAGGAGAAGGGGGAGAAGGAAGGAAGGAGGAAGAAAAGATGCTAGCTCAGAGGCAAAAGAGAAAGCATTAATTAATAATGTCAGCTCTGAGCCAGCACTCAGTGTTTTCTCTTGGTAGACAACCCATCCCAGTGGAGGAGCTTTCTTCGGATCCTTTCACATCCCACCAGGGGCTGCAGGGGCAGCCCTTCTCCTGGGAGCTGAGGTTCAAATACACGTTAACCCTTAAATGAATGTCACCTACTCCTCCTTCACACCCTGCCCACTGGCCACTCTGGTTTGCAGGTGAAATTTCCATCATCCTCCCAAGTGGTCCTCTGCTCTGTCAAGAGGACCCTGATTGGCTGATCAACTCCAATCTCATAAAAAAAAATCCTGTAGTTTCTAACCTTGGAAAGTAGATGGAGGTAAAAACAACTGCCCGACCTCTCCCTACTTCCTATTTCTGGAAACATCTGCGGTGGGAACACTGGTAAGTGGAAGGAAGTTTGGGTTGGCTCTCCTACCAGCTGGGGAGGTGGGCTTTCTGAACCTTGGAAAAGGCTGTCCATCTCGTGACTCACATCAGTTCCCAGTCCAGCTGAGCCTGGTCAATGTCATCCATCAGTTTCATCAGCTTCTTCTTAAACTGATGCTCGAAGCGCACATCGTCCTCAATGACGAGAGTCTTCTCCAGACCTCGGTCAATAACCTGTAAAGGCCGTCAGTGGAGAACACTGTGCAGAAACTTGGATACCCATTGTCACTTGTAAAAGCTCTTAACTTGCATCCAAGAAAATGTCCGTTGACAGCAGAAAACATAGATGATTGTCCCATATTCATAGCAATGGGAATATATGATCTACAACTAAATCAGTATTATAGTGATAACAACCTTGCAGGTTAGCGTCTCTCAAACGCAGTACTGAGAGGTCATATGTGTTGTGCTAGCCCACGCATACAAAGCAAAGCACAAAGACAGGCCACACCATGCTGTCAGATGTCAGGATGGAATTTACCCTTGGGGGACAGGGACCAGAAGGCTGTGCAGATGGGGGCAGCTCTGGCACGCTTGTCACCTGTTTCTTGATCCCAGTATTGATTAACATGGGTGTTTTGTTCTCTGGGTATGATTTCATTGACAATACCTTATAATCTGTGTACTTCTATATATTTCTGTAACATTTTATTTAAAGCTTAGGGAAAGTAGAGACATGTAAAAACTGAATCATTAAAGAAGTGAAGGCACCAAGGGGTCCTTATTTAGTTTTTCATTTCCTTCATGTTTTTCTCCTTTCTTGTGGGAGTTGACCCTTATTCATGTATTCTGACCTCCAATGCCACCTCTATTACTATCTTGGTATGTGTATAAGATATAGGGTCAAGTTATAGCTCTATCTCTGTTTCCTCTTACCTGAAAACAGATAATAATTTCTGCCCATGTGAATTTATCCTTCCTAACCTGCCTCATATGCCTTCTGTGTGATTTTTGCATGAACTCCTTTGTTAAATGAGAAGCTGACAGACGTATACAAAACATTCCTGTTTACAGTGAGGATGAACTCAGACAAATAGAGTTCCTAAATGTGGATACCTTCATCTGCCACAGTCCCGTGTGGCACTGAGGCCACCTCTCAGTGTCTTTGTTGCTGTGTTGTGCTGACGGGATGCAGAAAGCAAGAGGAACGTTCAAGCATCCTTCTGGTACAATCATGGGCTCCTCCTGCATCTGTCCCCAATTCACCTGGAAAGTTCCATTCTCCCTTTTCCTCTTTACTAACCTATTATTTACCTCTTTCCAGACAGAGAAGTGACTAAGGAAGCAACCGATTTCACCCCTGGTTAAAGGTCTGGAGGAGTAGGGATCACGGTAACCCGGTAGCATTTCAATGTTCCAGGCCTTCAGCTGGCTCGTGTTGAGTGCCCTGTATGACAAAGAATATGCATGAAGATTGCTAAGTCAATGTGTCCCCACTCCAGAGCCCGGAGGGGAGAGAAAGAAGAAGACAAGAGGAAAAAGAGGGAGAGGGAAAGAGAGAGAGAGAGAGAGAGAGAGAGAGAGAGAGACTCATGTTTCCTCAGAGTCTGTCTATATGGAGAAAGACTTCTCAGTTCCCTGTAATTCTCTTGATGTCCTCCAGATTTATGTACCACAAGAGCATTATGAGCATAGTGAAGGCAAAATGGCCTCTTTTATATGTGAACATCGCTCACAGTAACCAACATGTTTTGTTTTCACAAATTTTCTAAAAACTTTGACAAAGTTCTCCACAAATGAAGAAAAAAACAATTTATAGGCGCATTACATTCTGGAAGGACTGAAGACAGAAAGGACTGAGGAGAGAAACTGTGTACATGTGACATTCCTTTGGGCCTAAAGCTAAAAACAAAATCAAAAATAAAAGCAACTCAGATAAATTTCCCAAATGGTGGAGGGAAGGTCTCTCTATAAAAGCAAGGAGGCACTGGTGAAAATGGCCACAATCAACTTCCTAAAACTCTGGAAATCAGCACGCTCTCACAATAATCCATGGAAAACAGCAGAGTCTCTACAGCCACAGTTGGTTTTGTAGGCTTTATATTTACTCTAACTGAATTCCTTTCTACCCAGCCCTACAGCATCCTTGAAAACAATGAGTAGTTGTGAAAACTGGAGTCCAGTAGCCACTGAAAGTGACAGAGTGGACTGGGACTCCCTGAGGACCTGTCCCTAGGACACCATCCGTATTCAAGCCAGCAGTCTCCAGACACACCATTCTCAACTCTGGTCCTTTATTTGACTGGACTCTGTATTCATTCTCTGGGGATGGGCCTCTCTTCAAGAACTTGTCCAAAATAGCATTAACATTAGAGTTGTCTGCACAGTGTTTCCAGTTAGGTGCAAGAAGAGGCCACCCAAAGCAGTTAACAGGAAAAACTGAGGAATAACATATCTATAATATGTTTTTTAAAATCTCTACTTATATCTGAGAATCTGGGAGACAAAACTATATTCAAGGCTGTACATTTCCGAGAAAAAAAGCATCCCAAAACCCCAGTCTCTCACCTCCTGTTAAACCTTTAGAAGCTAAGGGAAAGGCTAGTGAAGGCAAATAGATTCAACACTGCAATCAACAACAAGGGATTTTAATTGATCCACTTCTACGCTGTCCACGAAGACAAGATTTAAATAAAAAACATAAATAGGTTGAAACTAAAATTAGGATGGATACATGATGTGAACAGTAGCCATAAGAGAGCTGAAGAGTTATATTAACATCAGATAAAACAAAACTGTGTAGAAAATGTATTCTAAAGACAATGAAAGATAAGTCATTTAGGAAAAGATAATGTTTACATATATATGAACGTAAACAGCATTATAAGCCAGTTAGACCTAACACCCATCTGTCCAATGCTCCATTCAATGATAGCAAAGTACACATGTGTTCAAGTGTATCTGGAACATTCTCTAAGAAAGCCATGTGCTAGCTCATAAAGACCACAAGGACAACAAATCAAACCTTAGTATATGAAAATGACACAGTAAAATGATCAAAACAAAGGAAATTGAGAAATTCACAAACCCAGGGAGTTAACACACTTCTAAATAATATGTAGTTAAAGAAGAAATCATGAGGGAAATTAGAAAATATTCTGATAAGAGTGAATATTCAGTATATTGCAACTTCTCCACTGTACTTGATACAGTACTTAGATACACAGTTACAACTGTAACTACTGAATTAAAAATGATGTATGTGACCAAACCAACCATTTTTGAAAACTACCAAAAGAAAAGCAGATTAAACTCACATTAAGTAGGAAATGAGAATAGTAAGAACTATAGTGGAGGAAATACATTGTAGGATAGAAAACAGCACAGAACACACACACACACACACACACACACACACACACACACACACACACCTCCTTATTTGAGAAGGTCAACAAAACTGACAATCTTTTACCTAGACCCACAAATAATCAAAGCAAGTATATCCATTTACTACTATTAAATTACTAAAATCAAGAATGAAAGAGTGGGTATACTATTGACCTTATAGATTTAAAAATGATTATACTATAAATGTTTGTTTGCAAAAATTAAAAACTCTAGATTAAATGGGAAAATTTATAGAATGATAAAACTACTGAAATTGCTTAAAAATAAGAAATGCTGAATAAGTCTGAAACAAGTAAAGAAGTTGAGTTAATAATCTGAAATCTTCCACAAAGAAAAGTCTAGAACCAGATGTTTAAAGAAGAACTAACATAAATTTCTAATAACCTTTGCAAAAAAAAATAGAGCAGGAGGGAACCAATCCCAAAAGATTCAATGAAGCCAGTATTATCTGAAGAAAAACCAGAAAACAACAGGCCAATGTTCCTATTAGTGTAGATGCAGAATTTTCAAGAAAATCCTGGCACACAGAATCCAGCAACAGAAGTGAGGAATTGTATAGTATGACTAGGTGAAAATTTTTTCCAAGATTACAAGCATGGTTAAGCATGTGAAGATCTATGAAATCAATATAACATATTAATAGACAAGAAGCTATGTGGTCATCTCAATGGAAGATGCATTTGACAAATTTTCATGTTAAGAAATTACAAGAAAATATTAATAAAAGGTATACACCATCTTCTCTATAAAATTGTGCCTCTAATACAGTACTTAACAGAGAAGACATAAATGCTTTTTCTCTGAGATCAGGAATAAGACAAAAATGTCAGTTCTCATCATATCCTTTGAATGTTGTTCTCGAGGCAATAGCCAGGGCCATAAGGCAAGAAAAGGAAAGAAGAGCTATCCAGATCGCAAAAGAGGAAATGGCCCTTCCTCTAATTGTAAATGACAAGGTCTTGGCTACAGAAAGACCCCCATAATTAGAACTGACAAAGAAGGTTGCAGAATACTTGATCAATACAACGACTGATAGATAGTATTTTTATACATTTGGCAATACATATGCAAAAAATAAATCAAGGAAACAATCCTGCTACCAGGGCATCAACAAATGCCAAGGATTAAGTTTAACAACAGAAATGAAAGACGTACGAACTAAAAGCAGGAAAGCAGCATCATTCAAACAACTGACTTAGATCTAGTAAGTGAAGCGACTTGTTATAGTTCATGGCTCTTCTTTAACTGACCTGTAGGTTCAGTGCATTTGCTAACAACACCCAAGTTGGGGGGTGTGTGTGTGTGTGTGTGTCTGCATGTGAGTGTAAACTGACAAGATAACACTAAAACTCATAGAACACCAGGTACCCATGATAGTCAAAACAGCCTTACAAAAGAACAACAAAGGTGCAGAACTATTTCCTTACATACAAAACTTCAGCCCCGATGTCATGGTATTGGCATAAGACTGGATCTATAGATTAGCTTAATGAAATTAGAGGTCGAAGCATTCCCACATTTATGGTCATCTGATTTTTGACAAAGGTTCCAAGAATTCAGAGGCACAGACCTGTAAACCCCAGCACTCCAAAGAAGGAGAATAACAAGCTCAAGACTAGCCTGGGTTATAGTCAGTTCTGGGTATGTGAGATTTTCCTGTCACATCCCCAGGAAAAATGGCCACTGTGGTCAGACCACCGGAAAACACAACAGGACACACAGACCTTTATTTTTTGTTTGTTTATCACATCTAGTGGTATAAGGCTCAGGGGTCACGGGGTGGGAAGGGAGTCTCAGGCCCACTCTACAGGCTGGAATCAGCGTCACTGCTACTGTGAGCATCTCTCTCACAGGTCTATGCTCTATGGCCAAGAGCCTTAGAGGTCCCGCCCTCCAGGACTCCTTCTCAGTCATAGAAGGTCCCACCCTGCCCCAACCACACCTGCAGGGGAAAGCGGAGGACTCACTTCCCGTCCACGGCCTCCATGATCTTGACCTCAATCTCCTGTTCATAGAGCGTGCGCAGCATCCTGTCCCGCCTGTCCTTCCTGCGTTTGAGGTTGATCATGAAAATCTAATGCAGCAAGCAAAAGGGGAAAGAAACATAAGTGACTCGAGGTTTATTTTAGGCTGGTTGCAAAGCTTAGCAAGACAATGTCAGGATCAGAGGGGTTTGCAGGGTAAGGAATGGGAAGAAAGGTGGGGTGCAGCTTTGCATTCCTTAGTGGCTCATGTAGGGCAAATGTTGTTTTATTGAAATGGAGCTGTTTTCTAAATGCAGCCATCAGCAATGGCCTAACTGGCTGTTTCCCTGATATTCACTGATTAACATGCTCTCTCTACTCTTGAAAAAATAAAGTTCAAAAAATGATCACCCCAAAGGCCAAAGATTAATTAGACTCCATGCACACAGCATGGATGGGAAGAAAGTAGTTTGTCAAATGGTTAAACCAAACCAAGTGACTAAATGTATCCACACACTTGTACTTGCTTTTTTAACACTTGCTTGCTGTCTGTCTTAGGCCTGTTGTTTCCATGCCTTAGTTTCCTTATCCAGGAATAGGACCACTGTGGCTCTACCCCACAAGTACTATGCTTACTATCATCACAATTCACATCCACTAGGTAAGCTTTGCTTCTTTCAAAAACTAAGAAAAATCTGAGTCTTCATATGGTCATTTTGTTCCCCAAACTTCTATAATGAATGTTAAGTTTTCAGTCTCAGAAATTTTTTCTTTCTTTCTCTCTCTCTCTCTCTCTCTCTCTCTCTCTCTCTCTCTCTCTCTCTCTCTC
>CAJQZJ010032614.1:4268211-4295700 GCA_907164525.1 Lophiomys imhausi | reverse complement strand
CTCTCTCTCTCTCTCTCTCTCTCTCTCTCTCTCTCTCTCTCTCTCTCCCTCTTTCCAGAATTCTGCAGCTCCCTAGAGCTAAGAGGGAAAAGACATTAAAAAGAGTCCATTCCCTTGGGGCTTACCCTTGATCTAGGAGAGAGTAATGCAAAACATAATTTGGGTATGAGTTTTTGTAGGCACCTGCTGACCTGCTGGCTTTTGAATAAGGAAGGATGTGCATTTAGGGTTTCTGGGTGAGGGCTGGGTCCATGTGTACCCCCTCAGCTTGGCCTGTCAATGCCTGATTGATAGCAGTACTAAAACATAGACATTGTAGGGCAACCAAAGCCCCATGAACAGTGTTGCAGGTAAGTTAGCATTTTACACATATTTATTATTTATTTACTTAGTGTGTATTTAGTTAGTTGGTCTGTGTAGTGTAGATGTGGGGCTGTGGGTGCCTGGGTGGCACATCTGTGAAGGTCAGAGGACAAACTACAGGATAGTCCTCTCCCGTGTGGGACCCAGGGATCACACTCAGGTCTTCTAGCTTGGCAACAAATGCTTTTATACATGGAACCATCTTACCAGTCCATAAGTTAGCATTTGAATAAGGGCCTCTTGCCACAAGTAGTAATGAACTGATTTGAATATTAAACTATTCAAGACTGGGAAACATTAGCTGCCAGCAGGAATATATGTCACAGTGAAGGAAAGACCTAGGGGAACAGGGCAGAGGACACTTGCTTGCTCCTGGCTAACCATCAGGTATTTCTGGGGAGGACATTGAATGCTGCTGGATAGTTCACTCTGCTCTCTGGAAAAGGAGTGGTTTGAACAAGCCCACCCCTCAAGCCCTGGACAAATGAAAACCTGTACATATCTGGTTTTTAATACAGTTGGCTTCATGTTATGAGAATCGAGAAGAAATTTTATCGTGTTATCAATCAGGTTGGGACTCAGACTATACTGCATTGATCTTTGGCTCAATGGTCATCCTGAATATAATTTGAAATATGTGTTTTAACAGGATCAGAAGTTACACTAGCTTTCTGTTCTCCCTTGTAAGTTACTCTCATCTCTGTTCACGCACAGCTTCATGGGAGCAACAGAATACTTTTTGCAACATCTCTGTGTGATGCGGGGCAAGGTGGGTGGGCAGATGCAAGCAGCGGGATTTGATTACCTCTTGGTTTATTTAACTGGATAGTTATTAATTTAAAAAAACATGATTTCTGTCTGATGTGTATTTGGGACTGTATAGCTTAATGTGCTGTTTTCATTTATACTTCATTTTCTCCTTCTTTAGCATCCTAAGTCTCAAGGGCTATGTTCCGTTCCCCAGTTTTACAGATATAGGAAGGAAACATCATATCCTCCGTGTATCCAGGGAGCCACCTGAGGTCACCCAAGGAGACAAAGCAAAACAAAACAAAATAAACAGAGAAACAGCTAAAAAAATCCCCTGCTAACCAGAGGCCCCCAGTCCAGGAAGCTTTTATTAAATAATAGTCCCAACCTGGGCCCTGCCAGGGCAAGGGCAATAAAGTCAGTAGCCACGAAGGAAAAACACAGACGGCTCGTTCATACTTACTAAACAGAGCAAAGAACTGAGTGCCAAGCGCAGCCAGACACTAGCAACCAGGTCACAGGATGGGAGGATGGAAAAGGCCTCTGACACCCCTTTTCCCCAGCCCATGTCTGCTGCAGACAGAGAGATGATTATCCTGGGATGTGGAAAGCAGAGTCCCCTCCCACCTCACTTTCTAGGGCTGGCCTAGCACCACGTCCTGCCCAAGGCGGAGCAAGACCTTCCTGGTTTTGTTTCATTTGCTGTGATTTGGTCTTCACAGAAATATGATACCAGGAGGAAAAAGGAAGATACTGAAAGACACCTGGGTGCCCTTTCCTAGAAAATAAGAAAGGCCAGAGCCCCAGGGAAGGAAAACTTCACTCAGCAAGAGTGAGCTGTTTGGAAAGGGCACCCAGGGAAGGGCTACCCTTGTGGCCCTGGTCAGTTTTGAAAACTATTTACTATTTTTAGTAAATATAAATAGATTCAGTAGGGTCTATTTATACTTTGTTACATTTAAGTTCATCTCTCCCTTTTCTGCCTTCTGTGGAAATAGCACAGTCACTATCTGTTATTCACAAAGTATTTATTTCCTACACTTGGAAGTCTAGTTTCAAGTCAGTTTTGTAGCAGAGATCCCAACTCCTAGTTCCATTAGCTCCTTGGGATGAACATGAATTGGGGACACAGATGTTAATGTTCCAATGTGATAAGGTGTTTTCCTCTCATTAAAGATGGTGAGCTTTACTGAGCTCAAAGCACAATGCTTGGCTTAAATCCAGAACCCTTGGAAGAATTCTGTCTCAGTTTGTGGACCCCTGGCAGGTCATAGCTCCAGATCACAAAAATCCTCAGTATTGACCTGTAACTACATAAGTAGCCATGAAGGGTTCCATGGTACAGACTCACAATTCTGGATCTGTGAACCATCTGTTTTACACACTACTAAGAAAAGAACCTCTTTAAATTCTGTTCTCCTTCCTTCCCTCCCTCCTCCTTCTCTCCCTCCCTCCCTCCCTCCTCCTTCCCTCCCTTCCTTTCTTCCTTCCCTTCTCCCTTCTTTCTTACTTCTCTTCTGCCTCCCTCTATCCCTCTCTCCCTCCCTTCCTCCTTCCTTTCCCTTACCACTCTCTCTCCTCATCCCTTTCTTCTTTCTCTCTTTCTCTTCCTTCCTCTTCTCCTTTCATTGTTGTGCTAGGAATTGAACCCAGGGATTCACTTGTCCTAAAAAAGTGCTCTACCACTGAACTAAACACCCATGTCTGCTTTGTTATGAACATACTTAGAACAGCATGACATGGCCCTAGAGACTACCATAAAATTTCTGCCTGCTGAAGGACAGAGTTTTAGAACATGTTTTTCTCTTTATTTGTTCTTTCACCTCTGCCCTCCAACTTCTTCCCATGGAAGAAGAACAGAAAGAAAACAGAGCATAGAGTGTTTCAGAATAGTTTTCTTTCACTCAGCTATGGCAGAATAAAAGTTAATGATCCTCAGAACCTAAAACACATATTTTTTTTTTTACCTTACCCTTGAACCTCAATAAAAAGTTTGGTAAAATATATAGCAAATTCACATTCATTGCCAAATAATTCTTTCTGGTTCAATTTTCTACAATCCTCCTTTGTGAAGAGTAGAAAACAAAATGACAGAAAACCCAGGTCCTCAGGGCCTTTCCAGTTGCCAAGCTTGCCTGCTTGCTCTCCGACAGATGTCTGGTTTTCTGTTCCAACATAAACACACAAGTCTCTGCACACATGTGCATGTTACACAGACACGCACATGTGAGAGAGAGAGAGAGAGAGAGAGAGAGAGAGAGAGAAACATTTTCCTACCTCGTCAAATCCCATCTTATCTGGATACTTAGGGACAAGTGACACAAACTGGGAAGGCTCCATTGGAGGATGGTCAACTGGAAGACAGACAAAACACAGTGCTTTGTTAGAGAAAGGGTCAGGAAATGGAACTCTACCAGCACCCCAGTCTCTAGGACTGAGACCAATGCTTGACACCCAGGGCAGGGGACAACTGTTCTGAAGATCCTCAGGATTCAGCAGCTTCAAAAGGACCCTAATGGTGAAGCATGGGCTTCACAACACCCATCCATATGCAAATGGAAATATTTGCTCCATTTTCATTAAGACTCATTCTAAGAATACAATGAGGGTAGTGTAGGAGCAGTGTAGGGTAATGGTTGAGAAAAGTCTCTGGAGTCAGACCTGTGAACCCAACCCTAGGCCTGGAAGGCCTTGGAGAGCTGTGTCTTCATATATGAACTTGAGATGATACATATATCTCTCAGTGTGCTGTAAGATTTAGGTGAGACCTGCTTGCAAATGCATTCAATATATTAACAGAGTAAATACTCATAACTGTTACCTACCATGGCCCATGGGAAAAGAGCTAAGAAACAAGATAATATTTTCCCTTAAAGAATGGTATTTCTATTTTTTTTTAACGTGCTAAAATCGGGAACTACTTTTGTCCCATCTATGCAGGGATGGCTACAGGAGTGTGAAATTCCTGGTTTAACTCCAGCTTATGTCTAAGTCCTGGTTCATATCTCAAAACTTGGTACAGGAATAATGAAAAATTCCAGGTAGGGGGAACATCATATTAAGTAAAATATTTTCCAAAATTACTTTGATACTTTAAGAAGGCTATTTTTATATACTATATACTCTCATACTTGGGAATACTTTTGGTAAAGAACCTGAGATGGCCTTGAAGTTTTGTTGATCTTATATAAATTCAAGCATTAATTTAATTTCCCTTAATTAGATGGTAGGGAAAAAAGTAACAGCTGGTCACTGAAGTGCTTAAAGAACTATTGGTGAAGTTGGAGACCTAAATTCACCTATGTAAAATCCAGGTGCACTTGTGCATATCTGTAACTCCTGAGTCAGAATGGGGGAACAGACAGACACCCACAGCTCATTGGCTCCCCGGTTCAGGCAATCGGCAAGCTTTGAATTCAGTAGAAGATACTGTGGACAGCAATAGATAGCACATGCTATCAACTTCTGGCTTCCATAATTGGGCACACAAATGTGCATGTGCACCCACATATCATATACATACACAGAGACATCCACAGCCACACAAACAGAACTGATGATGGTGGTTGTGCAGCAGATTCCTCTGAATTAAAATATCTTCTCCAGGAGGGAGGTTCTTGAGACTCACTAAGTAAACAAGAGATTCCTAAAACTAACAATCACCTTACAAACTTCTCTCACAGGAAGTACATGCCCAAATTCTCCATACATCTCCTAGTGTGTGCTAAAGGAGTTAGTACCTGTAGAATTTTTTAAACAAGGGCTACTTGTTGCTGTGACCCATGTCCACTCCACTGAAACTCCTTATCGCTGTTTCTGAAACTTGTACACATGTCATAACCACCCTGGCCATTCCCTTGTAAACATTCTTAATTTTCTACCACTGATATTTGTTTTATAAGACCCTAATCCTGGTTATACCCAACTAAGCACTCACTCAGCAACCAAAAGACCACTGCAGGAGAAACTCAATACAAGCATACTGCATGAGTCACTTCAACTTGACAATTCATAACACCAAATTGACAAGTGACAGTGCCAAACATGGCTCCAGTAGTGAATTCACTTCCCAGTATTTCGGAGATCTGTTCTATGCCCTGACTTTCCTGAAACCTTCAACAATTTCCCAAGTCCAAGAAAATGTTAAGAATCCAGTTAGAGGGCTGGAGAGATGGCTCAGTGGTTAAGAGCACCGTCTGCTCTTCCAGAGGTCCGGAGTTCAATTCCCAGCAACCACATGGTGGCTCACAACCATCTATACTGGAATCTGATGCCCTCTTCTGGCATGTAGGGGTACATGCAGATAGAGCTCTCATATATGTAAAGTAAATAAATAAACCTTAAAAAAAAAAAAAGAATCCAGTTAGATATTTGCTCTCATCCAAACCCACAAACCCAACCACATCTGTGTCTCTGCTTTGTACTTTTCTACTTGTTAAGGGAGACGATCCTTGTTTCTACTGAACACAACTTTTACAGCAGTGGTTCTCAACCTTCCTAATGCTTGGACCCAATTTTATGGTTGGGGACCATGCTGTGGTGACCCTCAACCATAAAATTATTTCATTGCTACTTTATAACTGTAATTTTGCTACTGTTATGAACCTTAATGTAAGTATCTAATATGCAGGATATCTGATATATGACCCTCAAAGGTCACGACCCACAGGTTGAGAACGGATGTTTTACAGTATTTTCCTGGGCTACAGCAACTACTGTCTTCCCAAGCATTTCAATCTTACAGATATCTTCTCTTCCACACCATCAGATTCCCCTCTATCTGGGACCCTTCCCATTGGCATACAGACATACAGCAGTACGATAAGCAAACCAATGAGGCTAAGAAACCAAATCAAAACAAATACAAAGAACAGAACACATTATCTCCAGCAGCACGATCCATTTCCTTATTCCACACCTCATCCAGATTTCATTTTCTCATTTGTCTTCTCCTCAGCCAATTCTAGTCAGCTTGTGTCCCTATCATAGAATTAAAGTGCTTCTTATCAAAACTGGTAACAGACCTCTCTTTATCCCCCTCCACTCCTCTCTTGACAGGGTTTCACTCTGGAACTTGCTACGTGGCTCAGGCTGGCCCGAAAGTCTTGAGCCTGCAGCCTCGGCCTCCAAAGTGTTAGGATTACATGCACAAGTCACCATACCTGGTACAGAGTTCTAGCTTGACATTACTGAGGATCACTTCTTTGTCCCCACTTTGCTTGGCTTCCCAACAACATTACACCTCCTTTTTTTCTTCCTAGCTTTCTGGCTGTTAGTCTACTCTGGGGATCTGTCTTCCTTCATTTTACTACATGAGGTCATACTGTTCCTTGGCTTCAAATGTCCTCTCGGTGTTTATGATCCTCAGATGTCTCTCTTGATGGAATCCCTTCCCTGAACCCATAGATTCATATGCCCACTTATCTCTTGGCCTCTCTATCCAGACTTCCAATAAATATTTCAGCATACATGATGAAGTGAAGCCTTTTTTGATTCAATAAGTTGTATGGACCAAAAAAAAAAATGCTGGAGTCATTCTTAATTCCTCCTTGTCTTCATGGGCTGACTCCAAGCCCCTATAAGTACAATGGGTTCTGTCGTTAAAATATACCTTAAACCTGTCTGTTTCTCATTAACTTCTTGCTACAGCCCAAATCTCAGCCACTAACATCTTTTAACATGCGCTATGTATTAATTCATTACACTCTAATACCCATACCACAGCTTAAGTGATCTTTTAAAATACATAAATCGTATCACACCACCCTATGGGCTCCTGTTGCTATTTGGGTAAAATCCAAATTCTTTGCCATGGCCAGTGTGTTCTGCATTCATCCATGACTTCGTCTCCCTCCATCCAGCTCCTCATTCCCCACCATGTTGGCCTCTGGCCCTTGAACACTCCCAGGATCTCTCCCCTCTAGTGCTCTTTATATGTATTGTTCTTTCTGCTTGGAATTCACCCCCCACCAAAGATTCATGCAGTTGCTTCCTTAAAATATTACCTATTTCTCTGATAGAATATAGAAAACTTTGGTGGCAAGGGTTTTGCTTGATTTCTCCATTGCTGTAATTCATTATTATGGGAAATTATGCACTTTGCATGTGTTGCGTTTATAGCCTGACCTTTCTTCCCTAAAGCTTTCATTGGTTCCTTAGGATGGATATTCTATTTCATCTGGACTATCCCATTAAAAACCACTTCACTCAAGCCACTTCAAGCCCTTAGGCTTTATTGTCTTCTAATGTTTTAGCCCACTTTCTTCCAGGATGGAAATTATTTGCCTGCACAGTCTCTTTCCTCATCCTGCAGTGTCCTGACCACGTCAGTCCTCTTGTTCTAGCTACTCCCTTCTATCCAAGATCAGCTGAAGAAGCATCAGGTTTGGACATGATCACACAGACCAAACCGCTCTCAGTTCTAAATTCCTATTGCCTTTGTGTCTGCTCGGTTCACAGCACGCTATGTTACTATTAGTTCTGACTCCTCAATTAAACTGTGATCCTCTGAAAATCGAGTGTTGGCTATAAAATTTTTTTTTTTTTTTTTGGTTTTTCGAGACAGGGTTTCTCTGTGTAGCCCTGGCTGTCCTGGACTCACTTTGTTGACTTCCTAATACCTTTGTGGGGTGACTCATACAGCAGGTATGGAGCCCATATCTGTTCATTAACAGTTACATGTTCTAGGTCTAAGAAGATGTTTTTAGTTGGAAATGCAAGTTAGGATGGAAACTGAGTTAAGTATAGAACTTTAACCTCATCGAGATAGATAGATAATAGAATATTAACATCAGTTGCCAAATTCATATGGACTGGACATTGGGAATGTATGTTATACCTTATAATTTTCATAATTGTAGCTTAATTATTCTTATTGTTTTGTGTTGTATTTATTGTTGGAAAAGATATACCTTAAATTAAAAAAAAACAGATAAGAGGGTGAGGGGGAAGAGGGTAGGAGGGTGGGACCGGGAGGAGGGAGGGGGCTATGATTGAGATGTAACTTTAAGAAATAAATAAATGTTAAAAAAAACTAACACATAAAAAATTACATGTTGTAATGATTCAATCATTATTTTCCAATATCACTGCCAGTAGTTGATTTCTATTGCCTAATGAAACCCAGATCCTGTGTGGTTTAATATTTCATTCATTTCTATTTAGAGATTGTACAGCTATGATTTCATCATGACCAGAATTTTATCCTTCCTACATGGGACTTCAGTCCACATTTTTTTGCACTATAACCATCAACATTTTATCTTTAATTAAATAAATCATTAAGAGTAAAAGAGAGGTTTGAGTGGAAAACCTGTGAGTTTACTTTTAGATCCATTGAGCTGCCTGTGAGTTTCCAATCGATTTAATATTTCAATTATGTCCTGTGTGGTAAAGTTCAAGATGTGAACTGTTAACAAAGTTATAACCAGATACAGTAAATGCAAGGATTAAATAACATATCATAATATACATCATTTAGCACTTGCGTGGCCATGCACAGGGAGAGCGGAGTGAAAGACAGAATTCACAGCTCTTCTCAGAGGAAGTACCTGACCAGAGAAGGGACTGGGCATATTTGTAAGTTACAATCATTAAAATCTCTATTGACCACATGTAGGAGAATGTTTCCTATGCTCAGGCATGTGGAAGAAAACAAAAGAGCACAAGGTCTGGTTGGTCACTCTGTGAGCTGACATCTAGGGAGTCAAGGCTGCAAGCCATGAAAGGGAAATAATAAGGGTCATCACTGTCACGAAGTGCTAAATCGAGTCACAATAATTGTCACACTTCAATTCATATTTTATAAATCTGTTTATATATATAATTGTCACACTTATTTTAAGAAGCTGATTATATATATGTGGTATATAATTGTCACACTTCATTATATATGTATCTATATAATTGTCACACTTTATTATTTTATGAAGCTTATTATATATATATATATCACTTATTATTCTCAGTCCTTCAAAGTTAGTTATTTTCACTTTACAAAAAAAAAAAAAAAAAGACTAAAGCAAAGTGATTCTCTCTTCATAAGTGGCAGAGTCTGGGTTCAAGATGATTTTTCTGGCTCCAAGTTAAGTGCTCTTGTCAATGAAGTTTTCATTCATTTCTTAATTTATTCAAATGTCTGATTGCACATTCAGAAAATGTTTGTTTGGTCCCAACCATACACCACACACAATGTGAGGTGTTTGAGATACAAGATAACAAAATAATAACCTTGTCCCTAGGGCCGGGACATGAAAAAAAGAGACAGAAACAACACATGTTGAAGAAATTCACAAAAGTGGGATTGAGGAGACGGCTTCCATGGAAGCATCGGGACCTTCAGATACCAGAACTCAGGTAAAAAGCCCAGCATGATAGTGCACGCTTATAACCCCAGAGCTGGTGAGGAGAACTTCAGAGACAGGCAGGCTCCCTGAGTGCCTCGCTGGTCCGGCAGCACAGCCGAACAGCGAACTCCAGGCCTAATGAAATGACCGTCTCAAAAATAAGGTAGAGAGTGATAGCGGAGACTGGCCTTCTCCATCGTCATATGCACATTCAGCCTTGCCTGCATACACAAGTGCACACATACACGAACACACACACACACACACACACACACACACACACACCTGTCCCAGAACCTTAAAGAAGTTTCTTGCCCAGAGTCATATAATTAGAAAGTAGCAAAGATAAGATTTAAATTCATTTTACACGGCACTAATATAGCATGAACTGCATTGTAGGACATTTACTCATGGACCCTGGTATCCACAAAAATAGGAAGCTCTCTGAGAACAAAGACCTTGTCATATTTAGTTTTATGTTGTTCTTTGTTTTTGAAACAGGGTTTCTCTGTGCAGCCCTGGCTATCCTAGAACTTGCTTTGTAAACCAGGCCAGCTTTGAACTCAGAGATTCTGTGCTTCTGCCTCCAGAGGACTGGGATTAAAGGTGTGTGCCACCACTACCCAGCTGACCTTGTTATATTTGTATCTCATGGGTAAACTTTAAGAATTCATGGACAGATGTATGTCAGTGCCTCAGCCAAAACAGAATGATGGCTATGAAATGTAAGGTCGAGAAGAGGAGCATCACAGTGAGGTTGGTTACTGTGATAATGAACCAGGCATCGCTGCCCTGGGTCCTGGGACACTCACTCATTGCTTCTATCTGCACGTGGATGAGGTTCTCCATGTCTTCCTGCAGCGTCTGGTGGGGCTTCAGAGGGATGGGCAGGTAGCCATAGTGTTCTTTGTTGCAGAGGTACATTTGGATGCCTGAAGATTTGAGAGAACAGAGTCAACCAATCAAAAACACCATTCTTAGTCAGCCAGGGAGACCCACTGTGGCTGACACTGAGTTCAACACCAAAGCTGAACAAGTGGCTTGTTTTGAGAGTTGTCTATAGAGATTTTCAATATTCTTTTATTAAAAAATTGAAACACAGAGTTGGGAGCTCTTAAAGACACTGGGCCATCCTTCAGCCCAGAGGAAATTGATTTTTCTTTCTGAAGATAAAGCACATTTGTGGCCTGAAATGGACACTGTAAAGGCATGAAGCCTTTACAGACAGGAAGAAGGAATTCCCATTCCAGAGAGCAGAATGGAACACTCTAATCTGCCCACAGGAAATAAGAAGGAGATGAATGAAATACATATTTGATATGAAAGTACACAGGAAGGTCCTGTGAGGCTGACAGATTATTAAAGCTAAATCAAAGCACACAAACACCAAAAAAAAAGATACAAAGGAAATTTATAATTTCCCATGATTCTTTTTGGTTTTATTCTCCCCCCCCCACCCTGGCTGGTATGGATTTAGAGTGATCAATGAACAAAATTCTCAAAAATAAGTTTATAAATTACAAAAAGACATTCCTATCAAATCTTATTAAGCATCTGCAGTGTGGTCATGCCAGCAATGTCTTAGCTCTCTTATATTCAGTTTTAGTATTCATAGTCCCCACCAGTGAACTGGGAGAACTACAACGCACCTCTGTTCAGCCAGACAGCTGGGAATGAAGACTCCAGATGGGCTCATGCAGTTCCAGCAGTGAACCGTCACGTCCTTAGTTAAAGGACAAACCTACAAAGCTCTGGATCATGCTCTAGCCTCTGGACCATGCTCTAGCCTCTGGTTTGCTAATTGCTACAATCATCAGTGTTTTCCTGAGGAAACTATCTACATAGTGACATCTTTATTTTGGGGCAGATGAAATTTCCAGCAGTCAGCTACGTCACCTGCCAAGCCAGATGAAGTTGTCTTAAGGCATTAACAGAGAAGAAACAAGGGAAGAAAAGGGCCTTTGTCCTCCACCTTTACTGATCCTGGTCCACCTCACCAGGCTGCTGTCACCTCCCCTGACTTCTTCTAGAAACTTGCTGGCTGTGCTATTTGATCACATGAATGCTTCTGGGAACTACATCCAGAATGTGACCTTGTACAAAGTTGTAATGGACTAAGAATGTGGAAGAAAAAGACTTAACATTTAGGTCACCTCTCTATTCTACTTAGACAAATTTCCTTTTTATTATTTAACTTTCCAAGGCTTCCAAACAAGGGGGATGTGATACTTAGCCAAACTATCCATCAGGTGAGCA
The DNA here is from genome assembly GCA_907164525.1 of Lophiomys imhausi. Taxonomy (NCBI): domain Eukaryota; kingdom Metazoa; phylum Chordata; class Mammalia; order Rodentia; family Muridae; genus Lophiomys; species Lophiomys imhausi. Next base: position 4,283,986 of record CAJQZJ010032614.1, on the reverse strand, counting down.
GGTAGAAGAAAGGCATTTTTCAGCTGTGAAATGCAAGTCCGTAAAGCATCTACCTTCTATCACACTTTCTCAGAAAGTTACTAATTGATGAAGAAAGAGAAAGACAAGGAGGAGGAGAGTAAGAAGGAGGAGAAAGGTCACCATGCACAAGAAAGACTCAAGACAGAAGCAAACTTGGCCCCAAGTTGATGTCTGTGGCAGCTCAGAGATTAGAGTGTGTCAGAGGATTTCAAGACAGACATCTTGGAATCTTCTAACATGAAAATGTGGACAGCTGATAATTCTGAATACTCTAAGAGAGTTTGAGAAAATGAATAATTAGTTTTCAATTGTATTAGTGATCTCTGTTATACACACACAGACACACACACACACACAAGTTACTAAGTTTGATAAAGGAAAAATTTACAGCATATAAAAATGATTGTTCTTGGTGTTTTAGAATCATGTGATTAAAATAAAAACCAGTAGATCTTTTAAAATGATTTGTTTACTTTTATTTGTGTGTATTTGAGAGTTCTTATATGTATGTCTATATGCTGCATGTGTGCCTGGTACCCAAGCAGTCCAGAAGAGGGCATCAGATTCCCTGGAACTAGAGGTACCCAAAGTTGTGAGTCACTATGTGGGTGCTGAGAACCAAACCCAAGTCCTCTGCAGGAGCACTACATGTTACTAACTACTAAGTTATTTATCCAACCCCAACACCCAGCATATTAAATTACATCAAGAGGACAAGGTGATAGGAAGAATGTATTTCCACATAGAAGGTCAAGGAAAGTGAGCTAATTTATTATCTTCTATAATGAAGAGTTGATTTTGAAGAGGTAATAAGGTGAAAGAAGGAAGGAAGGAAGAAAAGAAAGAAAGGAAGGAAGGAAGAAGAAGAATACATGCTACTTAGTAACACAGATATAAACACTATACTTCTGTGCCCATCTTTAGGTGGGATACATTGGGAGTATTCATTTTAATAAGTCTCAGGTCACTGGACTCTTTCCACTATGTTCATGGATAATCTGATAAAAATAAAGTCTCTGAGAGTATTGTGTAGTAAAAGTTTCTGGTGAATCTTTGGGCAGGAGAGGTGAGTGTTACAAGGGAAGTGCTTTGTTTTCCTTATGAAGACACCAAATGCTTTCCTGAACTCACATATACCCGAATAACAAATATTGGTAAGTGATCCCATTCCCTGTGATGAAAAGTCAGACTCAGGCTGTGACTAACCCAGGGCCACACAGTAAGTCATTAGTACCCAACCTTTGTCTCTGAGGGCCAGTTTCAACTTCTCTCTCTTCATGTGGAGCTTATAGTTTAGTCTCAAGGCAATTGGTCCCTGGAACTGCCATTCTCACACTGAGAGGCACTCTGGACTACTACAAGTGATACCCCAGAGGCCAATCTGTCTGTCCACCATTCACATTACTTTTTTGGCTCACCTTGAATAGATTATTTGGAAGATACCCAGCTAGTACAGAGGAAGACTCCTGTGGACATGATACAGAAGCCTTATCCCTAGCCACACAGGAGGTAAATTCTTGCCTGTGGCCTTGTTATTGTCACAGAGACTTGTCCATGACCAGACTTATCCTCTGCTCTCTACTCAAGTTAGATGGCTCACCAAAACTCTTGGAATGCCTCTCTCTCTTATCATTTGCATCTACCAAAGGCTAATCTGAGATGTAAGATTAAGGTTTGTGGTTCCAAGGTCCTGCCTAGTACAGAGAGAAAATTTGCTTCTTTTGGCACATTTTAAAAATAATGTTCTTATAGACAGCCCACATCCAGAGAATTTTGCAACAGTGAAAATTGAAAGAATACTAGCTCTTTTTCACCAAGGCTGCTGAGGGAGAGGGAAGTGCTTTTCTTTGGAACCAAGGAAGATCCTTGAGATGTGCCCCAGGATACAGGTGACTCCCAGGCCCACTTATGTTTCTTTTGAAAACATCAGTGAAATACGACCTTAGGACACAGCTACCAGGCAGTAGCCTTCAGCAATTCTCTCTTGCCCTGTTCATAGTCAGCATCACTAATCTGCCCCTCATTGTTCATAGCTGTCAAAACCTTCGTTATGTTTCCACAGCTAAGGATCTGAACTCCCCAGCAAATAGAGACTCTAACACCATAATTGTAGGGCCTCTTTCCTTTTCCACCTCTTGTTTCCCTCAGATGATTTGCCAACAACTTTGGGCATCCATATCTGCTTTTAATATCCCACGAAGATGGCCTGGAAGCCTGACAAATAATGTGTAAATTTCTGGTGAACAGACCATGCAAATTGCAAAGATGAAAAGCTCCAGTATAGCCTGCATCAGTCTTCCAGGCCTAACACCTGTGTGTTAGTTTAAAGTAGATGTATCATCATTTAATTCCTGGGTCACAACAATGCCTTGAGCAATGGGTATTAACAAAGACCTTTGCTAAGCACTGACCATCACCATAATTGTTAACAGTTTACTTTCTTGAAACATTCTTGTTTCAACCCCTGAAGCAAAGGCTTGGGAAAATTTTCTGGAACAGAAAGGCTCTGACTCTGTTTCTGGCCCTGGTCAGGTCACAGCAAATCACACAAGAACCAGCTTCCATTACTGTGGACACAAGGACCTTTATGCAAACTTCCAGACCATGTGACGAGTGCCCAGCCTTTCCTTAACATAAGACCCCTAAATGCTTACACCTGACCAAGCAGTCTAACCTATTCTACCAAACAGGAAAACCAGCCTTACCATTTCTAAAGAATATTATTCTTCTTTTCAAATGTACACCAGTGAGTGGGACATCTATGGCTTCTGTATGTATCGAGGTTGGATTTGGATTAGTAAGTACTCTCATCTTCCGGCAATCTCCCTAACTGTCAGGGAGCTTTGAAAAGTCATTGTCAGCATAGCTTAGGTGGCCGCTTTCAGCTTATTTCACCATCCACCATCTTCTTGATTTCTAAACCCATTTTGTTAGAGGCTGAACAATGCATTCATTGCTAAAGGCCATGGTTGCTGTCAGGAAGATCTGAGGTACTTAACAGAGCTTTGCCTTAGTACGGTCACGATTCTTCCTGATCTGTTTTTGTGAATTAGTCCTCCTAAGGGAATGGTAGGAAGAAAAAAGAAAAAAAGGAAAGCCAAAACAAAATACCTTTTCCTTCCTATTGACTTGGCTTCTCCAAGAAGCTCACAAAATCCAGTGGCAATGCTTTTCTAGTGACTCACCAGGTACTTAGGTCTGGTTTGCCTCCCCTTCCACGGAGATGGAGCCTGAAACCACTGACTACTTCTGATACCTGCTCTCGAGAGTGGGGGGGGTGTTGACCACGCAGAGTAAAGACGACATTCTGAGCATCCCTCCCCATTATGAAGTGACCTCTTGCTAAGTACTGACTAAGGAAACATACATAGAGGTGTTGTTGCAGACTGTACTCGGGGGTGGGGGGTGGTGGTGGTGGCAGAGTCCTACAGTCCAGTTTTTGCCTCAATGGTGTGTCCTTGGTGGTGAGGTATCTTGGCTCCTACAACCAAAGGCAGTGCCTCCCCAACTATGGAAAGACAATGCAGAAGGAATCTTGGCTGCTAAGAACTGTGGGACAGGCCACTCCAGAGGCACAGATTATTTCTGAGAAGAAAGAGTTCTATTTGTGAAAGCCTGGAGACTTTACCAATGTTGTTTGTTCTAGCTCCCAGTTCAATAATAGGATACTTGTAATAGCAACAGAAATACCATTAACCCTTGAGAGTCAGTGAGATTTCAAAGTCCCTCATTATCACCGTCTCCCCATCAGCTCAGATTCCCTCCCTGCAAAAGGGAGTGGAGTCTTGTGTGGGTGCTAGCCTTGGCTCTAGATCTTTGGTGCTCAGGGACAGCAATGCAGAGGATTCTGGCATGGTTACTACAAACAATTCATTGCCTCTAACAGACTTGAAATTGAGACAGGAGTGTTTTTAAATATGCACAAGACAAAAGAGCATGTCTTTTGCAGTGTTCCTAAGGCAGCCTACAGCCAGGCACAAACAGTACCTGCTTGCCTGCTGGAGAAGGCAAACACGATGATGTCATCAAAGGTCCAGGTGTAGTCCTGGTGTGGGGGGTAGAAAGCCAGCTTGTCAGAGGCTTCTTTCCTGAGGTCAATCAGGAAGGTGGAGTGGACCATGGGGACAGGGAAGCAGCCCATCCTCTTCCACTCTCTGATTTGAGGGTAGTCTGGGGTCCGCTTATAGAAGCCCTGGAAAAGAGCAAGTAGACAGACTGTGTTCTCTCATCTGAAAGTGTCATTGTCCAGTCATCTGGACCCTCTGAGTCATCACAGGTCAATAAACATCTACAGAGTGTCTCCGTTCTCCTTACCCTGAAGTAAGTATTTACTATTGAGCTCAAGAAATGAATCTGTGTTTAAAGCACAAAGGGATTTCAATATCAGGAATCATTTTTATTTCATTTCTGTTGATTCAGTAATTTCACAAAGCGTAGTAGATGTTGGCTTATGATTAAACACGAGGGGTTAATATTAATACAAAGAGACGATAGAGTAGACAGTATGAACACATGCTCTGGTCCAGGCCCTCTGTATTCAAGCCTTAAGCTCCTTATTAGGTGTCTCACCTGTCTCAACCTTGCTATTTTTCTTTCCTCAGCACCGAAACAGGGACTGACAATATTTGCTATTCCAGAGATTTTTTCCCCCCATACAATTAAGTAAGGTAAAACTATGAAGCACTTAAAATAATGTCTATCATCAAGAAAGCATCCACCAGTATTGGCTAGCATTGAAATGACTATGCTACACCTGGGCAACATTTTCAAAGCATATGTTATTTCCACATGTACATCTGGGTCTTTTTTTCAGTGCTCCATGTGTTTTAGGGTTCCCCCAACCCAGCTTTAATGCTTCCTCCTGTATGAGAGCACAGGACAACCCATCCTCTCACTTTGTGGTTTGTCATAACTTTGGCATGACTGAATTAGTTTTCCATCCAAACTTAACTGCTCATTCAACAAATACCCATGAAGCACCTGTTGTGATCCAGGCATTGAGATAGGTGATGGAAAATTAATAAACGAGATGGTACAGGCCTAGCCGATGTAGGGTATGGAATCTTATAGAGGACCTCTACTCCAGAGGTGCCGCCATAAGGGCCATGAAAACATTCCAGAAAGAATGACAATATAAACTTTAAAGTATGTAGAAGCTTTGAAAGGCACCTTAAAAAAACACCCAAAGGCAGGCGGATCTTTGCGAGTTCGAGGCCAGCCTGGTCTACAAAGTGAGTCCAGGACAGCCAGAGATATTCAGAGAAACCCTGTCTCGAAAAACCAAAAAAAAAAAAAAAAAAAAAACACCCAAAAAACCACATGATAGGAGATGTATGCTCAGTGGGATGACTAGAAAAATTCACAAACTACCACTAAGAAGCACACAATGCCCATGGGATATGCATGCTTCTAAGTATCTTTAAGCACTCCTATTTTCTTTATGGTACATTTCTAGTTGTGATGTTGGCACCATGCCTCATATTTTCCTCTGCTTCTGTGATACACCTTTCAGTGTACAGGACAGTTGTAGCTGAGCTACTAACCCCAGTACCCCCTAGGATAAGGTTGAAGGACCACAAACTGAGACTTGGAAGATGTGAGTCTTACAATAATCCTTATTACCTGCTATCTATCTGATCTTAGAATACTGGCTTCTCCTTATGCTTCAGCCTGTGAGAGGGATAATGGGGACATTGGTTCTTCAATGGGCTCCCTTAAGACTCAAGTCAATACTGTTAGGATTAGTAATCTCAGGATGAGAAACTTGGTAAACTTAGGACTATGAATCATTTAGTAACCTAGGGGAAAGTATGGTAGGAAAGGAGGCAGAGGAAAAAAAAAGAATTAACATACTTCTCAAAGAGAGATGGACACAATAGTTGTATCATTCTTTCAAAAACAAAACAAAACAAAGCTGAAGTTTATTGACAATAAGCCCTGTTCATTAGCCAGGAGATGCCAAGGTCATTTTGTTTTGGATGTATTTAAAGGCTCTGGAAAGTAGGGCTGCCTTGAGCTTATGAAGTCATTGACCATTTCCGTTAATGTCCAAGTTGAAAATGGACTAGGGTGGAAGAAAGCCAAAAGTAGATGAGGACAATTATAATTGGCCCCAGTTACACAGAATTAAGTTTTGCTCAGCAAAATAAGTGAGCACATTTCTCCTACTTACTTTTAATAAGGGACTAACAGAACCTTGGAGACTGCAGACACTAGGGTAACCTCCTCCCACCCCTGTTGCTGGTGGCAAAACAGAAATCACTAAAAACAAGCCTCAAGTGTCCCTGCCACATGGAACTTTGCAGATAGCTAATGGAGAGTTTATGCTTACTTAATACAATGTTTTCTCCAAAGAAAATGAATAAATTTTTTACATGTCAACTTGTTGCCTCCCTCAAAGACATATTGGAGGAATTGATCAAAATCTCTTAGAACCAAGGAATATAATTGCAATGAAAGAAGAATTCATGGTCTAGTGCTATGTTGCAGCCATTGATTATTACATTTTCAGGAGTTTGGCAAGTCATTTAAGATGTTGGTAGATTAAAGTGTGTAAAAGTAAAAGTCATGTTAACCCTTGCCATTCTGGTAAGAACTCAAAAACCTGATTTTTGAGACAAGGTCTTAGGATAGTAGTTTAAACTAGCCTTGGACTCTTGTTTTCTGTTTGTTCTGATTGTTTGAGAAAAAATTTCATGTCATATGCTCTGACTACCTTATGTAGTTGAGGATGACCATGACTTACTGACCCTCTTCCCCTGCTTCCCAAAGTGTGGGATTATAAATTTGCAACACTGTGCTCAGCTGGTCTGGAACTTCTCTGCCTCCTTCTTTCTCATTCTGTGTTGTGTATCAGTTTTGCCTGAGATTGAAACATTCTATCCTGCAGGGATGCTTCATAAGCAGAAAGGTGAACAACTCAAAATAGCTTCAGGAGGACCCTGATTGGGATCAGATTCACTAGGTCCCTCCAGGCCAGAGTAAGCCACTAAGCTGCTATTCATCACTCTCAGACAAGCCAAGCTGTAAAGAATATTCTGAGACCAAATAAGCTGCCTGGGCGAAGCAGCCTCTCCCGACCCTATCCCAAGCTGCCTGGAAGAGTTTTAGACCAACTGAATTACTGGGATGGGACACTCTCGGACCTGTCCAGCTTCCTGGAGGCTCTGCAGAGTGCTCCAGGTTTCCAGTGCATTTTCACCAGTGCTCGATGGGCTTCGGTGAAGGAGCTGACTTTGAGTCATTCCTGCTCGTGTAACTAACCCCTCACCTATAAGAAATCTTAATAAAACTTATGGTTTGCCAATTTGGGTTTTGGTGCTATCTGTACTTTGGACTGTCCTGGGCTCCTTATCTGAGGTGTATGTAGTATCTCCCCAGGAAAAGTCTTGTCACACAACATGTTTTGCCTTGCTAAAAAACCATAGATTACATTCCTAAAGCTAGTCACCAGGGTCTGTGTATGTGAATGGTGTGTACACATGTGTTTGGGAGACATGTATGTACCCATGAACGCACATGGAGAGCAGGAGGACATTAGGTATTGAGGGGACTCTGGCCAGCTCAGGCATGGTGGGCATGGCTCTGACAGGCCTTGCCCTTGTTCCCATTCCCTTTGCCTTGCAAAAAAAAAAAAAAAAAAAACCTTAGATTACATTCCTCAAGCTAGTCACCAAGTTCTATTCCCTTATTTGGCCACTTCCTCTTCCTGAGGATGAATACCAATGTTCAGCTATCAAAGTATTAAAGTCCAACAATCAAGAGCCCCATTTGGCTCTCTTAATTAACATTCCCAATTAAAATTAAACATCTCATACTAATACGGAGCTTCCCATTTACCTTTATAAACTGCCATTTTTCTATGTGCTGTGTCTGTCTCTTCTCTATCCAGAGGCAGTCCTTTGTTTCAGGACAAATACCCCTCCTCCTTATCTCTTGTCCCCTTCTTTTTCTCCTTTGTCCTCTGTCTCCTTACTTTGTCTCTTATTCCCTTCCCTCTGTCCCTCTTGGGCAAATAAGTCTCTTTTGTGTCCAGAACTTTGTCTTCGGGGTCAATATTTTTTCTAACAGGTATCCTGCTTGATCATTCTCCTCCTTATTCTTTTAAGACAGGTTATCTTAATGGATCTGGAGTTGGGCTGGCAACCAGGATTCTGCAGTGATCCTGCTGTCTCCATTCCCAATGTCACTGGAGTTATAGGTACACCTGCGACCATGCCTGGGTATCCTCATGAGCATACAGGAAACACAGAGCCTTTTCCCCAGCCCCATACTCTGGAACTTTTCATCCTCCAGCCTTCTGAGTACTGGACCACCATACCTGCCTCACAGTGTATTTTTAATAACCATAACAAGTGGCCATATCGAATGAATTGGTATGAAAGCATTTACATCATAAAAATTAGAACATGCTACCAATTAGGGTCTCCTTTGAAAAAACCAGTTGTTAAGTATCCATCATACACTGGCCTCATTCCTCATCTAAAGTCAAACCAAAGATAAAAAGAAAGATGAAATTTAGCTCTCTGGCCATCAAAACACATTTCCCCTTTACTACATTTTTTGTCTTATATGGATATATTATATTGGTTGGTTTAATTTCTATGTCTAATTTACTAAGAATTTAAATAAAACAGTCATTGGCATTTACTCTAGCAGATATCTAAAATTTAAGATTTTACTACAGAAAAAGAAGTGATAGAAATTCACATTTTAACTTCAATTTTTTAAAAAGCAACTTCCATGTCAGTTTCAATCATCATAACTCTATGGAAATAAACTTGTTGATATATATCAGAGATCATCAGAATACACTTGGACACAGTGATTCTAGTTTTTGTGGTGGTTTGAATAAGAATAGCCTTCATAAGCTCATGTTTGAATGCTCAGTCCCCTTAGTGGAACTGTTTGGGAAGGATTAGGAGGCATGTCCTTGTTGGAGAAGATGTGTCACTGGGGTTGGTTTTGAGGTTTCAAAAGCCCAAGCCAAATCCAATCTCTCTCTCTCTCTCTTTCTTTCTCTCTCTCTCTCTTGCCCTCTCTGCCCTCTCTCTATCGCCATCAAGGTATGGATCATATGAGCTCTCAGCTACTTCTTCAGCACCATACCTGCCTGCAGTCTTGCTCTTTGACATGATAATCATGGACTAGTCCTTTGAAACTGTAAGCAAGCCCTTAATTAAATGCTTTCTTTTACAAGTTGCCTTGGTTATGGCATCTCCTCATAGCAACAGAAGTGTAAGACCCAAGGAATTATCCTCAGAAAATCATATGTAAAAGCAAAAAAAAAATTGCACCAATAATGATAGTAATTATAATTGTTAAAATGGTTGCAAACAACTTGAATGTTCAAAGTAAGAAATTTAAGTAAATTACAGGTAGCTGTTGATGATGATACAGTTACTGAAGAAACACAAATGTCTATCAATGGTGTGGGTGTAGAGGTGGGATGAATATGTTTGGTTGTCATACTTTTTTAAAACACTTTTTCTGTAACTTGAAGTTTTTCTAATGTGCTCTTGTGTTGATATTTTAGCAACAAAGAAAATTTAACTAATAGCTGAAGTAGATAAAAGAGAAAACAAACTCTGTTATACTTTATTGGTTAATTAAAGCTTCTATAACTAAGCTCTTCATGATATTTTGTTGATAATAATGCCCACTGGGTTGTGGCATTTAATGTGCCTTTACCTTTTTTCTTGAAAGTGCTTGCTTCAGTGACACTGTGACACAAATATCTCTAAGGGGGGACTATTGACACAGTCCTGCTTTGTCAATACTCATATCCTTAATTAGTTGATCAAAAGACTTGCCTGAGGTGTCATTCCACACCAGAAGTTAGAGTATAGGCCGCGGGACTCCAGCATGGGGGCCACGATGGTTTTGTTTTCAACAATCATCAGGTTCAGTGTCTGTGGATTCGTCAGGAAATTGTCGACATCTATGAACTAGGAAAAGAGAAGGACAAGGTCAGGGGAAAGGTACTTCTTGGGAAAGGGCTCAATAACTCAACACATCTGAAGGGCCCTGAAATCTGGTTCCAGGTCCCTTCACCCTCTCAAGTGCAAGCCATTGCAGCTGTGAAGCTTTGAATCAGTCAAATGCATTTACCCTAATTTCCCGTGTTCAGCACCCAGCTGTGAGCTAGTATTGCCACAGTGGGTACAAAGAAAATCAACAGGACATAATTTACACATTGGTAAATGATTAAGGTTCAAGATGTCAGTGGCTCCTAAGCTCCTAAAGACCCATGCAAACACACCTAGTCTCAGTACCAATCGGTGGGTGGATCTATTTAGGTTTCAACGGTAGCACCAAAATTTCCCATAACAGATTCCTCAGTACTATTGCAATGTCACAAATAGAAATATTGTTTAAGTTGCATTTTATCAACCCATGCTAACCAAGTATTATGTTTCTCAGCAGAGAAGTTCACGTGAGCACTGATTCATTTATAGAGACAGAATCAGATTCTATCAAAGAAAAATGTTTGCTTTAATGAGGCCAAAACAACAGATTTTATATTTTATGTAATTATAATTTACAAATAATCAGAAACATGTCAGACAATTTGTTTATGAAAAAACAAATCATGAAAATTTTGTAGTTTAGCATTTGCAGATTTTACTCACATTTTAGTAGCTACACATAACATTAAATATTATAGTACAATTTTCAACTTTCTATGAAGTTACATGTGTTGACAGTGTTTTTAAAACATTATCAAACTGATTTTTTAACTGGTTAAGGGACCAGGGAGAGGCATGGATTAGAAGCATTCCTTTCCTATGGGAATCAGAGGCTAGGGAAATCAGATGCCCATAAGTGTAAGGTGATAAAACCGGCATAATTTCTAGCATCGCAGTGGAAAACATTTGCTCCACAAACTACTGGTGAAAAAGCTTCTGGGAAAATGCATGGTGGCTCCTTTCTCCTTAGGCAGCAGACATCCTTTCCAACCCAGGGGCTTCATGGAGGATGAAGGTGCATGGAATCCTAATCACCAAGGCCCTCGTTTGTTTGAACTACTCTGCAAGCTATTATATCACAGAACTGTGATGGAATGTCTTCAAGGATAGATTCTGAAAAAGTAGGTGATGTCCAGGAAGACAAATAGGAGATTCCATTTTCCAAGTTACCCAACGGATAAAAAGGAACAGAGTTTCAGATGTGCTCATTTCAAATCTCATCTTAGACAATCATTTTCTTATGTCTTTAGAATTCTTACAAAAGCCATTAAGACATTTACTCTAGCTTCACCTACCAAAATGACTTAGAGTTTCTTATGCCTGTGATATGAAGCAAGTAGTTCAGAAGCCTCACCATCCACACAACTCACTGAAAAAGCATTCCAAAGGGAATCTAAGATGACATCCAGATATCACAATATTTAATTACAAAAATTTTCCCTTGAACCCTTCACGGGGAAGGTGAGACCTGAACAAAAGCTTGTTTTGGCTGTTCCCTGGGTACCACTTCTTGGTTGTAGATGCATTTTTTAAAAACAGTTGTCAAGGAACCAAACATCTGTTTTTACCAGGATGTAGTCTGACCATTTTTCCCTCGCAGTTCGAAGGGCTGCTTGTCGCAGTTTCATGACGTGGGCAAACCGGGAGGTTGGCCAGTGCTTTGGTCCAATTTCATCAGGGTAAGACCTAAAAGAACAACTTATAATCATTGAGTGCCTGGATGGCTGTAGCCTGGCCCTGGGTGTTTGTGTGCATTGACCCCTCCACCACTCTAGGATCCAGGCACATATACTAGTATCATTATCATCTCTATCATAGATAAGTAAACTGGAACAATGAGAAACTAAGAAATTTGTTTCCCACTGAACCTAAGAGTCTTTATATAAAATATATACATGCCTTTTTCTTCTCTTTCTCTTTGTCTTCCTCCTCTTCCTTCTTTGAGATGAGCTCTCACTATGTTGCCGAGGCTGATCTTGAATTCCTAGATGTAAGTATCCTCCCATCTTGGCCTTCTAATTATGATGTATATGACAGACACTGTGCCCGTCTCTTTCTTCAGAGGGTTCTAATGAGTGCCTTATGTAGTATGTCCTACAGTATGGGTGTAGAGTGGCTAATGTTACAGTGAGTGTTGCAACCAGAAATCATATCCAGGCAGTTACTCCCCAAAGCTTATACTATTAGATACTTAATCTATTTTATCAAGTAAATGTGAAAGTACAGGGTGAAGGTATGGGTTTCTTAAGAAAATCAAAGATTTGATTACTTGTTGTAATTTCAGTAAATGATTCAATGAAGTGGAACATATCAATCTGACTTAGGTGGGGTGATGGAGCATTTATAATGTACTAGTGATTTCTGTTGACATACATAAGACATCTGGATGGAGACTCTTAAATGGCCACAAAGGCAGATGATTCAGTGCGTGTTCATCTAGATCCTCCTGAAAGCTCTCGGGTGACATGGGTGCTGTCTCTCCAGCTAGCTACCACTTCAAGTTCTTGGAGCTGTGTGGGCAGTATGTTTGCCTTAATAAGAGAAAAGTCACAAAACACTGAGACTGTAACTGCACAAATAATGTCATGTAATTAATAAACTACATACAACCCAGGAAATTCTCTGGAATGGCTTCCTCAATTACCATTTCACTGGAAATTAGTGGAATTCCTGTTTTTCTGGATAGATTGCCAAAAAATAATACCTTATGAAATAGCTTTCACACTGACCTTGGCACATAATATATGAAGTCAAAATCTGGCTACAGAGAACATATCTGGGAAGCAAAGTAGGGACACAAAATCTTCCTGTGTAATCTTTTTTAAAGATTAGGCTAAATTCCATCATAAGAAATACCAAAGGGCTGTTGAAAATCTTTTATAATGTTCAAACTTAATTTATAAATTTGCTTGATATATAGACCATAGACTTGTATTTTAGATATTACATATACACATATATATTCAACTATTATGTGTGTTTATAAGAGAATCTAGAAGAATATATTCATTCTGCATTGACATTTATTATTACTCTACACATTTGGTTTTTAATAAATGAATTTTCTGTGCAGAAACTCAGGCTACTTATTCATTCAACTTCTATAAATCCTGAAGTTGGAATCATAGTGGCCTTGAAAACAAAATACATTTATTCTTTATTCACTCATTTGTTCATCCAGAACATTTTCATTTGGTGCCTGCTAAAAATATAGCAATGAGAGAAAATATAAAGTGTTTATATATTGTACCCCCTGCCAAAATCTCACAGTTAATTTCAAAAAGCTTAAATAAATTACAGTTAATGAAGGGCAGATCAATGTATTATGGCAAATGGACAGCACAGAAACTTAGCAATCGAAGTAAAAAGATCTTTACATGTGAATGAAACGCCTGCTTTCTCTAATGTCTGTAATGTAGAATGATAGTTGGTTACAAAGAAAGAAAAACACTTCCTGGCCTTGACTCAGTAGGAGTTGGGAGTTGGAAATAAATTTGACATTCTGGATAAAGCATATTTTCTTTGGGCAAGAATAGGAAAAATGGGAATCTTTGATATATATATCTCAGGGGTTTGAACTTTGCTCTGAATGTACTTGAGATCCATTTGAGTCTTTGTAATAAAGACTCTGAGATTCCATCTCACACCTGTCAGAATGGCTAAGATCAAAAACTCAAATGACAGCACATGCTGGCGAGGTTGTGGAGAAAGGGGAACACTCCTCCATTGCTGGTGGGAGTGCAAACTTGTACAACCACTATGGAAATCAGTCTGGTGATATCTTAGAAAACTTAAAATAGCTCTACCTCAAGACCCAGCCATGCCACTTCTGGGTGTACATCCAAATGATTCTTCGCCAAACCATAAGGATGTTTCCTCATCTATGTTCATAGCAGCCTTATTTGTATTTGAAACAACCCAGATGAATGGATTTAAAAACTGTGGTACATCTACACAATGGACTACTACTCAGCTATCAGAAACAATGAAATCATGCAATTCACAGCCAAATGGATAGAATTAGAGAAGCTCATCCTGAGTGAGCTAACCCAGACTCAGAAGGATGCACGTGGCAACTATTCACTTATAGTCAGATTTTAGCCATATAGTACAGGATAAGTATAATACAATCAATGCTCCAAAAGGAACAGGAACATAGACTCTTTTACCTGTCCATGAGACACTTTGCCCTAGTGGTGCTGCCTTGTAGGCCCCCTGTGTATGAGGAGGCTCTTGACCATCATATGACTGCTGAACTGGGGCAGGGGCCTGATATGTAGGGACACTCCATTCCAGAGGAGTGGGATGGAAGGGATAGGGGGTAGAGGGTGGAACGGCGTGACTAGGAGGGGTGGAAAGAGGGCACTGTGATGGACATGTAACCTGAAGTAACAGATAAACATAAAAAAAGACATGAAGCTATTTCACTTGTATCTTAGGAATATTTCCCTGGTGGTATGACACTATGATTGTCGATTCTGACTACCATCTTGATTAGATTGAGAGACACCAAGGGGATAGATAAATTGCAGGTGTGTCTGTGTGTGCGTTTCCAGAGATGATTGGCACGTGGAACCACAACTGACAGGGAAACCCACCCTAAACGCAGGCAGCACTGTAATAGATGGGGCCCAGGTGGAACAAAGGTAAAAGAAGAAGGAGGCCAGATAGTCTATGCAGGCTCCACTGAGTGAGCATGCGGTGTACTCCATTACCACGGAATTCAGCATTTGGCTCCTGCAATTTCAATGGAGCTGCAAACAAATACTCCAAGTGTTCCCAGGCCTTCAGCTGGGGTCATAAGTTCATTTTTCTTGTCCCAAGGCTTCCAACTTCATGAATTGAGAAGCACTTGGTTTCTCTGGTTGTCCTGCATGCAGACAGACAGACATTGTTGTATTATCTAGTCTGCAGCCATAAAGCAGTGTAAAAAAATCACTACATACATAATATTCTGTATATACTATTTGCATTTTTTCTAATTAGTGTTCTCTCAAGAGAATTAATATAATTAAAAGACTAATATAAGCATGTGGGGTGACTTGGAGATAGAAGTGACTAAGAAATGTCTATGTTAAACTTAAATAGTCTATATGTTCCTCATTAGAGTATTGACTAAATAATTATAATTTAATAATAATAATATATGACAGATACTATGGAATTCAAAGTAAGCACCTTGAATGATGATTGCTGTTATAAGTTAGTCTTCAAGACATAACTTATGAAAGTAAAGTATGTATGGAAAATATACAAGCCTTCACCATGAGTTCTTAAAAATGAAACAGTTCATACTAGAAAAGCAATAAATAAAATCAATATTTAAAATATATAGCACCATTGTAATTTATAAACTGTTGGAAACAGCTTGGCTGGCAGCCCAGGAGCAAAGAGGAACAGGGAGTTGTGAAGATCTGTTAACAGAAGAGAAGACTATGTTTGCAACTCAGATGTAGAAAGGAGGGCAATGAAACTCTGAGTGTACCCTCAAGATCAGAAGCCCAGATGACTGGAAAACTAGTGGCAGAGGAAGATGAGTTTACAGCTCTGTCCTGTTACTCACGCTGGTTCATCCATTGGCCTCCACTCCACATAGTGATACAGTCTCTGTACATTTTTCAGCCACTCCCTGAGTATTTCAGTTGTATTATCCACATTATGATCAGTGGCTGCCCTGTGTGAGAAAAAAAACACAATGTGATTCAGTCTCATCATAGAAGAAGAAGAAGAAGAAGAAGAAGAAGAAGAAGAAGAAGAAGAAGAAGAAGAAGAAGAAGAAGAAGAAG
>CAJQZJ010032614.1:4177629-4268201 GCA_907164525.1 Lophiomys imhausi | reverse complement strand
AGAAGAAGAAGAAGAAGAAGAAGAAGAAGAAGAAGAAGAAGAAGAAGCTTTGTTGACAATCACCATGGAGGAACATCTGGATTGCCAATAAGTTCTAAGCATTTGCTGCCTTTTAAGGATGTCAGATATATCTGTCCTCCCATGCCTTACATTCTTTCTCTGTCTTACTTGTACAAAATAAAGTATCTGAAAAATCCTTCAAATAATATATGCAAATGTATTCCTGTTCTGTGTAGAAACTTGAACTAACATATACACTTAAAGAGGGGCTTCCAGGGCCCGGAGAGAGCTCACTTGTTAACAGCTCTTGTTGTGCAATCGTGAGGACCAGAGTTCGGATCCTAGGACCCACATAACAAGCCAAGCATCCCACAAGCACCTGTAACTCTGGCTCCAGAGGATTTCATATCTTCTCCTGGTCTCCAGGGAAATGCAAGTGCATACATACATGTGGCCATACACTCAGATAGACAGACAGACACATATAAATGAATCTTTTTTTTTAAAGAAGCTTAAGTGGCTTCTAAGACCAAAACTATTTTCAAGTTATATTACAAAGTAAAACACAGTTCTGTGCTGTAAATAAGATTTGCAACTAATCTGCACAAGTTCAGCACTAAATCAAACTAAAAGAGGAAAGAAAAAAGGAATGGGGAGGGAGAGAGGGAAGGAAGACTGAAAAAAGAAAGGGACTGACAAAAAGAGAGCCATGGGCAGACAGACATGTCTGATGTCCTTAAAAGGCAACAAATGCCTAGAATTTATTGGCAATCAGTATCTCCATAGAGGGAGAGCCTGTTGGCAGCTGGCCCCCAAGGAGTTCAGTCTTCACAGGAGCAGAAGAAGGGACCTGAACGCTGGGTACTTCTACCATATGTGGCAGCATATATGTTTTTGCTAAGCTGGTCCATAATGGATTTCTTGTTATTTTTACTGGGGATTTTATTCCAAAAGTAACATTTGGAATAAAAATATTTAAAAAGTATTCAAAAGAAATCTTTAAGAAACAGAATGCCCAGGAATCTTCAGGAAAGAAAGAAGTTGCTGGATTAAACAGTGCCAATAGGGAATACATTTCTGTGAAACATCAAAAAGCTAGAGACTGTGTGATTTTAAGCCATAGGTATGGAAAAATGGAAGATGGAGGCATGCATTCTACATTTTAAAAATTATCTTTTAAAATAGATATTTAAAAAAACAACATTTAAGACTAGCATTGTTGATTTATTTTATTAACAAGGTTTTCCAGAAGTTTCTTACAGTTTTATAATGGAAGAAAGGAATATCAAAATTTTATTCTTCATACAAAACAAAGTAAATATACTAAAAATTATAAAATTTAACTACCCTGGTTCTGAAATTCCATTAAGCCTGCAAAGTCTAACCATATTTCTCAATGTACGTTTTAAAATATTCTCAGAGTTCTTTCTTTCTTTTTTTTTTTGTTTTGGTTTTTGTTTGTTTGTTTCTTTTTTTTTAACCCCATTACTGAAACTGAAATAAATGTTATTATTTCTTCAATCATGGTAAACTTAAGAAATCACAAGGGCAAGTTAATATAATTCAAGGACAGTGGTACTAGGGACGATTCATCACTTCAATAAAACCAAATCAATCTGAAAAAGGCGAACTTACTGAGTTAAACCAGCGGTCCTCAACCTTCCTGATGCTGTGACTCTTTAATACAGCTCCTCAGGTTGTGATGACCCCCAACTATAAAATTATTTTCATCCATTGCTACTTCATAACTGTAATTTTGCTACTGTTGTAAATATCTGATATACAGGATATCTGATATTTGACCCCCAAAAGGGTTGTGACCCACAGGCTGAGAACAGCTGATAAACAAATGTACACACTGCCAGTAAAACAAACTTCGAAGATGTATGTTATAAAGCTAATTGATTCTCTTGTTCTAATCCCGTCAGGGAATGTCAGTGCTAGTGGTAAATAAGTGTATATAAACATATTTGACAGTACAACTGTATCATCCAGTGTGAAACTTCACAGCTTCAGAAGGGATATTCTAACTGATTAAAAGTTCATTGAGATACACAGACTTTGGGTCTGGCTAATCTTGATGTGTGATACTTCCTATTTGCAATTAAAAAAAATAATGAAGTTCATAAAAATAGGTATCTGATTAAAAGGAGCCTTATTAAAAACATCATTCAAAAGGCAAGAGTATCAGTGGCCAACTGTGGCCTACTTCCAAGTGTCTTCTTGAAAGTGGATTAGAAGTAGCTCCTTTCTTCATGAGGGATGGCCACTCACAGTGCCCCTGGGCATCGTACTGCCTGAAGAGGGAGAGGTGCTGTGTGTGGTGGAGTAGAGCGAGGAACCAGGAGACAGGGTCGTAGGAGGCAGCAAGCAACCGAGGAGATAGGAAATGGTTCCAAAGAAGTATGGAAGTGCTTGTGTTTGTGCCAAGAACCGAAGACTGACAGCTACAGTCACATCTGTGGTGACACAGGCCCACAGGCTGTCACTGCCCTGTGTCATGGATAGTTTCAAAGAGTGCTAGGTGCATCGAGCCACTATCTCAGGAAATGAAGCACATGTGGAGCCATCCCTGGACCAGAATTAGGTTTATAGCACACTATTCGCTCACAGGACTGTAAATAAGAATAAATTAGAACAAAAACTCCCTACCACAGTCTTAGCCAAAAGTTATTAGAATTCTGTTATTTTTTATTTTTTTAAGTAATGTGCAATAATTTACTCATTTTTCTTTGTTGTTGTTTCTTTGTCACACAGGATTCACATTCTCTTTGTCCTCCTTCAATACGGAAGTGTTTCCTAGTCCCTTTTTACAAATTGGTATTAGAGGAACTAAATTTTTCCTGTCAACAGATGAAACAATACCTAAATCTGCCTACATACACACTGCTGTTCTGGGAAAGTAGTTGCAGGACTCTGCAGAGGTACCCATGTGTAATGAAAAATAGAAACAGAGTTACATCGTCCCATCCCCATAGTTCCTTCCCTCAGTGGGCAGGGTTCCCTTTGTTCTCAGGCTTTTGCAGAAAAGAACAACTTCCTGGCTGTAGCTGAGGGAGAAGCTTTCCCACTGAGCTCTGATGCACAGGGCCCATCTCTCCAACAGCAGCAGGTCTCAGAGGAAGAAGAATGGTGCTGGACCATCCCATTCCATGGAGGAAGCCTTTCATCTCCCATTAACCCCCCGCCACTCCCTTGGTAATAGCCAAATACACAGAAACCTGGGCAGACAGCCCTAACTACAGCTTTTCAGTTCCTTAACATATAAGTGTTTCTGTGTATTCACAATAATGAAAGTGTGCGGGCTCAGGGATATTCAGAAGGGCTGAGGCAGAAGAGAGGTACAAAAGGCCTATATGAAGGTTTCCTGGAGGAAACATGAGGCTTGCATTAATGATTCTATTTTCATAGTCCTGCAGAATAATGTACCAGTAAGGGGCATGTTCCACCACAAGATTCCTCTAGGAACTGAACACAAAGACATCCAACTGAGATGTTTTTCATCAAACTAGTGAGCCAAGCACAGCACATGTGTGAATCCCGTTAGGAGAAACTGAGGCTCTCTGGTTCTTTGCTCAACCTGAGAGCCCCATCAGTTCCAAAAGGAAAGTGAGAATTGCCTCCAGCCTCTTATCTTTTCCTCAGTTAGACCAGAAGAGGTACCCAGAGGAGTAATAGGGCATCCCTCAGAGACTGGGAAGGAAACCAATGGGTTGGGATGTAGTTCAATGACAGAACACTTCCTTGGCATATGCAAGGCTCTGGATTCAACCCCCATCATCAAGAAAATAAAAACGCACCAAGCAAACAACACAAACCCGCCATGATGCAACAGGCAGCTGGTCACCAGGACACGTGTTCCACAAATAATCACTAGGCATTGTTCGCGTAAACACAAATATGGTGCTATGGTCTAAATGTTCCCCTAGAATTCAAACTTCAGAGGGTGGAACTTAAGGTCAATATGATCGTATGAGAGGTGGGGCCTTTAGGAGGCTAATGGTTCATGAGGGTGGGCAGGCCTTAGAAGGAAGGAGAGCCCTATGGGCTCCTCCTGCTATTTGAGGCTGCAGCAACAAGCTACCATCTAAGAGACAAAGTTGGAGCCCTCATCAGACACCAGCTCTCCCAGCAACTTTATCTTGTATTTCCTGGGTTCTAAAACAATCTTTTGCTTACAAATGATTTAATCTAAGATGTTTTGTTACAGTCGCTCAAATTAAGACACATGCACTTTCTGGAAATGCAGGTTCTTGATCATTTAACTCTTTCTGCCACTCCAATCTCTATGACTTAGGGTGAAAGGGAAGCTCAGACCTTCAGCTTTACTATTTTTTTTTTGAAGATTGGTGTCTTAGTTTTTTAACTAAGTGTCTATTACTACAGTAAATACCATGACAAAAAGCAATTTGAGGAGGAAAGGGTTTATTTCAGCTTCTAATATTCATCAATGAGAGAAGTTAGGTCAGGAACTCAAGACAGGAACCTGGAGACAATGGAGGAATACTGCTTACTGACTTGTTCCCCATTCTTGCTCAGCTGCTTTCTTATACAACTCAGGAGCACCTGTGTTGGGGTGACAGCTCCCCTGTAGGCTGGGTCCTCCCGCATAAATCATTAATCAAGAATATGCCCTACAGACTTTCTATAGGAAATTTGATGGAGGTATTTTCTCAATTGAGGTTCCTTTTCCCAGACAACCTGAGTTTGTGTCAAGCTGACAAAAATACACCCAGGATAGTCAGATGGGGACAGTTGTTTCTCTTTGTCTCTAAGGAACACTGAGACCCAACCGAGTCTAGGTCTCAGATGAAATTAAATGAAAGGTGTCCCTCTTTCATTTTTAGGGAGCTGTGGCCTTGGAATGGCTTCAGTGCTTATGGTTAGGTCCTCTGCCCACTAGTGCCTCTTTGCTTACCTTTTCAGTGTTAAAGTATCTTAATTTTATAAACTGATTTTACCTATAGTATTTAAAATATAATTTCATGAAGCAATAATGATAAGAATAGGTGAATGAACACCGCCTATAAAGACATGATTTGTGACTCAAAAAAAAAACAACATAAAAAAAGAGAGAGATAAAGCTATACAGGACCAAAGTTTTCATGTACTATTAAAATTACATAGCTACCAATTTGAACTAGATAATTACAAACGGAGTTGTTAATTATAATACCCAGGGAACACATGAAGAGAACAACTAAAAACCATACACTGAAAGAAATGAAAAAGGAATCAAAATATTACTGTAGATATAGCCATCTAATACAAAGGAATGATGCCCCAAGACTTGAGGAATTAAAAAAGAAAACAGGCAGTAGCATCGTAGAAAACAAAAAGGAAATAGATAGAATTAGCTGCTTCCATACAGAGACAACAGGGCTGACAGGAAGGAACAGGCGCAACCCCAAAGGGACACACAGGCTACATCTATTGCTTTCCAAGCATCTAATTCTTGTTCCCCAATCTTTCTCCCCTCCAGCTTTGAAAGTCAGTAAAAGTTCAGGCATCAAAACAGGTCAAAAGCAAACACATTTGAATTGTGATCAATAGTGCAGGTAGGATTGTCTTAACTGTGGAAGTTCTTGGGCTGATGGGCACACTGCCACTGGTCAGTGGGAGAGAGAACATGGACCACTGAGGAGGCTTGACTGTTGGGTAATTGGGCTTCCGTGATGGCAGGGTGGGGCTGGAACCTGGATTTACCTGGTGAAATCTAAAAACAGCAAAACTAAACCTGATATCTCTCCTTGCTCCGGGAAGTCAGTTTTTATCCCTAAATCTTGTCTTTTAAATGAGAGCCAGCTTGAAATAATTAGAACTGGCTCATTTACTTTAATCACAAGGCCACCTGAGGCCATGAGAGCTAAATTCACATCAGTAAACAGGGGGCTGCTGGAACCCTATTGAAGCTAGACTGGGTTTCTTAGCTATGGAGGGCTTGGTACTCTCCATCACTTCCATGGGCACTGGGCCCAGGGGAATGTTCTTTGTTTCTCTGGCACCTGGGAAAGTCTAAGCCTCTAATAGTACAGAACAACAGGGCTGCAGCTGATGTCAGAAAAATAGCATCTCTGAATAGCAGTTCTTGCTGCCTAAGAATCTGAAAAATATTTCCTCCAGGGGCTCAGAAGAATGATGGTAGAATGAACACCATTAGTCAGGGCCTGGAAAATTCTCACCATGAGTTGTAATTGGCAAAAAAAGTGAATTTTCCAATTTGAGATTTTAAAGACTGAAGTGCCTCCTTAAAGTGGCTATATTCACTCAGCAGTGAAGACTCATTGGAGAAGATAAAAAAAAAATTCCACCTAAAAATAAAATCCCTCTTTTGGAAATAACTAATGAAATTAATATTAAATAAAGGTCGCTCATAAAGCACCCCATCTTTATTCTGATTCCAGAAAGAGTCACCCCAGCAGCAGACCTACCGAAGGGAGGGATATACTATTCACTGGGCAAAATAAACCCATTGTTTCTTGTTTCCTGGTTACCCAGTAGGGTTTCAAATATCTAGAACCTATCTTGATGGGTGGAAACTAGATATTGATTATAGATTATAGATATAGATATGATTAAGAATACAAATACAGACTAGGGAAGTGTGGAGTTCTCTCAACAAAAACCTTTTCCTAGGTCCTAATAAGCTAGGAAATGAGATAAATTCATTTCTCAAGAAACTCTCCTTGCTAACAAAATAAATATCTGGGCTCTAGCCATTCCCCTTAGAGTACCCCTTCATTCTAGAAACAGTCACAAATATGGCAGTGAAGCCCAGGCAAGTGAAATATAAAAAACACGCAACTCATGTGGGAGTTGCCAACCAATGTCTGATATGACATCAGGCCTACCTCATGAGATGCTGCTTGGATGACCGAGAACCTGAGACTAGATATTCTAAGGACCTAGGGGAAAACCAAATACTACTTTTCTGCTAAAGGAACATAGCAATAAGATGATTTCTAGTGACCTCACTATACTCATAAATCAGTGCCTTGCTCAGCCATCTTCAGGGAAGTTTCCTTCTGCAGCAGAAGGAAATAAATAGAGACCCACAGCCAGATAAAACACAGTGAGGGAGAGACCTTGAAACACTTCAGCTATTCGCAAGATGTCTCCATCAAATCCCCCTCCTCAGGGCTCAAGGAACCCCGTGAAAGAGAAGGCAGAAAGAATGTAAGAGCCAGAGGGGATGGAAGACACAAGGAAATAAGGCCTTCTAAACACAACAGAACCAACACACATATGACCTCACAGAGGTTGAGGGAGCATGCACAGGGCTTGCACCAGATGGGATCCAAGAGCTGAAAGGAGAAGAGGACACATGTTCAATCCCTAGCCCAGAAGCAATCTTCAATTGATAACCCCTTACAAATGAAAATTTATTTTTCTCCAAGGGAGTCTGACTGGGGAAACACATCACTCTTAAGGGTGGGTTGCATGCCCAGCACTGGATGGCCAACACAAAAAGAACTCAATGGCATTTTTGGAGGTTCCTTGTCTCAGGGACTTTTTTTCTTTCTTTCTTTCTTTATTCTTTTTTTTTTTTACCCTGCAGGTCCTTTGTGTGTGGCTTCCAGTCTCGAATTTTTTATGGGATTCCAGAGTATGCAAATGAGGGAATCTCTGCATTTATATCTGTTTCTTGTGCCTTCTCTTAGGCTCTTTTCCTTCTGTCTGTTTTTTTCACCTCTTCCTTTTGTTTATTATATTATATTATGTATTATAATTTTTAAGGTACCTGTTTGTTTTCTAATGAGATACAGAAATGGGGTGGAACTGGATGGGAGGGGAGGTGGGGAAGAACTGGGAGGAGTAGAGGGAAGGAAAAACATAATTAAATATATTGCATGAAAAAAAATCTATTTTCAATAAAAGGAAAAAAATGCAACATGTTAATCAATTTCAGTCCTAAATATTGTGAATTTCTCCCCTGGTGGTAAACTTTTCTGCCGACTATTTACTTGTGAATTCATGAGCCAAGAATTATTACAATAAAACAAGGATGAGCTGAATGAAGTGTCAAGAAGGTATTTCTGGATGCTCCTGTGAGTGATCGTCTCTTGTTTGTTAAGAACCTAACCTTGATGCCCTGCATTGCTCTAGCCCTACAGTGAACTAAGTTATGTACTTCTTTGATTTCCTCTATTTTAGGCTGTTAGGCTTTCAGGCCTTCTGAGCTCCTGGGTCAACTTCCCCATCACACTGTCCTGACATCAAGTAGATGCACACAAGACACCTGTCAGACAGGAGGGTGCTCTGCACCATGTAAAGGATGTTAATCTATGCAGCCAATGTGATGCCTTCAGGATGTGAGGATGGAAATTTCCCAACAAGAAACAAGAAAAATGGGCAGACTCATCTGTTTACTACAAGCTTTGCTTGGGTTAATTCATCACAATTTCCCTTTGAGTCAGGACCCTAGAACTCTATGAAAATATCAAGTGCATTTGTCTGAGACAGGACCAATCTGTTCTGCATTTATATAACTACCTCCTTTTCCTGTTTTTACTATCCTTTGCTCCTTACTTATTCTTCTCTCTGCCCATTTTCACTCACTCTGGTTTTTGCTTTTTGCTTTTATTTTTCCCCCTGTCTCTTCTGGATTTATTTATTTTTAGTACCACTAAGTCCTTTCTTGTATAGAAGTACTCTGAGGACTGTTATTGATGACACATTTTTCCCTTCGAAGCATTGGTCCTAAAAGAAATAGTACAGTGTTATGTCCAGGAGTCCAATACCACCCCCTTCTGATAGACATCTCAGCCTGGCTTACATGCCTTTATCTGTCATTAAAATTCCACCACTGCAGTTGCTCATATATTATGATCCACTGGTTTGATTTCTTTGTTATCAGACCAGTCCCTGAGGATAAGGACTATCCCAGTCCCTATCAGAGTTTGTAGTATAAAGTAACTACCAAGTGTGGATTTGACAAACAAATGAGTGGAAAACCTCAAGGGGATATCACCCCACGCAAAGCCTTCAAAAGTTGGGCACAAATAGGAAAGAACAGTGGGAGGAGGAATATTAGCAAGAGGAACCTGCAGGCTCCATCTGATTGCTGCCTTGAGAGACTTTGTTCAGAAACCCTAGACTTCCCAATTGTTCAAAAGAAGCCAGCTACGCAGGTTTTAGAGATAAAAGTCTGGTTTTTAACCTATGATAAATCTCAGGCTGAAATGCCATGGAAATACTCCAGCCTGTCAGGGCCTCTCAGGAAACCATGAACCCAGTACAAGACAACATTTTTTCAGCTCTTGGCAGCCAAGGCCCATCTATCTACTGCTCAGGGCACAACACATAGCTTAGTGATTAAGTATTTCAAATACACCGAGGAGGATAAAAGGAAAACCCCACCATTTCTCTACTTGCATCAGCACAGAAAGCATCCTCAAGGCAAATGGAAAGTTACACACAGGTGGAGTGCTCTTGTTTTCTTCTGTTGCTGCTATAAAAGGCTCTGATGAAAGCAACTTAGGGGAGAAATAAGTTTGTTGATGTACAAATCCAGGCCTGGCATTGAGAAAAGTCCAGGCAGGAGTTGTAGCAGAAACCATGGAAGAGCACTACTTGCTGGCTCACTCTAGGGGTCATACTTAGCTAGACTTCTTCTAGGACTGACTACCCACTCAGGGAATATGATGTGCCTACAGCCTGGGCCCTCCTACACCAATTAACAATCAACACACCTGGGCATCTCCCCCCACACACATCAGACATGCCTGCAGGCCTATCTAAATTAGACAATTTCTCAGTGGAGGCTTTCCTATCAAGCTGTGTCAAAACTGACCATTGAAAGCTGACTAGGACATAGAGCAAGGTCCAAATAATCCTGAAGCAGAATTGTTGGGAGAGTTGATGGGGAGAGGGTGTTAGTGTGGATTTGATCAAAACTTTGTATGCATGTAAAAAAAAATCCTCAAACAAACAAACAGAAATGGAGCAAACAGCACAGGGTAAGCATATGCCTCTAACAACATCCTTCACACATCGACTAGCAGCTAAGACATATCACTGCTGCAAAATTTTAAAGTAACAGTTCTATTCGGATATATTTTGATACCTAACATTTACCTTTTGAATCACACAATTCAGTGACTTAAAATACATTAATAGAATTAACGTATTTTTTGCACTATTATATAATAGTCTAATCCAAACTGCTTTCTTCACCTCAGAAAGAAACCCCGTGTCTATGGGCACCCCATTCTCTTCTAGTCCCCCATAACCATAATTGCACTTTCTCTTTCTATGGATTTGTCAGTTTGGAGTATTTTGTTCAAACTGAATTGTATAACAATGGTCTTTTGTGTGTGATTTGTTTCACTTTGCATGTTTACAAGGTTCCTCTATGTTGCAGCAGGTACTAGCACTTCATTTTCTTTTATAACCAACTTTTATAAATGCTAAAATTCCATTGCATGGGTATGTCACATTCTCTTCATCCCTTCCTTAGTTAACAGAAATTTGAATATTTTTCTTTTCCAGTAGTTATAGATAATGTTGCTGTGAACAGCCATGTGCAAGCTTTTTATGTGGATGTGTTTTCATTTCCCTTGAGTATTGCCGCCCCAAATTTTTTATAGAAAAATAATATATTCTAGTAAACCACCAGCATCCACCTGTCTCTGACCCTCAAGGCTGGCATCATAGGCATTCGTGGTTATTCTTTGTTTTTATGGGAGTGCTGGGCATCTGAACTCACTCAAGCACTTTACTGACTGAGATATCTCCCCAGCAACGGTTGTCTCCATTTTGTAGAATGAGAACTCTGAGGCTGAGGGACTCTCTCCCAAGGCTTGTTCTCTTTTTACTTTTAATCAACCCTTGATATATATTTACTTCACTTTCAAAATTTTCAGTTTTCTGTTTTGAGGCATGGGACACTTCCTGTACATCACAGTATGCTGATTTAACAGATGCAAGGGCTCAGAATCTCAAGGGTAGTTGTAAGTACACAGGGAGTGTTAGGTCTTTGTGGGGGCGTTGAGTGGAGAAGCTGGAACACGATGTGATGATTAAACTCTGAAGGGACAGACGCCAGCACAGCCTAACGGGGAGGCTGGGTAAATGCCACTGATGTAAACAGTCACCCTTAGGGCCTGGCGGACAATGTCATGGCAAAACATGGAACATGTGAAATATGAGGTCATGGTAAGCGTCAGCCAGGGTAACCACAGAGAAAGCCACGGCCCAAGGCCTGGGCTTGGTGAAGGAAGTCACTGGCAAGAGGGCTTCAGCACCAAGGACTGCTTTAGGTGAACGGTGTTCACAGTATGAGGGCCACCTGGCTCCTGGGATGAAGAATCAGCTGCTGCGTAGCAAGATCAGCTCTGACTCACTCCTTTCTGGGAACAACTGCAGCTGAGAACTGTAGAGCTTGCTTTGGTTACCCAGCAGACCAGGCCACTTAGCTTGTCTGTTTAACACACCATATTCATAATGGAAACAAACAAAACAATGAAAACCAGTGATCGATTGAGGATGTGTTCTCCTACCAACTAACTCTATGATCTTAACGAGTTTACTTGACCTGTCTGTGTCTTGCTTTTTCCCCTCTGTAAAATGGGCTCACAACCTATGGTATGTGTAAATAGTTTAGGGGTTATCCTAAAACTTCTTTGAAAATTGGCCTTTTTCTTAAAAACAAAAGTTTATTTATTACTTTGTTACATCTCCATTGCCACCCCTCCCTCCACCCCCTCCTGGCCCCACCCTCCCACCCTTTATGCCCTTTTCCACCCCTCCCATGCCTCTAGAGTGGGGTGTCTCCATGTATCAGCCCCCTCAGTTCATTAGTCACATGAGGTCTAAGAGTTTCCTCTTGCACAGGAGGCATACATGGCAGTTCCACTAGGGTGGGGTGTCCCACTGACAGGTAACCAAGTCCCTCTTCCTGTTTTTTGGGATCTATTCATTGTAGGATGGTTATTCTATACTGTAACGGTTAAAATCCAGTTATAAGTGAATATATGTCATGTGTATCTTTCTGAGTAGGAGTTAGCTCTCTCACGATGAGCTTTTCTAGTTCCAGCCATCTAGTTGCAAATTGCATGATTTCCTTGTTTCTGATAGTTGAGTAGTATTCCATTGTGTAAACATACTACAGTTTTTTTTTTTTTATCCATTCTTCTGTTGAAGGACATCTAGGTTGTTTCTGGTTTCTAGCTGTTACAAATAAAGAAAGATGTTATGAACATACTTGAGGAGATGTCCCTGTGGATTGGTGAGAAATCTTTTGGATATATGTTCAGAAGTGGTATGGCTGGGTCTTGAAGTAGAGCTATTCCAAGTTTTCTAAGATATTGCCAGACTGATATCCATAGTAGTTGTATAAGTTTGCACTCCCACCAGCAATGGAGGAGGGTTCCCCTTTCTCCGAAGTCTCAACAGCATGTGCTGTCATTTGAGTTTTTGATCTGAGCCATACCGAGAGGAGTGAGATTGAATCTCAGAGTCATGTTGAGTTGCATTTCTCTGACTATTAAGGATGTTGAGCATTTCTTCAAGTGTCTCTTGGCCATTTTAGATCTCTTTTGTGAATTCTCTGTTTAGATCTGTTCCCCATTTTTAAATTGGGTTACTTGTTTTGCTGGTGTTTAATTTCTTGAGTTCTTTATAGATTTTGTATATTAGCCTTCTATCAGATGTGGGGTTGGTGAAGATCTTTTCCAAATCTGTAGGCTGAAAAATTGTCCTTTTTCTAATGAATGTCCCTACCATACATGCATGTCAGTACACAAAGGGCGGGCACACACACACACACACACACACACACACACACACACACACACACACATGCTCACACATGTAGGAAATAAGGCACCTTGTTAAATAGGTTGTAATATACTGTAACAATATTCAACATAAGCAGTTGAAGTGAAAAATTCAGAGTTATTATAATTTCCTACTGCTAGATAGGTAATGGGCCACAAGAGAATACTACTATTATTTTGCTAAATGGACAAAATATTAGACTCCCAATGACTTATCATTATACCCATAGACCATTGCATCTCTCAGCCCTCATCTGAGAAGTTTCTATTTGATGTAGATGTTGATTAACTCAGAGACCCACAAGTGGCCAAGGTGCAGAGAACAAGAGACTGCAGATATCCCAGCCCTAAACGGAACATATGTGCTGCATCCCCATCTCCCAATGCTCTGGAATCATTGCAGAAGAGGGTGCAAGAAGGAGTGTAAGACCCAGAGGCAGTGGATAACTACCAGGACACAGTGTCTTTTGGACACAACAGGAGAGTTGTACAGAATTCACAGTGGTCACAACAGTGTGCCCAAAATCCATGCCACACTAAATCTCTACATGCAGGTGGGAGGTGGGCATGCAATCCTACCCCAAGGAGAGATATTGGCAATTGTCAGCTGCTGGGAAAGAGAGAGAGAGAGAGCGAGAGAGAGAGAGAGACGTTTCTCTAAGTGTTGTCTCTGGTAAGTTGACCATGTTCCAGTGGAAGCCCACATATCCAAGAATATTTGGGCAGTACAAATTGGTCTTTCTAGGTCTATATAAAAGAACACAATGTTTGGTGGTTAGGGAAGAGGGGATGGATCTGTGAAGAGTTGGGTGAATCAAAATGCTTACAATACTCTCAAAGAACTAATAAAAATATACATGCTCATTTAAACTCAGAAAAAAAACGTGAATGGACTCTAGTAAGTATTCAAAACCATTTCTCTCTTCTTCTCAATAATATTTAACTTTGTCCCTGGCCATTTGGGTTAAAGAGTAGACTGTATGTGCTGTGAAAACAGTGTTATTTGTTCTGCCCAGTCCATCCTTACATTAAACCAATGCCTTGATATATTCACAGGACACACTTGAAATACTTGTTGCATGGTTCCCTTCTTACAAACCCTTACTCTAACAGGAACTTACAAAACCACTGTGCTGTCCTCCAGTTCAGCAGACACCTCTACACATCTTGCTTGTGCCAGGGTCTGCTGGCTGAGAAATCTTATCCCATCACCAAAGCCAAGGTAAGGGAGATTCCTCACAGTTCAATAGGAAATAACAGTGCTTAAGTATTTATAATTCTGTGTGTCACTGGTCCTAGAAAGGAGGGGATGCCTGGGGAGGTATGGGATGGGTCACAGAAGTCTACTTAAAGAGTGAGGCACTGGAAATAAACATGAAGAAGAGCAGATATTTAGGAGGGAAAGATAGACAAAATTTCCAGAAAGAAGAAAGTGTGTGGAGAGATACACGATGGTGTTGGGAAAAAAACATCAATCTGCTGGGCTAGGACTTGTCAGTCAAGGAAATGAGACAGAGCAGAAGTTTGGGGTGTCAAAATGTCACAGAGGACATAGGTTTAGGAAGCAGTGGTGGTGTGCACCCCATGTTCCCAAGTCCTTAGCATCTTTCTCGGCTTGAAGACAATGAGCCAGGGGGTTAGTCTCTGAAATAGTACACTGTTTCAGAGTGTAATGTGATCTTCAACATAAATTTTTTCTTTAAATTCTTCAAATGAGAATTGTGTGATGTACTGGCTGACTGGACTCCACTGTAGTGAGTCCTTCATGTCTTGAACAACCACATTTACTGACTCAAGAATCAAAGATAGAAAATACTTCTACAAATGGTGCCTTCATTAAATAAATGCATGCTCTTTATTGCCATTATCACCTAACACTTATAGCACATGTACATTGTATTAGATATTACAATCTAGAGGCGTCTCCAGTAAGTGAGATGATTGCATAGGTTTCACAGGTTATGTGTGCAAAGGCTTTGCCATTTTACATGAGCACTCATGGATTTCAGTATCTTCCTGGTCCTAGATTTACTCTCTTGTACCCAAAGGAGTGACCATTTTCTATTTTTATTCTCAGGTTCAATAGTCATGTAGTTTGGGAAAAGTATGAATTCTGACATTCAATTCATTTTCTCCATAACTTCCTTTGTACCTCCCAGGTTAAATAGTCAACACTTCCATTCCTGTTCCTGGTAAACAACAAATGCTTAGAGTGTGTGTGTGTGTGTGTGTGTGTGTGTGTGTGTGTGTGTGTGCGTGCGTGTGTGTGTGTGTGCGTGTTAGACAACTACTAAATGGATAACCAAATGTTCACATAAGTCAATGACAAAATGAAAATGTGCCGGTCACGTTTGCTAAGGTTCTATACTCAATCAAAGGAAACATCAAATCTATAACAGGGTGATACCAGCCCTGTGAAAAGCATTTTGATTTTGTTTTTAAGCCACCAAGCTTACTGGTGCTGCAGTCCTTGTTTCCCCATTGATAGAGTTAGGCTGGAAATAGGGACAAAGGGAAGGAGTACCCTATTTGTAAACTGAATTCAAGGCTGTTCTCCCGTCAGACAAGAATTTGGCTCAAGAGACACAAAGCTGCAGTCCAACTCGTCATAGCTGCCCAGTACCTGTTGTCACCATTCCAATGACAACATGCCAGTCAGCTCGTGAGGGTGAGGAAAATATTTGCCTTGGATTTACCTGCTTTAAAAAGTTTTAAGGCTAGTCTTCCCATGTAACCTCATTTGTGGTTTCATCATATGGAGGGGCAGACTACTGTTGGCTGGTACTACATATGTAAACATATTCTTTACACACAGCTACATACAAGCCGGGGAGTCCCAAGAGTTGTTTCTGAAGAGTTTCAAGTTATTTTATTCATAGTGGTGATGTCAGAGCAAAACAGGAGGCTATGCTAATGATATTTTCCCTCCATCTCTATAATGGAAAATTCATGTCAGGGGAAAGGAACACTGTGTACTCCTAGCATTTTTTCAGGGTCTGAGTGTCTGTGTAAAGTGTGTGTGTGTGTGTGTGTGTGTGTGTGTGTGTGTGTGTGTGTTGCAGAAATTGGAGTTAGCCTTTTGTCAGGCAGCTGGCCTCAGAAAAGAGTCCCTTCACCTAATACTCTGTGACTTACCTGGAAATTGTACTTTTGAGGGAAGTTCAAAGCAGAAGGAAACACTTAAATATGTAGAATGAAAACTGTAACTTTTCCTTCAGAGTGTTTGGTGTATTAGCAGGTTCTGCATTGTTAATAAAATTTCCTTAGCCACAGGGAACTTAGTTTGTTCTGGAGCCCTCACTAGCCATCCTTATTACCTCAGGGACAAGTGAAGTGTTCATAATTTTAAATGAAGTCTTGAAGCATCAACAGTACTTTAAAATAACGGGTTGATGGTTCTTCTTTATACTTCTCAAACCTTAGCTTTGTTTTCTCTCCTCCAACAGGCTGGCTTAAAAAATCTTTGCCCATTTTTGTTGTTGTTTCATTTGGTTTTGGGTGTTCTGTTTCAGTCAGAGTCCTGCTCTGTAGCTTAAGCTAGCCTCAAACTCAAAATCCTCCTGTCTCAACTTTCCAAGTGCAGAGATTACAGGCATGCACCATGAGGCCCAGCTTTTGCAGTTGCTTTGAATTGAGAAATTAAAGATAAGTAAGACATTTTTTTTGAAAGCTTGTTCCTGATTTCATCTGGTGACTCTGGAAGTTGGGTCTAGGATTCTGTATCCTAAACTTCTAGGTTAGTAAAGACATCCATGATCTCTCCAAGTGGGTCAAATCCTTGACTTAATTTTTTTTTAACAACAGAGCAAGTCAATTTATTAAAATAGTTGACTTCAACCTCCACTCCTGGCTTAACACTGATGGAAGTAATCTGTTTGACAGTCTTAGGACCATGTAAGTCAGTGAGTCGCTTATAGATTCTCATTCGGAAACCATCCCATGCCTTCAAACCTTCACCACAAGGCATTTCTCTTGTAGTGATTTTCAACATCTTGGTAGGCATGTGCACCTATCCTTTCACGTTCATATTTTTTTCTTTTGCACCTCCGACCAAGTCAATATACACCTCCTCCAATGACTTCACATTGGAGCTGGTGAGCATGATTCAAATTCAATGAATCATCACCTCAGGTTCCATGGGGGTCTTTCTGATATCTTTAAAAGCCATGGTTGGAGCGCGGCTTCTTGACCAACTTGTTCCTCTGCAGGATCGAACAGTGGTAAGTCAGGACGGGAGCAGACTGAACAGAGCTCCACTACATGCCACTATGTCTCAGAAATTGATTTAATGTTTTCAATGTCAACTACTCTTTTTTGTCATGAGACTGATTTATTTCTGCTCTTGCAGTACATAGTTTGCACAAGGACAAAGATATGTAAGATGTCCATCACTGTGTCCACTACACTCTTCAAGCCCAGGAGAGCATCTACCAGCACCAAGTAAAGGTCTGCTAAACAAATTAGTGAATGTAAAAATGCCTCCCCTTTTTTCTCTAACTACATAATATGTGAAGATTTCATCCATAGAAATAAAACATCTCAGGTAAAGATGGTAAGACATCTTTGGGGCGCTTCCTTCCTCTTTAATCAACTGTATCTGGACAGTCTGACTTTCAAGCAGGCCCTGAGGTCTGACACTTTTTGATGCTGAGTTTTTGAAAGGTTATTGGAGGAGTCCAACAACCTGTTCATGCAAAAGTGGAGAAAGTGATTAATTGCTTTGAAGGTAGCACCCCCAGAAGACTCTGAGCCAAACAAATGTGACTCTGGATGGTGGTAAATATGGCAAGAGGTGAGTCACTCTTCTTCCTGGCTCTCACCGGGGTGTGTCCTGTCAGCCAAATTAGAAATCCAGCAGAAGGAATTGGCACTCACATTGTAAACAGAGTCCAGTGGAGCCAGAAGGAAGCAGTTTCCCTTTCAGGCCACCTAGAACCAAGCAGGCTAGTGGTAGCCCTTCCTTCCCCATCCCAGGCTAGCCCATGCTGACGGAGTAGAGACACAACAGAAGGATAGCTAGTTGGTTCCCAATCGTCAGAATTCATTTCCCTGTAATTCCCAGCTAAGCCTTCACCTTTTTTGCCTCAAAATGGCATCCTAGTGGGACACTGAAAAGTCTTACGTTCTCTCCCACATGCTGATGTGTAGAAGAGGAGCCATGTTATCACCAGAGCCACATTCAAGCCTCTTGACTCTGCTTTCTTCAGCAGAATCACAAGACTGCTACCTGAGTACTGCGAATGGCAGAAGCCCTCTGGTGCAGCACTTGGGTTCTGGTAAATGACTCACAAGCATTTCCTTTCAATTCTTACAAATTCCAGGAAGTAGGGGTCTTCCATTTCCTGGATGAAAAAAAAAATCACAAAGCTGCTACAGATTGAACACCTTAATTTGAGAAACCCCAAATGCTCTAAAATCTGAAACTAAAAAACAAAACAAAACAAAAACCCCCAAAACAAAAATGTTTGTTTGAAAAGCTTCTGTAAGGCAAAGGACACTGTCATTAGAACAAAATGGCAGCCTACAGATTGAGAAAAGATCTTCACCAACCTCATAGCCGACAGAGGGCTAATATCCAAAATATATAAAGAACTCAAGAAATTAAACACCAGAAAATGAAATAATCCAATGAAAAAATGGGGAACAGAGCTAAACCAAGAATTTACAAAAGAGGAATCTCTAATGACTGAGAGGCACTTGAAGAAATGTTCAACATTCTTAGTCATCAGGGAAATATAACTCAAAACAACTCTGAGATTCCATCTCACACCTGTCAGAATGGCTAAGATCAAAAACTCAAGTGATAGCACATGCTGGTGAGGGTGTGGAGAAAGGGGAACACTCCTTCATTGCTGGTGGGTGTGCAAACTTGTACAACCACTTTGGAAATCAATCTGGCAATATCTTAGAAAATTGGGAATGGCTCTACCTCAAGACCCAGCCATATCGTTCCTGGGCATATATCCAAAAGATTCTCCACCAAACCAGAAAGACATTTCCTCAGCAATGTTCATAGCAACTTTATTTGTAATAGTCAGAAACTGAAACAACCCAGATGTCCTTCAAATGAAGAATAGATTTTTTTTTTAATGTGGTACATTTACACAATGGAATACTATACAGCTATCAGAAACAAGGAAATCATACAATTTTCAGCCAAATGGATGGATCTAGAAAAATTCATCCTATGTGAGCCAACTCAGACCCAGAAAGATACACAAGGTATGTACTCTCTTATGAATGGATATTAACCATATAGAACAGAACAACCATCCTACAACCCATAGACCTAGACAAGAACCTAGCATAACTATCCAGTGAAAAACTCCACCCAGCAGTGAGTCATAGACCCTGTTGCTTGTTAGTGGGGATGCCATATCAAGCCCCAGAACAAGAGGAAGCTCTTAGCCCTCATGTGACTGATGAACTGAGGAGATTTGATATGTGGGGACTCCCCTTCTCTGAGAGGGGAGTCTCCTCTCAGAGAAGGGGAGGATGGAGACAAGGAAAGCATGTCAAGTTCAATGAAGGTAAGATTTTTATAGTGAATTACTCCATCTGGCTCTACCCAACCTAAATAAAGCAAATAAGGGTAAAAATTTCAGTACTCTAAATGGAATTAAGAAAATCAACTCTACATTCAGTTATTTTTCTTTAATATTTGTTTTCTAATATTTTGAAACATCAGAATTCATTAAATTATTTATAAGTATTTTCAATTATGAAAATATGCTCTTAAAATACTCTTTATGTTATTTTGATGCTGATATATGTGTTGTCTTTATATAAATAACAAAATTTCTTAACCTGGCAGGGGACTGCAATAGTCAACATTGAAGCAATGTAGACTGTTATAAAAAGTGATTTTTCATTCAGTTTTTATAGACAATGCATTGTACTTTGTACTGCATATGATTATGCAGTTCAGTGTCACTAAAATATAATTATGTCACAAATAAAACTTAATATTCAACAAGTTTGGATCATTTTGGATTTGGGGATTAGGAATAAAATTTATTCAAATATTCCAATATCCCAAAGACTCAGAATCTAAAATATTCTGATCCCAAGCATTCTGGATAAGGGATGTTCAACCCGTAACTGATAGCCCAGCCTAATTAATCTGTAAATTAAAGAGGAATTTTCAAAAGAAATAGATGCAGACATTTTGTTTGTGTTGGGAACGAGCAAAGGAAACTTATTCTAAATACTTCCATTTTGTTTTCAGACTCTATTTAAGCATAGGGAAAAACTCCCAGGCCCAGGGGTGCTGGGGACGTCCCAATAGCTGAACAGCTTCTGTTGTAAGGAGATAATTGTCTGAGTCCAGCCATCTCATAGACAACGTGTCCATCTTTCTGTCAGGGTCAAATAGGTCCACACCCCTAGGCCTAGGATGAGTTAAGAGCCCTGAGCTCAGAACCTAATGTCTGGGAGAATGAATTGAGGGCCTTGAGGCCAGGTGTCCCGGATCAGGTCCAGTCTCCAACAGATACTCCCTTGCTTAACCGGTAGTGTCAAAATGCAATTGGATAACCCTGCAGCTTACCCCAGGCACACCCCCTCCCCCATGCTTTGTGTTCCCAGCCTTTAAAAATGTTGTACAAACCCCCTTCTGGGATGTGGTTCAGATCCCAAACTGGCTACTTCCCTGAGCTCAGAAAATAGAACTTTCATTTTAAGCTTCTGTATCTGAAGTGAGTTTTCTCGACTCTCCCCACCCTCTCCCCACCCAGTAGTTTGAAGTCTCAAGGGCAGCGATAACAAAATGCCGAGCATAAAATGAAATGTCTTATATTAGCCAGAGCTAAAGTCACCTGCTCCTGGCTCTATGCTGACAATAGATTCCATTCTCTACAGGGGTGGAATCTTCCAGGTGTTCAGTCCTGACTAGGTGATGCCAGGCTATAATCATCAGTTTCCTGCCTTATCTTTAAATTTACCACCAAGAATCAAGATGGGGGGAAAAAAAACCTGAAAAGCAACAGTGTATGTGTGTGCCTGTGTAATTATTGTTGTTGCTATGTGGCCCAGGCTGGCCTTGAACTCATGATCTTTCTGCCTTTACCTCTCTCCTGAGTGTTGGGATTACACTCATATGCCACCACACCCCACGAACAGTCACTTTTTTAACGCATAAAATTTCCCAAACCTTGTAGATTCAATA
Source organism: Lophiomys imhausi (assembly GCA_907164525.1). Lineage (NCBI taxonomy): Eukaryota > Metazoa > Chordata > Mammalia > Rodentia > Muridae > Lophiomys > Lophiomys imhausi. The sequence goes on along the minus strand of CAJQZJ010032614.1, from coordinate 4,247,255 downwards.
ACTTGTAAACATTAAGTAGCTCGTTAATAAGAAATGTAGGCATCATAATCCAATAAAAGACATTTGACCTTCATTCAGTAGCAACAAAATCCTCCAAACAAGCAAAAAGTTTTTTAAAAACCTAATTTATTTGCAAAATGATACATAAGATAATGAACAATTCCAAATGCATATAGTCATATCTGAACACAGATGAACAATAAACCTCCTAATGTATGTTCTAAACCCAGGAAAAGAAGTAGGGTTAGCTGGGGTAGCAGGGAAAGGACAGACTCTGTGGCATTTTCCCCAGCTAGAAGACTTTTTTGCACGTGAAGTCTGAGTTTTGAGACATCAGACGGCAGCAGCCAGCCAGAGCTCTAGGTCTTCTCACGGGGCTTTGCTGTGTGTTGCATTTGCTTCCAGGCAGAGTGCGTGTTTTCCTTTTTGTTTGTTTACCTATTTGTTTTTCTGTGGAAAGCGTCTGAATTTTCTTCACATTTTTTTCCTAAATATAACATCTGAATTACCTTCAACTATTCTAATTACCTTACTATTTACAAACATGTCATCTTCATCACCAGGTGTACTGTTGAAAAATTGTTTTTAATTACAGCAGTTAATGCATTTTTATAAAGTACAGTGTGATACTTCAGTACATGTATACTGTGTAGTGATCAGATCAGGGGCTTCACCGGCCCCTCACCTCAGATAGTTAGCATGTCTTTGTATTGGAAACATTTTAAAATCTTCTCCACCAGCTATTTTGACATATGTAATTAATTGTTATCAATCAGAATTATTGCACTGTCCTACACAGAAACTGAGAGGTGTTCTCCTCTGAGCCAGTTGCACCCGTGAACCCCTGAGCCCCGGTATCATTTCTTCTTCGCTCTTCCCTGTATTCTCCACTTACTTCCTTTTAGTTGTGCCTCCAGGAGCTAGGATGATTTACAACCTTTCGCTATTCTCTTTATTTATCTAACTTTTAAAAAGTGCAATACTTTCATTATGATTTTTTCTCCTAATATTTAACTTTCTATTACTTGTCCCAATAATAATGTATGTATTTTTTAAGCTTTCCATATATGTGAGTATATTCTTAACTCTTTGATCTGAATTATCTGATTAAATCAACACTGCCATTCTTTTATTTTCAATCTTATAATAATCTTATAGCATTTTTGAAACTATGGTCTAAGTGGTTTGACCTCCTTATTTAATAACCCACCACACTTATGAGATATCACTTACAAATGATAGAACATATTTGCTCCAGATGCAGCATCTTCACTACAATTAGCATAGACTCCAGACTCAAGAGGAAGGAGGATACAGGATCTCTCTCCCCCTTTGTATCATTGATATATCCCCTAGGGAACTGACCTACCCTGCCTTCCATGCTTTTGATCCTTTTAAGGAACAGAAGAAAAACCACAGGAGGATAGCAAGGCAGGAAGCAGAACAGATCAAAGGAGCCAGGACGTTTATGTAATGATACATAATTTACTAGACAATGATTGAGTTTCAGTGCTCAATAGAGAGACCCAAATATCAGGACAGATGATATAAAATGGAAAGAAAACAATGAATGAGAAGGTGAAATAAAAGACACCTACCCTTAAGCAATGGACACTGAGCTCTGAGAGGGGATGAACATTTTCTGTCACTTCCTGTCCCCTGGGAAGATGGAAATATTCAGACTTTAAAGCAGGCTGGGACCTCACCTTGTGAGAGGCTGCCTGGAGGGGAGGATGTTGAATGGCTGCTGTCAGCACTGGTTTCTCTGACAGCCATGGGCTACATTAGAAGAAGGTTGCAGGTCAGTCAGTAAGAATCATCTGCTCGTGGGGACCAAGTTTGGACACACACAGGTGTGTGAGAGGAGATAACCTATTGGAAAATGACGAGCCTGCACCCAGAGGTCACCGCCACCTAGGGAATCAGACTATTAACTATTTATCCCTTTTACACTCTTGAACTTTATTGTTGACACAATTTCAGTGGTATAGTTCTCGAGTTCAGAAGGGACACAACACATATTAAGTGTTTAAAGGAACAGGTGAGTAACAGAACAAATTCATGACCTGGGTCAGTGGTGAGTATTGGTACTTTTTCTGAAAACAAGAAGCCTGGTGACTGGCACTGAGCCTACCAACAACCTAATGTGAAACTTCAAGCAAATGAATTTACTACTTAAGTTTATTTTCTATAGACTAAAGCCGTCTTTTGCTTAACGGGAGTGTTATGACAAATTTAAAATAAAAATACTCATTGGAAAGTATCCCATAGATGTAAGAGCGTCGATTGTGATGTTTCTTACTGTAATTCGTATTACATAAAGTGTATCCATATATTTTAAAAGCAAAAGGTAAAGAATTTATGCCTTTAAGTAGATTTAATAGAAGAATATGTAAATAGATCTAGAGTTGGAGACTTGGATAGGATTTGTAAGTTTACATAAATCATCCACAAAATGCCATGGATTATTGTCATGAAATAAATATAAGAAGCTTAAGTTTTATTTTAAAAAGACCAGATATGATGGTGCACGCCTTTAATCCCAGAATTTGGGAGGCAGAGGCAAGCATATGTCTGTGAATCCAAGGCCAGCTTAGTCTACAAAGTGAGTTCCAGGACTGTCAGAGACACATACATAGTGAGGCACTGTTTCGAAAAAACAAAACAAAACAAAAAAACAACAAAGAATATTTACTAGTTTAAGTAGACACCTTAGAAATTCACTGTGTGCCTCCCTGTTAACTCGTTCTCTGTCTTAGCCAATAATAAACTGAAATATTGGCTATTTGTTATCTGCTGTGTGTCTGTCTGTATGCACATGTGTCTATGTGTCTGGTGGTGTTTGCTTTAATCACTTCTCCACTTTATTTTTAAAGGGCAGAGTCTCCCACTGAACCTGCTGTTCATCAATTGGCTATGCTGGCTGGCCATCCACCTCAAGGGCTCCTCTTATTTTCACATTCCCGGTAGTGAGATCACAGGCTGGGATCATGTGGGTGCTGGGAATCTACTCTCAGCTCTTCCTGCTTGCCTGGAAAACACTGTACTGCCTAGGCCATATCCCCAGGCTTCTCTTACTCTTTAATAGACTCATGTAACCCAAGACAAGTTACATCTTCATGTAGACCGTTTTTGAACTTCATATAAACACACTACATATATTTTGTGACTCTAGCATCATTGACCCTGAAGTTCATGCAAGTTGAAGCTTGTATTTACGGTTAATCATTGTCAGTACTATAATACTTCATTCTACAATTATACCATGGCTTAGTAATCTAAGCCATGATTGTCACTTTTCTGGAGTTTTGCTATTACAGACAACGCTCTCTGACCTCTCTTCTTGCAGAACTCTAACCAGACTTGATATTGTCAGGCTTTAGACTTTCTTCCACCTTGTCGGGTAAGAAGTTATCTCTCACTCTGGTGTCCATCCACACCATCCATCCACTGAGCAAGTAGTGGGCTGTCTCATACATATATACACATTAATGCTTTTTATTTGTGATTATGCTGGTTTGCCTGTTTTTCTATTGGGTTCTTGTTTATTCACAATTTTCTTTTAATCCTCTATACTATCTCTCTGTCTTTTTCAAAGATGATTATTTTTACTTTGTGGGTTGTTCCTACTGTTTCTGGTGTCTTTGGACTAAAAGCTTCCCCTTAAATTGATTGTTTCGATTTATGAATAACTGAGTATTCATACATAGACCTTTACTCTTTCAAATAAATCCAAGATCATGAATATTCTTGGGGCTTTTTATTATAATTATGTGAATTCTGTTGACCAGCCTGGACAGAGTGTGTTTATTGACTTCTCCTACCCATGAGCACCTGTGACTCCATGTGACTCCATGTTTATTTCAGCCTTTAGTGATTTCAACACACTTTAGATTTTTCATAAGTATGTTAATTATTTTGTTTGACTTGTTCTTATGTGCCCTATAATTTTGAATGCCATTCTAAGTGGCATTTTTTTTAACTGGTGTGCAAGTGCAGGTCTCTAGTTCCAGTTACTTGAGAGCCTGGAGTGAGATTTCGTGACTCTAAAAGCTTGAGACTAGTCTGGTGAACAAAAGCAGTCATATCTCAAAGCAAACAAATGGGGGAGGGGGATGAAGAGGTGGCTCAGCAGATAAGAGAGCATCCTCATCCTCCTGTGGACCTGAGCTCAGTTCCCAGCTCAGTTCCACACTGGATGGCTCACAGCCTACTCTAGCTCAGGAGATGACTGTCCTCATCTGGCCTTCATGGGCATTGCATTCAGGTGTACATATCCCCTCACAAAGACACATGCAATAGACATACTGTAAATAAAATAAGTATTAAAACAAACAAACATAAATAAAGAATAAGATTTTTTAGTGAGTGTACTTTCTGGTGGTTGGTGGCAAACAGAGAGCACTAGGTTCTTATTTACAAGATTTGTGAAATTTTCTGTCAATTCTTGTAACCTCACAAATTCTACTGGCTTTCCTATGCAATAATGCCATCTGGGAATAATGATTATTTTAATTTTTCCTTTTAAACCTCTAATCGTGTATTTATTTATTGGTCACATTGGTGAGGGTACAGCATCTGGTATACTGAAAAATTAGACTGATAAGTAAAGGACATGAAATTGACTGGACAGCTTTTGGAATGATATACGGTATTTAAAGGGAGGAAATAGAAGATATATATGATCAAATTTCATTGTATGCATGAATAAAGTTCTCAGAAATGAAGGGAAAAACCTCAAGACCCAGCCATACCACTTCTGGGTATACATCCAAATGATGCCTCACCAAACCACAAGGACGTTTCCTCATCTATGTTCATAGCAGCCTTATTTGTAATAGCTAGAAACTGGAAACAACCCAGATGTCCCTCAACTGAGGAATGGAAAAAAAAAAAACGGTGGTACATCTACACAATGGAATACTATTCAGCCATCAGAAACAACCAAATCATGCAATTTGCAGCCAAATGGTTGTAACTAGAGAAGCTCATCCTGAGTGAGCTAACCCAGACTCAGAAGGATGCACATGGCATCTATTCACTTATAGTCGGATTTTAGCTTATAGTACAGGATAACTATACTACAACCAATGCACCAAAGGGAACAGGAACATAGACTTTGTTACCTGTCAATGAGACACTTTGCCCTAGTGGTGCTGCCTTGTAGGCCCCCAGTGTATGAAGAGGCTCTTGGCCCTCATATGACTGCTGAACTGGGACAGGGGACTGTTATGTAGGGACACTCCCCTCCAGAGGAGTGAGATGGAAGGGATAGGGGGTAGAGGGTGGGAAGGTGGGACTGGGATGGGTGGAAAGAGGGCACTGTGATGGAGATGTAACCTGAAGTAATAAAGAAATAAAAGAAAAACAAAATTTAAAAAGAATGATGGTAATGGCACCCATACTTTGTTTCTCATGTTAAAAATGAAGTTTATTGTTTTACTATGATATATTGTATCTATATAGCCTGCTTTAATGTCTAGCTTTTCCTTTTGTTTTATTTTGTTTTGTAGACAGCACTTATGAGTTTGATTTTCTTGGTTTCTTAAACTTCTGGGAATTTCTTTTTGAATGATTATTGAGCTATAATAAATATTTGTGCATCCCTTGAGGTGAACATACAGCAGTTCTCCATTAATTTGTTACTGCCACAAAATGCATTTATGGATTTTTTAAACTTCTAATTCTTGTTATAAACACAATTTATACTTAATGCAGAATCACTCTGAAAGTTGCATTTGATTTTTTGGTACTTTGCCTAGAAATTTTACATAGAAGTCCAATGGTAAGATTAGCCAGAATTTTCCTGTCTTGTGTTGCCCTTGCAAAGGTTTGATATTGCAGTGTTAATATCAAATAAGTTAGAAAATATTCCTTTGTTTTCTAATCACTCAATGAATACAGGCAGTGTTGTAAAACAACTAACCTATAAATCCTTCCAGACCTGATTTCTTTCTTTCTCCTCCCTTCTTCTTTTTCTTTTCTTTATTTATTCCTTTTTTTATTTTAGTTTTTCCTGAAACAGGGTCAAATCCGACACTGTTTTGAAACTCACTGTGTAGCTGAGTTTGACCTTGAATTTCTGATCCTCCTGCTTCCACTTCCAAAGTGCTAAGATTACAAGTGTACCATCACACCCAATTTTATTCAGTGTTGGGGGTGGAGGGCTAACCCGGGCTGAGTACATGCAAGGCAAACACTCTACCAACTAAGCTGAATCCCCAGTTCCCTGATGATGTTTTTGGAAGGGATATTTTTTTCTTTTTTATTAAGTTCCTTTAGTGTGTATAGGAATATTTGGGGGAATATTTGAGACTTCTCTTTCCTCATGAGTCAAACTATTATATATTTTTTTCTAGAACCTATCTAACATCTAAATTTGCATATGAAATTGGCTAGTGAAAACTTATTAGTCATGTTCTTATATTCTTACTAGTTGTGTGACTGATTATTCTTTTTTGCTTTGTACTGTGTTAAGATCAGTCTTGCCAGGCTTTGATAATTTGTTGATCCTATATTGGGTTATCGATCCTCTTTACTATCTTCAGCTTCTTCTACTTCATTAATTTTGTATGTATAAATCCTTTTTTCATTGACTTAATTCTGGATTTTTCTCTCAGCTTATTTGGTAGCAGGCAAGCCTCTCTGTCTTCTAAATCTCCATTATTATCTATTTTTTGATCTTTGATGCATTTTTCAAACCCAGAAACAATATTTGAGTTCCTTTCTGTTGCTCATTTCTGTCTGGTGTTACTTCCCAAGAGTGCACCAATTCACAGTTCTCTTCTATTTTTGTTTTGCTTTTGCTACATACATTTAATTCTTGTAAATTTTCCATGCATGTCTGAAAAGGATCTGTGCTTTTCAGCTGTGATTTTAAAGATTTTTTTAAAGATTGTATTATTTAAATCTTTTCCATCTGTTTTCTTTTCTCCCCTGTGATAATTAATGACTAGCATAGAAATTAGGATGTGTGTGTGTAATGTGACAAAATTTAAATTTAATAAACACTTTTAATCCTCTCCAAACAAATAATCTTAGAATTACTTAATTTCAAGTTCGCTCATACTCCAAATAAAACATTATCATTATATCAAATTTTAGTTCCATATCTATCTTTAGTACCCTAATTAGACACTTGATATTTTATAAAGCCAACAGTCTGAGATTTCCCTACATGGTTACCATGTTCCTTGCTCACCATTGCTGCCTGCAACATGGACATTCCTTTTGATATTGTTTTCTTTATTCCTCAAGAAGATGAGAGTAGGTGCTTCCTTAGTCAGCCCTCTGGTTGGATGTGTTCCCCTAAGTTCATGAGTTAGATGCTCGCCCTCCCCCACACAGGGTACTGGGAGGTCTTTGGGTCATCACCAAGGCCAGGCCCTATGAGAGCATCCCTGTTGTTGCCTGAGGAACAGAGTCATTACCACAGTCTCAGGCTCCTTATAAAAGAACAGCTTTCACTCACTCACCCACTGGTACCTGCTTCCCTCACTTTCCTTCCGCTCAGATGGAACGGCAAGGCTCATTTATCAGATGAGGACAGCTTGACCTTGTACTGTCTGACCTCTAAGGCTTGAGGAGTTTGAGCCACGAATTTCTGTTCATTAGAAACTGTTCAGACTAGGGTGCAAATGGTCTCTTACTAATGATGGCTCGACTGAATTTTTTTTTTCCTTTGCCAGGGTGAAAAGCAGCATGTGTCTGTTAGGAATCATCCTCCTAGCTTTTCTTAGTACCAGCATGTGGTTGATACACACTTGAGATGCTGGGTACAAAATTTCATTTTGTTTATAATGGTTCTTCCCAGTAAAGCTTCTAATGACAACAGTTAAAGTCCTGGCTCTGCAATTCCATGCTTACTCTCCTCAGCCTATTCTGAACGCCTTCGTTTCTACAACTCACTACTATAGACAGCAAGCATTAGGCTGCTGTGAATTTGGAATGGGGAATGGCTAACGTTCCCTTCTGTCCACCATAGGGTCCTCTCAAGTCCTGCCCCACATACTGCACATCTAGAACCTACAGACTAGAGGTCCTGAACCTGTCAGTAAATGGGTTTGGTGTAGTCTAGACTGGATTGTTGTCAGGTGGCAGCTGCCTCAGGCTGCAGGAAGAAACCTGGGTTGGACTCCAGGCTGCAAACAAACTCGTGGCCATCTGGACTGCCATTCATGACTCAGCTACTCTTTATGAAAGGGTGCACTGTGTGAGGAGCAGGAGGCCAGGAGCTCTGAAAGGAAGCATTGCGGGGGACATTACAGAGCCATTCAAGTCAAGATACCACACAGCTGATCTGACGCTGGCACTGCTGTGTAGCCGCAGGAATAGAAATCACCAGGTCAAGAAGAATTATTATGGGGATAATTTACAGACACTGTACGAACACCATACAAACAAAACAGGGCCAAATAACCTTGCTGAGGTCTCAGAGTGAAGTAATCACATTGAGGATGGCTAGAGAGATGCTGAATTGGGGGGAAAATCCTGCCCTTGAAAATTTAAAAGAGGGATCCAGATCTTAATTCGTACTCTCTGCTTTCTATCTTCGGGAATTGGGGCACGTTTCTTACTATTTCTGAGCTTCAGTTACCCTGGGTGAGCCTTAGAGGCGACACATAAAAAGGAATGAAACAGAAATTGCTGGCAGCCTACTGGCGTTCACCCTCCTCTTCATCCTGAGTGGTAAGAACTATGGCGTTATCTGGGCAAACCATCACCTGGATCAAACCAGGCACTACCCCAAGTCCCACACCTTTGCATGCATGAGTTTAGGCTAACAATATTTAAGAAGGGCCATAAATGACTTCCAGGAAAACTCTTTAAGGCAGGAGAGATGAGATGGCAAGCTACCATTCTGTATTAGATGGACAAAAGACAAATCTGAGGGACTTGGAATGGAAAGTTGGAAGACGGGTTCCCTGATGTTATCATGGAATCATCATAAACTGATCCTAGACCCTTTTCCTCCAAATTCCTCCATGGAGAAAAATAATTTCTCATAGGTAGTTAGCCATTGTTATTTGGATATTTTGGTCAAAGACAAGCTGATCTTTATGCAAAGATCTAGGCTTGATAGTTGCTAATATTTAAACTTGTAACAGTTACATTTGATCAAGGAATTCTACCCCTAAAACCACATCCTATAAACATAAGTGGGCACAATCATAAAGAGATACAATAAAGATATATTTATTGTATCATCATTCATGGTACCAAATGACTGAAAATAAACTCTGTTCAACAGAAGGGGACAGCTTAATCATCTCATTGCTGCGAGCTGTCAATCATCACATAGCAGTTAGCATTCTGAGGAATCTATGTGCAGTCATCGCTAGGTGAAGCAAATTCCCCTTGCTTGAATATGTTTTATATTTCCCAGTACAACTGCTACAGTATCTCCTATTTCATAGGATATCTGGGTATTTCTCTCTTCAAGAATGTGGTCTAGGTACCCTCTTAAACCTGGGCAGCAAAAGTGATGCTGTGGGACTTCTAAGAACAAGGGAAGGTGGCTACCTCTTTGTTCAGAGCACCCATGCCCAGTGTGCAAGGTCCTGTGCAACAGGCTGCCAGGCTTTGAGGAAGAGAGAGGCCCTGTATGTGTCTTCCACTGAGCAGTCCTACTCTTTGAATCTGCCTGGTCCAGAGACGCGACCTGATGTGGAAGAGCCTTCAGGCGGCTCTGACTTCCTGGCCTTCAAGTTTTTTGTGTTGAGAATCTAGAAGTCATGGAGCAGAGAAAAGTCCACCCCCTACTGTGGAGGTGAATTTCTGAGCCACAGAGTTAGTGATGGTGGTGAAACAATTGTCATTGTATGCCACTAAACCTGAGGGAGTTTGCACTGAAAATAGTTCAGTACCCAGGATTGAAAGAGTGCACCATTTTCATCCAGACTGAGGGGCATATTGAACATAACTTGCATTTCACATCTCTGACCAGTGAGCCAGCCACAGCCACACCTTTACCTGTTCTAGGCAAGCCTGGGACAGTGAGGTGAGAGCTAGAAGACTGAAATGTCATCAGTGTCCCTTTCCTAAGCACTGACGAAAGCAAGGCACCTTTGGAATTGATACATGTGCCCTTCAGTCTGATAGTGACAGGGGAAAATAAAACTTAATAATCCTCTTTGCATAATGGAGTGGCTACTGAAAGAATGCAGACATAACCAGAGACTCCACGAAATGTAAGGAAAGAAGATAGAAAGTAACTGAGTGATTTATGCCCATTAGTAGCTGGGCACATGTCTTTAATCCCAGCACTCGGGAGACAGAGGCAGGTGTATCTCTGTGAGTTCAAAGATAGCCTGATCCATATAATAAGTTCCAGGCCAGCCATAGTGAGATTCCAGATCAACAAATAAATAAATCCTTTAGTGTGTTCTACAGCCTTCCTCCCGTATTTTCAAGTTCATTTATTTAATTTACAAATCATTTTCAGTAAATGTTAGATAGCAAGAGACTACCAGTTTTCTACAAAAACCATGCCACAATCACACAATAAATACAACACAGAACTTTCTATTTTTATAATTTCTAAACCAGGATGGAAGATGGTTCATAAACATCCTGAGGGACACAATGACACTATAGACTCTAGAGAGGACATTAGCATTCCGGGAATTCTGTGGGAAATGGCTTTAGTATACTATATGAAAATAGAGTCTCAGTGTGGGTTCAACAGGAAGTCATGGCACAGGGGAAGAAGAGGTAGGTGGAAGTCACAAAGTACCCTTCTCCCAAGGGACCAGCAGTTTATTATATATTTAAAACTTTCCCTGTATCAGGTGGTTTGTGAAAAGCATCGAGAATAATTACTATTTTATACTGAAAAGAAATCACCTACCAGCTCAGAAAGAACATCACATGGGAAGTAGCAGATCCTGAGAACAGAGTAGAAGTTGGTGCAGACTTCCAGTGAGTGTGCTCAGGTTACTGGACCTGGGCCAAGGAGAAACAGTATGCCACAGAGAGGGCTCAATGAAGAAGTGCAGATGAAAGACTAGCAGAAAGCCCCAAAGTCCTCCAGGTTTCCTGAATCTATGGACACAGAGTCATCAATACACACGAAGTCCCTACATTGGATGGCTTTATCTTATACTTTCTCATGGAGACCCTCACACCTCAGTAGAGGCTCTCGAACATCTGGCACTTCATAAATGGGTCATCTTCATCTCTAGCTACTCGGTGGCTCCCCTAGGCATGGTGTTTCTCTGGTGGTGGCAGGATGGCAAGTAACGAGGACCTGCACAGATAAGAAAGCCAGTCGGGAAGAGAAAGCCAAAAGGACCCTGCAAGCACATTTTCATCTGTAGTTGCTATCTTGGGAACTCAGGAGATGATTTAGACTCAGAAGAAAGGAAAGGTCTTCCTATACTGTTGGGGGAGAGCTACGGGAAATGAGCTGTATGGAAGCCAGCCTTGTTACACTCTCCTGTGTGTTACTTTCCACAACAATGTGTGGCTAAACAAAGGTGGAAGCATGCTGCGAGAGCATGTTGCTGTGTTCTGGGGAGCACATGATTAAATAGTTTGGGGAAACGTTCTCTTGCTGCACCACCCTATGTTGAGTGGTATTCTTGTTTCCTTGTTCTCACTGTTAGAAGCACCTCACTGATACATATTTGGTTCACAAAACTTTAACTGTATCTCTTGTAATTTTCTTAGAAAAGACACCAAACTATGAGATTAGCAGCAAAGAGACATGAAGGCAGCGAAAAGGCTGTGTATTCATGTTAAAAACCATCTCCCACAAGAGTAACAGTTTACAATACAAGGAGTGCTTGAGCCTGATTCTACATCCTCACCAACAATATCTTCATCTTAATTCTGCTAGTTACTCTTTAACAAGCCACATACAAGTCACACTTCTCTAATGCCCAGGACCCCATGCTCTGAATTCACTGGCCCTGTGCAATCACTAGCATCGTCCAATCACTTGAGACCAGGAAGCAGATGTGAGTTAGCTGTCTATGCTGACAGAACATGGTTGCTCATTCTGGTTTACATTAGAGAAATACTATCTTTTAAAACTTTCCAGTCAAAAGGCACTTTGAAAGCTTTCAAGAAAAGAATTTGAACCATAGTTGTGACATCATAGCGTGCTAACATCAAGTCAGAGAAAGCATAGGTGACTTAGAGGATTATGAAACCAAAGCAGACAACACTTTCTAGCCACACTGCCACCTAAGCTCAAGATGGCAGAGAATAAGGTCACATATAAAACAGACCCCAGTGACCTGTGGGTAGTGGTGATGCTGGGAACGTGGACTCCGCTGTGAAGTTTCAGACACATCTGAGTCCAGTCATTTCTTTTCTATTTGCTTTTCATGTGCTCATAAGATATAGCTTCAGTAACTCCAAGAGAGCCCCGCTGATAAGTATGAATAAATGCTCTAAATGATAAGAAAGAATTGCATTACTCTTTAGACTGTAACTTTCTTTCTCTGTAATACTTAAAATATCAGCAAATTTTAGAGTTGATGAAATACCATATTTAAAATATGAGAGTATTCTATGATAATAGAAGCAGGATATTTTAAATGGTACTTAATATTTGGAACAAGTCATGTGGCTTTTACTTCTATCTGCTTTTGGGTCTTGACCTCCTAATAGGTTGCTACTTTTTGGAGAAGTATTAGGATGGGGAGAACTATGGCTATTGAGAACCAAGACAACTTCATTTGGTGTGGATTTCTGTGACACAATTCGAAGTAGCTCTGTCTCCAAGGTCCACAAGCCAAAGCCAGATCCTCACACAAAATACTCTAGAAAGAGCCTCACCAATTTTCCTAAGTTATCTTCATAGACAACCTAAAATTAGAATACTGTATACACATACTGGGGGTCGCCTTATTCATGGGCCACTGCTGCCAGGGTGCATGCTTTTCACTGAGACAAAGTGGGGTGCACAGAAAGCTGCCTGCTCACTGGAAACTAATAAAACCAATTAACAACTCCAAAGGAAAGTCTTACTATACAATGGAGAAATTAAAGACACATTAATCTATCACAGTTAACACCACCTGAAAGAGAAAAACAGACATTAACCTCTGGATATAATGGTAAAGACACAGGGGTTATGGTACTCCAAGGCCAAGAGGAAAGAAGATATGATCTCAAAGAAATGCAACAGAATTCAACTGGTATTGAAAAATGTCAGTGATAGGATAGATCAAAAAAAAAAACTAAAATAAAATATCAATTCAAGTTAAAGGACACAGAATAACAGTGCAATATATGATCTTGAACTGTATCTTATTCAAAAAAATGAAGACAGTTCAGGTCTTGCACTAAGGCCTTTGATCTGTTTTTGAGCTGTATTTTTGTGTAGGGTGAGACAGGGATCTAGTTTTATTCTTCTACATGTGGCTACTCTGTTTCCCCAATACCATTTTTTGAAGAGGTTGTCTTTGATTGAAAGTATAATTTTTGGAATCTGTAAAAAGCCAATGTCTAGTCTTTTGTAATGTTGGTCAGGGTTGTCAAGGGACTCTCAAAACATTATAGGTTGTTGTTATTTCCCTTGGCTGTGCCTTGAGAGATGGGAGGTAAGACCCTATTGCTGAAAACACCATGCCAATTCAGACAAGAGATTCAGAGGTCTCTGAGCTGGAACTGACTGGAAAGCTTCCTCTTTCAAGTCAAGGAAGGGTAGCTTTTATGATACCAGAAGGTGCATGCAAGTTTCCAAAGAAGAGAAGCAATTAACAGTGCTACTTAGCTATGATGCCTATGAACCACAATGACAACCAGCATGGTATGATAATCCTAAGGATGCAATAGTAGCACACAGATCTTTGCTGTAATCAACAGCTCTGTAATCCAATTCACGACTTGATCAACAAGGGGGAAATCATGTCTGCTACTGGAACCTAGACAACTACCAAGGACTAATAGAGTCATGGATCTTGGAGGAGAACCTGCAACCATTACTTTACTAAATCAGCACAATCCTTAAATACATTCTAAATATTTGCCCTTGTACTTACAGGTAAATGTAGTTCTCACCTCTCATCAAGAAAGTTTCTCCTGGCAACAAATGGAGACCAACACAGAAAACTGCAACCAACCAAATGCAAAGTTATGGAGCCTAGTCCCAGTTGATACATCGACAATAGAATTGCTGCACCTGAGGTTCAAGGATCACTGCAGCAGAGGGGGCAAGGGACACTAGAAGAACAGGGAGCTCACTGAGAGATTGTGTCTCCTAGGGACGTCACCCATGAAGTCTCATCAACACAGCTGTCTAAACATGAGCTGAACAAGGATGGCACCAATAAACAAGCTAATATAGAAGAAGGAAAGCTTATGAGACAAAGGCTAGAACTAGACAAAGAACTATGTGCAACTAAGGAATCCTGAGAGTGGGAGAAAGTCTTCCTTAGGGAAGAGCACACCTAATGGTTATCCAATACCAAAGAGTTAACTCTGAAAACAAATGAAGAAACAAACAAACAAACATACATACAATACAATGCATTATACAGTCTGGTAGGTTATATTTATGTATTTAGGAACACACACACACACACACACACACACACACACACACTCATACAACTATGTGAAGAAATGATTAATGAAAGAGAGCACCGAGAGGTATATATGAGGGCTTGGAGGGAGGAAAGAGAAGGGGAAGATGATGTAATCATATTATAATCTCAAGAAAAAAGTTGTTAAAAATCAGATGACTGAATCTGTGTGGTCTTAATTCTGGACAATCTGTTCTGCATCACTAATCCAAATATCTGCTTCTGTGCTAGAATCACGCACATGTAAACATATTTAACTCTAGCTCTGTAGTACAGTTTGAGGTCAGCAATTACGGGGTCTCCATTGTTGTTCATTTACTTGGGACCTCTTTGGCTACCCAGGATATTTTGTGGTTCCAAATGAATTTTAGGACTTTTCCTCCCTATTTCTGGGAAGAATATCCTTGGAGATTTGATGGGCACTGAACTGTATCACTTTGGCAACACATAGTCTCTTTTCTTTTTCCTTTAAAACAACATTTATTCTGCCAATACATGATCGTGAGTCATCTTTCAATCTTTTAGTGGTTTCTTCACTTCATTCTTCAGTGCCTTAAAATTTTACTTCCTTGATTATGTTTATTCCTAGGTATTTTATCTTTGTGAGTTTATTAAAAGTGAATTTTTTTCCTGATTTCATTCTCAGCATGTTCAGTATTGCTGTGTAGAAAAGCTACTGATTTGTTAGAGTTGGTTTTGTATTCCCATGTTTTGATGAAAGTACATCTCAGTTTTATCACTCCAAGATAGAAGCCCAGACAAGTTTTCTGAAAATTGACAAATGGGGCTAAGTGAGTGTATTTTTGTGGAGGGGTGATGACATGAATTTAGAAACCTAGAGCCTATGGGAAGCCTATGGCCTGGCTTGTTGATGGCAACTCTTCAAGTAGTTTCACACTCTGTCCTGCTTAAAAATCCTCCTCATTCCTCCAGACTGGTGTCTGTACCTCCACACCAAGGTGAGAGGGAGACCTCTCTCCTCAGAAGGTCACGGGTCAGCTGGCACCGTGCATGAGGTTGCAAACAAGAAATCCTGTGTCAGACAAGATGGAAGGTGAGAACTGACGGCTGAGGTTGCCCTCTGACCTCAGTGCTGGGTACAGTTGATATATGCCACTAAAAAAAAAAATATAAGAAACAAGACAGAAATTCATAAAATTAAAATATAGATTGTGGATTAAAGTATTATAAACTTCCTGATAGAATTAAACTGTGGATAGGTGAGAAAATATTCTTGTTTCCAGAAGGAAACGCAGGAAAGCACTTGGAGATGAAAGAGAGTGAGGCACACAGACCGTGTCAAGTTGTTGAAAAGAGTCCATATAAATATACACAGAGCAGCCATGTAATGGAATGACACTGCTGTGGTGAATGTGAGTTCTTCACATTACTCTTGCAATGTTTTGTAATGCTTGAATTATTTCAAAACTAAAAGTAAAAACGAGATAATCCATGTGAAAGCCTTTTGGTTCTTTCTTTAGTGTGTGTGTTACCTACATATATGTATGTGCACATGTATGTCTTGTGCCTATGGAGGGCAGAAGAGGGCATCAGTCTTCTTAAAACTGGACATATGGGTAGTTGTGAACCACAACGAAGGGAACCAAACATGGATCCTGTGCAGGAAAAAGTGCTCTTAACCACTGAGTCATCCTTTGTTGTATTAATAAGATTAAAGTTAGAGGAAATTCCATTTGCAAGCTGGGAAGTAAAAAGGACAGCTGTGCAGACCTGCCAACCTCAGTGTTAAGAATCTTGACATATTAATCTCCAGAGCTTCAGAAATGAACCCAAGTGAAGATCAGAGAGGCAGCTGTCAGGAGTAAACATGATTCGTTAAATGAGGAATCAAGTGCAATAACATTTTTCTTGTTTCAGCATTCCTGAGCAGCATTTTAATGAGAGATTGACATTTTTATAATCAACCTAATTCCCTCAAATCCGCTTTCAGACAGAAAAGGTGTAAATAAACGGATAGATGTATGGTTCCTATAGCCTGACTTGTCAATGGCAACTCTTCAAATTATTTCTGTTTCTCACTCCATTCTCTTTATAAACATTCCTCACTCCCTCTAGACAGCAATTGCTGTGGGGGTTTTTTTTCAGATAGAAATTTAAATTAAATTTGTCTACATGAGGCCATTTTCATGCAAGTCCATAAAGTGTCTTGAGCATGGCCACTCCCACACCCCTAATGCCCGCTGGTGTCCTTTCCCTCTTCCCTTCCATTGAATCCCTTTGTCCCTCTAGACAGTTTTGCTTCTGCTTTTAATTGTCTGGGAATGCATGGTTTTATTTATCTGTTGTAAGCAGATAATCTTGAAGATTATTTTCATACTAGCTACATTAGTCAATATCACTTTTTCACCCACAATTTTCACATTACTCAACACCCAGAACATTAGTGATAATGAAAAGAGTTGACAGATACTGAGAGAGCATGCTGGGAAAATATTTGTGCTGAAATTTTAAAATGTGATGAATATGGCTTTTTAAATGTGACTTATTAGACATGATTTGTTTTTATTTTTCTCTTGCTCATGTCCTATGAACAACACAGAGCTGAAGGCTTTGCCCAGAGAGCAAGCTGAGAAACCCTGATCCAAACACTGGGAGTAAATAGCTTTCATACATAGGGCCCATTCTCAACATTCCTGTAGGTATCATGGCACAGCCAGCTGCTCTCATCTCAGCGGCAATATAGTCCTTTGTCTAGTACCAAATACAGAAAGGATTCCAAGAACCTTGGCTCTGGGATCCAGGTTTTGCCCCTAAACATCTATAGGTACCAGCTAGTGACTTGGAAGGAAGACACTGGTGACAGACCACATTCTCTAACCGAAAGTGTGGTTACTACCCTTAATAATTGGAAACTCAAGCTTAGTGATGTCAAAACTTCAAGTTCCTAAAGAGAACATAAAAATCCAGTTTTTTGTTTGCAGTAAAAATTAGTCCTTGGTGCTTTGTGGTGATTTCAATGAGAATGATCCACACAGGCTCATATAGTCAAGTGTTTGGTTCCCAGTTGGTGAACTGTTTAGGAAGGTTTAGGAGGTGTGGCCTTGGAGGAAGCGAGTCTTCTGTAGGGTGAGTTTTGGGGTTCCTCCAAACTCAATCTGTCTCTTTACCTCCATCTGGTAATGAGGTGTAAGCTCTCAGCTACTGCTCCAGTGCCATGCCTGCCTGCCTGCTGCCATGCTTCCTGCCAAGACAATCCTGGACTCACCCTCTGATAATATAAGCCAGTCCCTGACTAAATACTTTCTTTTATGAATTGCTTTGGTCATGGTGTCTCTTCATGGCAATGGAACATTGACTAAAACAGTGTTTCCTCGAACTTCTTCAGTAGGTTGTTGTCATGGGCCCCAAGTTTAGGATCTCCTTAAGGGGGTTTAGTCCTCTGAATCCCATCACTGAGGGGGACAGTCATGGACGGCTCTGCTATGTAATCACCAGGTATCTCCAAACCACTCCAAGACCTTAAAAAGCCCTATGGGGCAAAGAAGCAACTGAACTCCAAAGATACGACAATTTACAGTCAAAGGGAATATCTCCAAAAACAAAGAGAGGGTTCCCGCTTCCTATCTCCCCTTCTCCTGGTCTCCCCATCCTTTTCTTAAGGAGGTGAGGTACACAGACTTGAGCAAAGGAGCTCCTCCATAGGAACAGTTGGTTACCTGAAAAGACAGACAGGAAAATCATAGAACAGTCAAGACTCTCAGCCTAAGAGTTTCCTGGTATCTTATAGGAGAGACTGTCAAGGTTCCTTGGAACTTCATCAGCCTTTGTTCTGCAGGCCCTGTTCACCTCTTAGAACAGCACCAACAAAAATTTCTTGTTTAGATTATAGGGAGCAGGAACAAATGGTCACCAGTTTCCAGGAGATGCATGACAACCACTCAGTAAAAGGTGGCAGTGCCCTACAACCAAGGGAAGGAGATACAGCAAGCCAATAGGAGGCCAGTTAGTTAAAAATTCCAGTGGCATCATGCTGTGGCTAAAGGACAGCAAATTGGGAAAGTGTCCCTTACCTCATATATGATCACCAGTGGCAGTAATATACTAAAGAAGCCTGTGGGATCTAGGGGCTATTTCAGCTTTTTCAAGAAAGGATTCAAAGCCATATAGGAAGAATGAAACTCATATTTCCCCCCTTTCTCCCTAGATAGAGTCTAACACATAAATGACTGCCAATATTCTCAGCCTCTGCTAGTTGTGCAAGGTCACCCAGTATATATGCTGACCATATTGAATGAGAACTGGAATCTGAGCTTTCATTTTGGTATCCGTTCTCCAACACAGTTCTCTGGTGACTTAACTGGGAAGGAGAAATATCCAGGAGGGGTGAGGGGCAAACATGAGCTACTAGAATCCACTTTGTAGCTCACATTCTCCCGTCTCTTTCCAACTAACTCTCATGTTAAATCCAACTTCCTATTGCCTGCAAAGCTGTCTGCTGAAGTTCTTTCCCAAAGAAAAAAAGAAAAAGGGGATGTGTGTGTTTTGGGGGGCGGTGTAGTCCTGGGAAGACTGGGAAGTGAATGTGATCGAGGTGAATTATGCGAAGCTTCCAAACAATCAATAATAATATTATGTTGGGAAAAAAGAAAGTCTTTGCCACTCTGTCTGATGCTGGTTGCTACAATAAGAAACATCTAGTACTTCCTCAGGGTGCCAGCTGAAATCTAAAATCCGCTTTCCATTCCAATCAGATGCCATGCCTCTTGCCATTAAAAAAAAAAACAAAACAAAACTATTTTAAAGATTTTAATTTTAATATTGAATTGGATGTATGTGTGCATGTAGGAAGAGTGTGGGCTTGTACATGTGAGCACAGGGCCCATGGAGGACAGAGAAGGCATTGGGTCCCCAGAAACTGGTGTTACAGGGGGTTGTAGGAGGCAGCCAGATGTGTGTGCTGGGAGCTGCACCTGAGTGTTCTGTAAGAGCAGCATGTACTCTTAGACCACGGGTGGCCTCTCCACCCTGCTTCTCAGTGTTAAATATGCACTCCAGTGCACTCCAGCAGGACTGCAAGGGATTGAACTTCTGAGGCCCCCTCCCCTTTGTTCTCTGTATAGTTGTTGTAGTTTCAATCACCATGCAATTCTCTCTGTTGCATATGCTGTTACTTTTAGAGCGTCCAAATCATACGTGCGCAAGCTTACTGGGAGGTCCAAGTGAGCAGCAGGCTACCCCATGTGTTAGTATGTTTTTAGGCTATTATATAAACCGGTGATTAATATCACTTAACCAGCATGGATTGATTAGGAAACGTAAGTCTTACAAATTCTCTGCATTTACACTGGCTTTTACTATAGAATGGTGGATTGTAACTCAGAATTCTGTTATCTCCAGGAGGAATACAGGAAAAGAAGGGAATGCCTTGGCCTTCCTCATGTTTGCTGAGGTTGCGTTTTCCAGGCTCCTCTTTCAAAAGGAGAATAAAACTAGAACAATAAACCAAGGAAGAAACAGAAGGTCCCCAAGGTGTCTCCTGAGTCTAGTCCTCCATGTCTACAGTCCAATCACATTCCTGCCACTTCCTTCTTTAGGATGGTCAGTGTGACTGACCTTTAAAATTCACTGGCTTTATAAATTAGTTTGTATAGAAGCCTTTACAAGGATTTTTAAACATTGTATAGTCACATCAGTACTGAAAACACAGTAATTACTTGATCAGAGAGTGTGGCAGTCACTAAATCTAAATTCAATCCCCTCCTCTCTGTGTGTGTGTATTTCCTGCTAAGCCAAATGAAAACATGATGATGGATCCTCTTTCCAAATCCCTTTTCTTAAGAGAAGAGAAAAAACAAAATCTCGAATATAATTTTCACAGTGAATATGACAGCTCTTTGAAACAACAGAGCACAGTTTGCCTTACTAAACTTAGTATCATGATAAATAAACTATGTTTTCAGCATGCATGTGGAAATTCAAATGGACATAAAATTCTCCTCATGTACCCTCTGGAATACATACTTTCCCCCTGACCAAACAAACAGAATAAATACAGGCTTCATAGAAAGAACTCCAAGTTTCCTGCTTCTGATGAGTTTAGATCCTAATTTTGTCATCAGAGGTGCCACGGAGACCTGGGTGGGAGAGTATTGGAATCTTTAGTTGTTTGGGGGCTTTAATTGTATCCTACAATGAAGTCGATAAAACCAGATTGATGACAATGGAATAACTTATTTATCCTTTCCCAGATATTTACTAAACTTCTTCCCTCATGGTGCCTAGTCTGAGGACACAATAAAGTACAAGTCCAATTGTTGAGAAGCTGAGAGCAGAAAGCTGTACCATGGAAGGTACAGGAGAGGATGTGAAGGAGGTCTCAGCCCAAACCTCAATGCCTGTATGAAGCTACCAGTAGGACAGATCTGTGACAAGCCTTGGAGAATAGATAAGTGAACAATGGAGAGGGGAAATCGGGATTCAGCAAAGAGCATTTAGAAATTCAAAAGCACAGAGGCCAGAGAGAGTTGTGATACTTTAGAACGTAGTTCCACACCATTATACCAGGAGGGACCAGGAAGGAGGGAAGGACAGAGAAACCAGCAGAATCTCCACATTTTAATGGGCTTTGTGCTTCATGCCAAGACATCTGGGCCTCACTTTCAAAGATCTGTTGAAGATGTGTGAATGACATAGTGATTTTATCTAAAGAAGGCTTCCAATATAGACATTGGGTAGATTGATAGAGGAAAAAGCAGAGCAGAATAATCTATTGGAGACAAGGATGTAGTGACTTGAACTAAAGGAGTGGCAGAAAGTAGGAACATATGAAAGTTTTCTGTTAGGAGATAGTTGCCCGAGTCCAGTCGTCTCAGGAACAGCCTCTGTCTTGCTGACAGAGTCAAAACTTAGTTTATGTTTTCAGGTCTGGAATCAATTCTTATCCTGCTTCATCTGGTGTTTCCTGTTTGTCCGGTAACCAGTAAAGGATACAAAGAGAGAAGTTGCCAGTTATCCACACTAAGGCGCACAAGTCGTAAATGTATTGCCTCTCCTGACTTAATTGACTAAGCACAGCTTGCTCACTCCCTTTTCCCTGATCATTCTGAATTCCGGGCCAGAAGTCCAGGAGAGGACCTGACTGCAAAAGCTGAGTGAAGGACCCTGCAACCACGTGACCTGGATAAGGCCCAGTCATAAACATTTACTTCCTTGCTCAACCCCTTGGGTCAAAATATGATTGGACAATGCTACAGTCCGCCCTGCTCCCCCTTGCTTTGGTGTTCCATCCTCTAAAAATGCTGTACAATTTCTCTTGTGTGTGTGTGGGAGGGGGGGGTTCCACAGTTCAGCTCCCAAGTCTGTTCTGAGACCCTGATTGATCAACACGGCCTGAATACAATACGATTTGCCATCTGCTTAAATACTAAGATGAACATTTAAAGACACAGTCAGTTCCTGAGTCTGGACACAGTCAACTCCTGAGTCTGTGCTGTAGTCCCTGACTGGTCAGTTTTTGCTGCCTAATTCAAATAGAGATCTTGCTTTTCTGGACTCTCTGGACTGCTTGGGTTGCTTTGGATTTTGGACCCCAACACTTCTACATTAAAGGGGGAAAACTGGAGCTTTAGAATAAAAGGAAATTCCATAAAAATGTAAGGTAAAATGCACGACTAACCATGTTGCATTTTCTGTGCTCATGGCAGTAGAGCCCTAACCCGCGTTGTCACCCATAGTCCTTTACCCCTGGAGGCCCTCAGAGCACAGCTCCACACTGCACTTGGGGGACACTGGCCTTCTAAAGCAGAGAGAGGACGCAGTGTACTCACTCTTGAGGGTTGGCGTCTTCAGTGGATGGATAAATGTTAAGGACGTCTCCACAAGGTTGTACATCTTCTACCTTGGTAAAAATGGAGCCCAGGTGCTCCTTTCTCTTGCTCAGGTACCTTTGTAATGTTCTGAGCTCTGAGGCCCTCAGGCAGTCCCTGGCCCTCTACTATGAACTCATTCTGTTGAAAGCCAGGGAGGAAGCTGAAAGAACATTAGCTCTGATGTGAGGAAGCAACACTTGAAGAGCAGGTGACAGACAAGTCATCAGGTCCCCAGGAACCCTCCTGAGTAACACAGAGAGTTTGGTGAATTGAGCTCAGAGTTGTATATGTGAAACAAAGAAGAGACTCTAAATCTTGGTTGTGGATGCCATGGTGTGTGGATTCAAGAGTATTAGACACTCTAATTATAATTCAGTGACTGTTATTTTAGTTTCAGCAAACATGTTGAAGAGCTTAAAATGTCGAAGGTGATGCTGTAAAAATGAGCTCCTCCTCCAAGCCTCGAATTGTCACTAGTGGCTTTATTTATAGACACATGGTAGGTAGTTCCTGGAACCATGCGGAGTTAATAAAATGTGACAGAATGATTTCTAGCACATTAAACGATAATCATTAAATTAACCTGAGTCAAAATGATTTAGAGCTTTATGCCATGGTTATAAATTTTCAGCAGCTAAAGTTGTTGTCATTCATAGAAGTACACCAAAGTTCCAGGAGGGAGTTATGCTGGCAGACTGGAAGGGACTCTTCTTGTGCTGTGAATTGTTCTATTCAGAGAGGCAAAAGCAACCATCTGGAAAATTTGCAAAGCATTTGATTGTGGGAAATGAGTGTAGGTGTTAAAAATAATATTTAAACTATGAACTCAGGGATGCTACTTTTTTTCAGTAGTAATATTTCAGTGTGGAAGCTGAACATTAATTCTGTCAATGCTAACAATGAACCTTCATCAAAAGAACCACTGGTTTTGCAATGTAATCAAAAGTGAAAACAAAATTTCTGAAAGAGTGTTCATGTCAGTCAAGGGGCACTGTGCCACTGGAAGGCTCTGAGTATAAGGACATGATGGGTTTAAATCTAGCCTTTGTAAGACTTGGAAGCGTACATTAACTGGGCAACACATTTTAAGAGAAGTCGTACAAAAATCCACATGTTGGTTTAAATATGAGTGGCTCTTTTTCTTTATTTTTAAAGCTTTTATGAGTATGGGTGTTTTGCTCGAATGTATACCTGTGTATCACATGCATGCAGTGCCAGAAGAGGCCAGAGGAAAGCATCAGATTCCCTGAAACTGGAGTCCTAGAGGGTTGTGTGCTACCATGTGAGTGCTGGGAATCAAACTCAAGTCCTCTGCAAGAGCAACAAAGGCTATTAACTGCTTAGCCATCTCCCCAGCTCCCAAAGTGATTATTTTACACAAAACTATATAAGGCACTTATTTCAACTAGGAAAACAAATCTACTGTATTTTAAAACTCAAGAAATGCCACAAAAATCCAAGACACAAAGTATTTTACAACTGAGCTGCCTGACATACAGCTGTGAATCTCCTTTTTAAAATATTTTTGTTTATGTAGTCTCATTTTTTTTCCACGATTCACAAAGATCTGTTTGGAGAGTAGGAACAGAAATATCATAATTTAGTCTTTCTTCTATCATGGTTAATTGAAGTTTGCATCTCATTAGCAACATGGAGACTATTGAATCAGTTGACTGTGTTGGTGACATTTTTGTGAGCTATCTATCCCAAGTTGAACAAGGTGCCTTTCATCTTCCCTAGGGAGTTAAAGCAGAGTTGATTGCTCAGACTTGCAGGCTGCTACAAGACCTCTTGTCTTCAAACAGCTCTGATGTATCTCGTGCAATCCCCTGTTGTATGACAGTTTCCTCAAAATCGAAGCAGTCCCTCCAGGAAGAAGGAGAAGGATCATCAGGCTCATAAGTAAACCATAAAAAGTCATCGTAAGTCTGGGATGGTGAAAACTTGCAAGATTCTTGAAGGCCCTTCAACAATTTTATAGAAGTAGTAAATAGCCACTGGGCTTGTGGGAGACTCTGGCTGACTGAGCTCCACAAAGGAGAGATTTCTCACTGTCTAGCTGTCTGCCAGGTATGCACAGAGCTCCTGGAATATGGCATCTATGAGTTGGGCTGGGATTTCCCATGTTGCAGCTGCTTTAGGATCCATCCCTGCCCCTCTAAGTCACCCCTCACATGGACTCCTGCTAGTAGCCCCAGGAAGAACTCATTAGCCCATCAAGTTAAACTTTGGTGCTGTCATTGCTATGGTCAGCCATGGCTTCCCTTTCTGCAGTGAGTAGACGTGCATGTTCTGTTTCCCAGGAGAAAATCTCTCACACACACTCCCACAGGAAAAGGATGTACACCTTGACCTGTTAATGGTAATATTCATTCCAATATCTAGCATTTTTTTCTGGTAGAAGTTTTGTTTTAAGCAGGCATTAATGAAAACCGGGCCATTCACTCAAATGCTTCATGTCTGACGTAGGTGTTTTCAAGAGACAAGGCTCAACTTCTCTTCTTGTATCCTGACTCACTGTTGCTACCAACCACATGTAGGAGCCTTCAGAGCTTCATCTGTGTGCCAAATGGACCAAGGATGATAGGAAAATCTGGGGAAACTGTGAATCACATTATCCACCCACCTCAAACGACAGAGGAAAGTGTCCTCAGGACAGCTTCCCCTCAGTTGGTTCACAGATATGCCTCTCCAACCTTACCCAAAAGAAGTGTGACATGATGCAGAGTAAGCTGGCTAAGTGGTCTTGGTCAACTGTTGATAGAATATGTCTTCTTGCAGATTTAGTCTACACAAAACTGAATGCACTGTGATGTGACCCCAGCAGGAAGACTGAGGGACAAGCTTCATTAACTCCACAGTCAATCAGCCTCTGGCTCTGTGCCAGGTCCTGGGCTGTGCCCTAAGCATGTGGATCTAGAAAAAAATCTGCATTTCTGGGCTTTCAGTTTCTTTGTCAGGAGAAGCTACCAAGTTTCATAGGTTGTGGCACACTCATTCTGAGTGTATTCGCTCATGGAAAATGTTATCTTAATTCATGTACAGAAAGTGCTTATTAAATATTATTCCTCATTAAGTGAAATGTTTTATAAAAATACCGGTTACCATAGAAGAGTTTAGAAAATAATATATTAAGAATAAAGTCACTGGGGACCACAGGGATGGCTCAGCAAACACAACTATCAAATATTAATTAAAACTGACTCTCTAAGAATACCACTGCCATGAATTATTGATAATATTGAAAATAAAAAACTACTTATATATATATATATATATATATATATATTTATGGGAGACTTAGCTCATACTGAGGCAATAGCCTTTCTTATGATCTTACCACATCTCAACTCAGGTGACTTGTGTCACTACAGAATCTTAAGACAGAGGAAGAGCTTATTTTCTAGTGTTAATTATTCTAACCAAAGGCTGGGGGCTGTGGCTCAGCTGGCAGGCAGAGTGTGTCATGTGAACAAAGCCCCAGGGTCCATCCTCAGTACTGCATAAACTGGGCATGGTGACCCACACCTTTAATGCCAGCACTAGGAAGGCAGAGGCAGGATGATCTGAAGTTCAAGGTCATTCTCGGCTACATCGTGAGTTTGAGACTAGCCTGATCTACTTCAGACTCTACCTTCATAACTGCTATGTTATGTTTCCTTTCCTAGGAAGTGTGTAAAAAATTCCATACCCAGAAATCAGTTTTAAAATATCTTCAGCAGCAAAAGAAAACAAGATGGAAGGCAATTCCTAACAACGACTGCATTCACAGGAAATGGTTCCACTGCTAAGAGTCAGCAACACTACAAACCCTGCAGACTGTACACATCCTTCACATTACCTTGAGAATCTAAATATTTAATAAGATATAAACAGTAACACTACACAAAATATCCAGCTGAAAAGGTGTGATATTTTAGAGCCAAATTTAAAACAGATACCTCCTATAGAAATGAATATGCAATCTCTGAAAGTCATATATTAATAAGCTGCAAGAGTCTCCATATGGCAGAATAAGAGTAAACAGAGAAGGGAGAAAGATTTCTCTGTCAGTGGCAAGCAGAAAGAATTCCAAATGTAACAGAGGCCTTTGAAAAAGCAAACAGAGTTCACTGTGGACCCAGTCTCTGCTTAGAGTCAATCAGATTGTAATTTGGATTTTTTTAGAGATTAGACTCTGAAACGTCTTGAATTTGAACATTCCCATTTGAGCAGCTGGGATCCTTCACACAGTCACTGCAACCATAGGTTTCCTTTTCAAAAGCATTGCTCTCTGCTCTGGTTTTTGACTTGTCACCTGAACTCACTTCTTGTTAGCACTGTAGAGGAGGCAGAAGTGGGTGCCATTGACCTGAAGAATCTAACTCATGGGGTTCAAAGTAGCATAAGAGGACTTGGGTAGAGACATAGATAGAAATACCCTGGCACTTGTTTTTTTTTTTTTTTTTTTTTTTTTTTTTTTTATGAAGAAACCAGAACTGGACTTTGCCAAGCAGACAGTTGTGAGCTCACTGGTCTGAAATAATTACTCATTGAGACTTTCCCCAGGACAAGGCTAATGGATTTATGCAGGGCGTAACTTGATTTACAGGGTATTTCTTTTTAACTCAGTAATTGGTTACCTTGGCCTATACTTGTGCCTGACAAAGTTCCCTGTCACATTAATTAGGAAATAAAAGTTGATAAATCAGGAAACAGAAAATAAAATATATGATCCAAAGACATTGTTTTTAACAACCATTCTTCATGGTTTTTTTTTGTATTATTCCTAATTTTAGAGCCTCAAATAACTGAAAGTAGTAAGGAGTTTTAAGAGTGTCCAACACTCTGTAGCTGAGGTTCAGAACTCAAGCCCAAACTGAAGCAGACCCACAAAAAAAGTTGCTCAAGGTTGCCCAGAGATGATCTGAGAGCTCTTTTTAATCAAGAGGAAATGTTTTGCGATATCAACTGAAGGAACAGGGACACAATAAGGGTACTGTGTTCAAATGATACATGTGTGAATAGAAAAAAGAAGGATCTAAAACACTGCTGATTGTTTTTTTATAGATTTTGCTATATGGCCAAAGAAAACAAATGGAAAAGCAGCCATTACCTCACCTAAAACTTAGTTGCTGCCTGCTAGCTGGTCAACAGTTGGGTTGACCTTCCTTACTTTGTATGAAGGTGTGTCTCTATGTTTTCAATTGTTAGTTCTGTACCAGCGGAGAGCTAAGGGCTGGCAGGATTTTGGTACTGTCATTTCCATGGCCCATTGCCACTTTCCTATTTGTAATAGCCCTGATTGTCTAAAGGCAATCTAAGAAAATGTTCTGGTGTTGTCTTACTGCTGATTAGTTATAATAAAGATCTGTCAGCCGATAGTTGGGGTAAGAAGTACAAGGAGAGAGAGAGAGAGAGAGAGAGAGAGAGAGAGAGAATCAGAGACAGAAAGGACAAAGGCAGAAGCTGAAGTTTTCGAGACAGACATGGATGGGAATGGAAGGGAGACTGGATTGGAGACAGAGGCAAAGAACTAGCCACGGGAAATCAGATTAAGCTAGAAGCTAGCTGAGAGTCTGCTCCAGCGAAAGGCCTAAGCTTTACAATATATAGAAGTCTCCACACCTTATTTACACCTCAGGCGAGTCCACAAAAGCCTTGCTAGGTCAACAAGTGCGGTCAGTGCTCTGAGCCTGTACTTCAGGAGAGGAGGTGAGGGCAGACCTGTGTGAGGTCCAAGCTCCAATGCCAGTAAAGGAGAAGGGTCACAGAGGGATGCCGGGGATGGAAGGTCGGAGAGGACGCAAAGAGCCCAGGCAGAGAAGACAAACTTTATTCACTGGTACACAGCCAGCAGGCAGGCAGCTGAAAGAGTACAAATTGTGGGGGGCCAGGGAGATAATTCAGTGGATAAAGGACTTTGCATGCAAGGGAGAGAACTGGAGTTCCATGTAAACGCAGGGTGGATGGGGTGACCTGCCTATGAGGCCAGCCCTCTCCAGGGCAGGGTGAGGAGTCCCTAATGCAAGCTGGCTAACTAGACTAGGGAAATTAGGGAGCTCTGGGTTCAGTTGAGAGATCCCACCTCTAAATAAACTATAGGGTTGAGAGATGGCTCCCCAGTTAAAAGCTAGGCTCACAACCAATAAACAGATAAATAAATAAATAAATAAATAAATAAATAAATAAATAAATAAATAAGAAAATGAAAATGACATTGACATCTGACTTCCACATGCACATCACACACATGTGCATGTGCGCGCGCACACACACACACACACACACTCATCATGTAAACATACATACACACATGCATGAGAACTACATATACACACAAAGAAATATGAATATCTTGGTGACAGTATAAATTAAAAGATTATTAAGAGATTACTGTGTGAGAAGACTCTTTTTTTACTTAACAGGTTGCTGGATTTTTTTTTTCCTCATTGTCTACTTAGTTGGAGATGTGCAACATTCTAGCCTTTTGAAACGTCAAAGCAGGATCAACGCCAGAGTAAGCTGGGAATTTAAACAAACCTTCGACAGAATCTGTAGCCCATCTTTCTTTTGAGACAATGACATAAGCAGTTCGTCTACCAAAAAAATGATCTCATTTGTTAACAATTGGTTATTCAGGGGTCTGGAAACAATAGTGTATGAATTTACCACGCAGTGTGAAATTAGCTACAGACAACGGCCATTGGTAACCTTTACCTTCCTGGGATCAATGAGCAAAGGAGATTTTTTTTTTAAGTGATAAAAACAAGAATTATCTGTCTGGATTTTGAAATGTCCTAATCATTTTTCACAAGGTGAACAGAGCACATGGCTTTTCCCCAGTGCTTCAAATGAGAAAGAGAAGGGTCTACTATCATTACCAAAACTAGTGATAGGAGTAAAATAAACCAACAGAGGCCAGCTTGGGAAGCCAACTCTTTGGAAACAAAAGGAATGAGTCAGAAAGGAAAATAAAGCTAATTTTAGAGGTTAGTAAAGTGAGGAATGAGATTTAACTAATAAGAAAACTTCAAAGAATCAAAAAGAGAAATGAATTCAGAAAGTTAAATGCAGATTTGCAGGCTATTCGCCCGCTGACATCAAAGAGGTAAAGTGTCCCTCTCCGGGAAACTATTTGCTTTCTCTCTCCAAGCTACAGAATGCCAGGGCAACTTATTATCTGAAACTTGACAGGTGGCACACAGATCAGGAAAACAGCATCACACCTTAGACACTATGTTACATGCAAGAGGAACAAAGTTTCCAAAGAAACATTCCGTGTTATTTCAAATCAGAAATGGTTCTGTCTCCCGTCTGTCTGTTGAACCCCCACTTGCTATGAGACCAAAGTAAAAACAATTGCTAGAGCATTGGCTGCCTAGCACACTGGGGCCCCATTGTTAATTACCAAGCTCTTCTGAAATATCTTCCTTTAGAGGCTTAAACATCTGGCACTGGCGTTAAGGACTTCAGGCAGACAGTTTACAGCTGCAGAGTGTCAGCCAAGCAGCCAAGAGCAAGAGGGCTGAGGGAGGCAGCCAAGGAACAGGGCTTTCTCAGGGCTGCTGCTTCTGACTTCCAGAGGGATTCGCCTTCTGATTTGCTGGTTGCTGCTCAGAAAGGGAAGAGCTGATTTTGGACACTGAAACCCAAACAGGTAAGGCAAGTTCCCCAGTGAGAACACCCTGAAAAAAGAAGTCTTTGCCTTCTTGATTTGCATTTCCTTGCAGGATAAAAGCTCAAAATAAGATGACAGGGGCTCCTGCATCTTTGGTTCTGGCTTCTTTTCCGCTCCTAACAGTTGGGCATCTTCAAGGAAGAGGATGGCATTGCCTAGCTTCTTGTCACAATGACCCTTTGTGGTGTTCCTGCTTTGGCCTCGGAAGACATGAGATGCAGACCAGGGGCTAGCTTCTCTGATGTAATGGGATTACTATGAAGTAAAACCTTCCCACTGCTCATCAGCCTGTTGAGTCTGGACCTCTAACTCCAGGTTCTTCTAACCCAGCGGTTCTCAGCCTTCTAATGCTGTGACCCTTTATTACAGTTCCTCAGGTTGTGATGACCTCCCCCACCATAAAATTATTTTTGGTGCTACTTCATATCTGTAATTTCGCTGTTATGAATCTTAATGTAAATATCCGTGCTATCCCATGGCCTCGGGCATCCCTGGTGAAAGGGTTGGTCAACCTTCAAAAGGATCATGACTCACAGGTTGAGAACCACCGCTCTAACCCGTAAGTAAGCTACTCCCCTCACCTAGCGGGCTGAGCAGAACACATTGGCCTGCAGGGCTAACCAGCAGCCTTCACAAAGGACAAACACATAAACTGTTTTCCATCATAGCCACAAATGTCAAGGTCCCGTTTACGTCATTTCCACAGTCAAAGAGACAACAGTCAAGGGAACAGTTGTGTTCACTTATTTTGCATGCAATAAAAACAGTCAGATGAAACAGAACACCTGCACTGTGTCCAGCCACGAAGCAAGTGTTTTATCTCTAGTGCTGCTGCAATGGCTTCCCCAGTTGTCAGCTAGGGAACAGGCTCTTTTCACAGTATTGTCTGCTCTCGGTTTCTTCTCTTCAGAGCCCTGACTTTGACTAGCACTGTTCATAAAAGCTGCATTTTCTTTTGTGTTGGGGGGTGGCTAAACACCCCTTTTCCCAATGCAGATATGAATGATCAGCTGTGGCACAGGGGATTTGAGATATGGATAACTCAAAACCATGGCGGAATCCAAATGTAAGTGCAAATAAAATTTCCAGGACTTGGGAGGCAGAGGCAAGCAGATCTCTATGGGTTCGAGGCCAGTCTGGTCTCTATAGCAAGTTCCAAAGCTACACAGGGAGACCTTGTCTCAACAAACAAACAAAAAAATACAACAAGAAGGTGGGTGGAGTTCAATATGTCATCTCAAGTAACATGACCAGGAGGTGAGGTGTTTTGTGATTAGGGTCTAGGAGGAGGAGCTGCAGATACATAGGTGCTTGTAGCCTATCAAGGCAAGGCAAAGCATCATGGGAAACATTAAAGCACAGCAGATACAAGGCAGAGATGGCATGAAAAGGCAAGCGCTAAAGAAATCTAATGTGGCTGGTGCAAGAGACCTCAGATGGAATGTGGCAGAATACCTCTCACTTTCTGTTGGAGCTGAAATAAAGATTTAGGTCCCACTTGTAAGAGCGGGGGTAGGGGAAGAGTGGCTGTGAAATACCATCTTCTAATAAACTCATGGCAGCAGTGCATACTGGTACTGGGCCTACAGAAGTGGGGCCCTCCTATGGCCATCTATGTTGGAGGAAGAGATTCATCAGTCCCTATCATGTACTGCTGATGTGTAGAGTCTTGGAGAAGAGGAAGCTGTGCACCTGCTGGTGAAGCCACTGGGCTCTGACAGTTCCAACCGCAGGATCATAGGTGCTCCTGATTAAACTCTGGCTGCTAAACATCATCCAAGCTGGTAACTAGGGGAAGGGGGATTTAAAATGAGGAGGGCGCTCTGGTAGGGGCGGAAGAGGAATGGGAGAGAGTGAGGGAAGAGGAACCAAAACACATAGTGTACACATAAAAAATTATAAATGAACAAAACTGACTGCTACTAATAAAAATAAATATTAGGCCCTATTGTTTAATTGCACACTACTGGGAAGCAGAGACAAGGTGTATCACAAGACCGGACTAAATCTGGTAAGAGATAGGCCTCATTAGATCCAAAGTAAAGACACCTTGTGCACCATGGAGGAGTCAAGGGCTTCTTTTACGTCTATGAACCAAATGGGGAAAAAAATGAGGTTGGAGTCCTCACAAAGTGTGTTCTAGTGGCTTGTCTGTCAAGGGGACTGAGATGTTCATGTTTCCCACAGGGACCCTGAGTAACCTGACTCTCAAGGTTGGGGAAGCAAAGTATATATGAATGAGAAATGCTTCTCCTCTCCTTAGATAAAATTGAGTTCCTTTTTTTCAGCAGCATTTGCACAGGCCTCGTGAAAAATCTGTTGAAACTCACAACTACTATCAGGAGAATTCAGCAGAACCTAATCTAGTCTTTGGTGGACAGAAATCCCAGGCAGAATGAGAGCTGTAGCTGTCACTCACCAGCTCGCATTGCTGCAATCTGATGCCTAAAAAAAAAATGAGGATCTGGTGTGGCTTTGATGCCTGGACAATGCTTTGAAGCTGTGTCAAGACCACAGGACAAAGGCAGTACTGTTTATGCAAATCAGAAACGGCAAAGCCATTAAAAGTGGTATCAGCAATTCAATACCCATAGATGAATAGAGGCCCTGCGCTGGGATGAAACAGAAAACCCCAAAGCAAAACTGGGCCATGTACCAAATCCCAGAGTGGGAAGGGACCCTGGGCTGGCCAGAGCCTGGCTGGATGTGCTTGGAAGCCTTGCTGCAGTCAGCTCCCCTAGCCAAGGGGCAGCCATCCATGCCAAGGAAGAAAGCCCTGGGGTAAAGCTGCTTCTCCACCTGGTGCACAGAACCCTTCATAAGAAATTGCCAATGTGCTTCTGCAAGGCTGGTTATCATGTTGCCACATTCCTCCACAGGTCAGTCATCTCAAGCACATTCCATCCAAAGGAGACAATTGCTGTCTGGGAAGAGTCGCTTTAGCAGTAGACAGTGGGATGGAGTACCATGAGCTCCTAAGAAAAATCCAACCTTTTGAGGCCACTCTCAAAAGGTTTAAGATTTGACTAAGGGTCCCTGAAGAATAGGCTATGCATTTATGATTCATTAAAGTTCTCGGCTATGGTCTTTCTCATCAGGCGAAGAATAACATCAGATTTTAAGAGGACCCTAAGAACATCTGGCCCAGAGATTTTCAATCTCAGCTGCACACTGAGATCCCTTGAGAGGTTTACAAAATGCGTCAGTTGTCCTGGCTCTACCCCATCAGGCCTGGCCTGGGTCTTTCGTTAAGATCTCTTCAAGCGGCTTCTGATAATTAGCCCCATTCGAGAGTCACGATTTCTAGGACCTCTCTCTTATGCTACTGGACAGGGAACTGAGATGCACAGGGAATGAGTTACTTACACAAAGTGACACACACAGAGACACTTTCTGGTCCTTCCAGAAGACAACACAATTGGCAAGCTGAATGCCCACTGCAGGGAAAGTGAGCTGCTTTTAGAGACAGGGGACCATGCACCCAACTTGACACCACACTTCACTGATTACTGTTTTCTTAGTGGTGCACATGCAGTTATAGAGTGCAGTTCATGTTCCTGAAAAGAAAATGAAGGATTAAAAGTAAAAATAAATGTGCGCACTTAAGCTTTACTATGGGTTCGTCACTGTTGAAAGAATATAAGAAAACTGGGTGTGAAATAGTACAAGATTAGCAGCCAAGTCATTATTGTCCCCACAAGAGGAGGCTGTTCTTGGAACTGCAATAATGTTGCTCTATTAGCTTCTCACAATATGTATCTGTGACACACCCGAGGAAATCTTTCATACAGAAGACTAGAAGAATATGATTTCCCAAAAAGCACATGTTAAGTTCATTATAAGTGAGGACACAGGTTTTGGAAAGTTTGTAATGTTATATAATTAACAACTGAACTGGCAGCTATTAAAAACACTCCAATATTATTAGTCACAAATAAGAGGAGGAGTTTTTAGTGACATAAGAAAAAAGAAAATCAAATACAGGAATATTAATCTGGGCATAATGTCTTATGCTAGTAATCCTGGCATTGTGGAGGCTGAGGTGGGAGGAGTGCCATGAGTTCGAGGTCGGTGTGCACCTACACAGTTAGTTACAGGATGGTATAGGCTATCGATGGTGTGTGGCTTTGTCCTACAGAAAGGTCTGTTTTCATGGGAGGAAGTGGTAGGACATTGCTCAGCGAGTAAGAAGAGTGCTTTATGCACAAGCACAAGGACTTGAGCTCTGATCCTCAGCAACCACATAAAAGCCCGGCATGGCACATGCACCTGGAACCCCAAAGCTAGAGGGTGGGGACTGGCAGAGCCCAGGTATTAACTGCTCATCTGCCTAAGCTCCAGGATCAGCGAGAGACCCTGTCTCAAAGGAGTAACACAGAGAAGAGTGTAGCGCAACACAGAACCCTAGATATTGTCCTTTGACCGCTACACTACATGCACACACACACACACACACACACAGAGAGAGAGAGAGAGAGAGAGAGAGAGAGAGAGAGAGAGAGCTGGGGGAGAGGGAAATGGAGAGAGAGAGATGGGAGAGAAAGAGAGGGAAGGTGAGAAAGAGGAGGAAGAGGAAAGAGAAGAAATTAAATATAAGCGACCGAGAACCAAGATCAAGGAAAATGGGAACCAATATGGGTGAGGTGAATACTATTCATAGTTAGAGGTAATCACTAGTTTTATCTCCCTCTACTCTAAATGTTCATCAATAAATATCCTTCTTTAGAAAACTAAATGCTTAATAGTGTAAACTGAAAAGGGGGCTTGAGGGAGTCCCTTCCTATACTGAACCTAATGCTTAAGCTGTATACAAAGGGACAATCATTTGTAGTACTATCTTTAAATATATTGAAAAAAAGTAGCTCAGAAAGAATACATATTTATTGACATATTCTTGTTCATGATAATCTCTAATCTCTAATGGTCTTTGTATTTGTACAGTGCCATTGAAATTCTTCCCTTTCATTAATCTCAGATTTTATTTATTAGAATCTATAGGATTTATAGACTATCTCTCTCTCTCTACATGTATATGTGTGTGTGTGTGTGTGTGTGTGTGTGTGTGTGTGTGTGTATGTTTGTCAGTTGCATTGGGAAAATAGCTTTTTTCATTGATCTTTTGGATCTTTTATTTTAACCTTCTACTTATTTATGCTCTGATTTTTACTATTCCTTCCCTTATACTAATTTGGGAGCTGGTTTTTTCTTGTCTTCTTAGTTCCCTGATACATATAATTGTTAACCCATTAGTTTAGAAACCATAGATTATCTTGCTAAAGGGAAAGCTTGGCGAATGGAAACCAGTGTGCTTGGTAAAGTTTAAAATCTAGTAAGACTGAGGGAGGCTAAAGAGGAGAGTGGTCATTTTCTAAAATATTTTCAATGCTGGCTGTTTCTGGAGCCTTCCATGTCAGCTCCAGAAAATCCACCCCAAACAAGGCACAGTCTGGCTGCCTGGGCAGTCTCCACTCAGCCTGCATTTGCAGAGGGAGAGCAGCCATGCAGGAGCTGTGTACAAGCTGGCTGTTCAGTGGTACAATGATGACATGAGAAATCCTGATCCCACTTGGCATTAACTTTCCACTATCTTGGCAGGTCTACACCATAATCACTGTGGTGTGTGCCACTTGGATAGGATTATGAGGCTGGCTGGCCACCAAGAAATGAAAAAGCCTTCTATTAGCCCAGCAAGGCACTCTGTATTGGGAATGCCAGGGCCCCAAATGTCTACAAACACATTTTTTTTCACAGATATCTCAGGAATTTAGTTTCCACAGTTAAGTGCCTAGAAAATTCTGCATTTCTCAAGACCTTAAAAAGGAGCAATTTCTCACTGTAACTTTAAGTGGGAATACCAGTCATTGCTCATTTTAGATTCCTCTGGTTCATGTCACATCTGTCACCTACTAGAGTAAGAAGCTTGTGATAACGTTCTACCTCCTTTTCCAAAACATGAATTATCACTCTCAACAGAGAGACTAGAAAGAGCACTATACTCTCTTAAAAATCCTATTGTCTAAAGTGCACCAACTGAAGTCTAATTCATCATTATTATTGTTGTTGTTGTTGGTGGTGGTGGTGGTGGTAGCTAGTAGCCTAAATGGGGAGATCTCAATTAAGAAACTTTTCTTCAGCTGACTTTAAAGTAACAGGGCCTGGAAGGAAGTGAACTTTTCTAACACAGCCAACATGCCAGTGAACCCAGATACTCATACAAACCCTTCAGGAGAAGCCTTCGTGCAGGCTTGGCTTTCTGCCTCATTTGGGAGCTTAGAGTCTAGGATTAGTACTTACATTGTTCATGCTTCTGAATGCATGTTTCCTAAGGTATCTTCAAACATGAATCAGAAAGCACAGGAGGGATAAAGTTATTTTTGTATTCTGTTTATAGAAAACAAAATCTCAACAAGGCAGGAGATAGCCACCAGCTTGTTAAATTTGCCGAACAGTTAAAATAATAATAACAATTACAGATTCAATGAAATGAGTTTGTTACAAAGCCCTGGGTTTAGCCCTGGCAGACCATCATGAAGTTGTTATTCAAAGTTCAAGTCTGAAAAAGAAAATCTTCGCACATGTGGTGTTCCTGAAGAAGAAAAGAAGTACTTTCTGGCCAAATCTAAAGTTTAACTTGTGTGAGAGACTTGGCTAATACCTCCAACCACAAATGCAGTGTTTACATAGCAGTATGTTCTACTAAATTAATTACAGCCATTATGTGTATACTCTGCATGGATTTTCAATTATTACCTATAACAGGATTTTTATTTAAAAAATGTTATGAACATTAACACAGCTTTCCTACTAGAAGAATGGAGAGCAGAAGGAAAAATAACATAATCCTGATTTATTTGCCACTACATCACCCGACGGCCCCTCAGTAAGCCTTATAGTTCTAAGTTGTTACTACTTGGGTCCTAGGCTGAGGAAGGAACACTCAAATGCTGACATCTGTTGTCAGGTACATCAAATCAAAGAGACAGCAGGAGCTTACTGCACACTCATCCAATGTGGGGTTAATGGGAACGTGGCTGCCAGGACAAAGTTCATGGAACAGAGGCTACTCAGCTTTGGTAACAGTGGTGGAGAAGAGGGCAGATCTGGCAATGTCAAGTGTTCAACACACAGATATTCACTCGCAAAACATTATAAACATACACATTTATGATATATAGGCTTTGGGGATGCACATTGCAATTTATGTACAATTACAGAAAAACTACAAAAGTACTTTTTAAGAGACTGATTAAGAGGGCTTGAGAGACGGCTCAGTGATTAAGAGGACTGGTTGCTCTTAACAGGGGGCTTAGGTTTGAGTCCCAGTACTCACAGGGCAACTCACAACCATATGTAACTCCAGTTACAGTGCCCTCTTCTGGCTTCTGAGGACACCAGGCACACATACATACACTGGCATACATGCAGCCAAAACATTCATAAACATAAACTAGTAAAAAATTTAAAAACATTTCAAAAAGAATGATCAGGGGCAGGTTTTCTAGAGGACAGAGTCAAAGGCAAGGAAGCCCTTGTTTACCAGATGTTATGATGTCATCAGAAGGGGGATGTTATAAGAGAGAGAGGTGTTTAGAGTTACCCCCTAAAACATGGGTTATGTGAAACTGATCTGATTCTACCTGTAAAGGAATATGGGAGCCTTGTCAGTACGTAAAGACCCAGATATAGAGAGATGGATTTCAAAACATCGCACTTGTGCAGGGTACAGGCAGCATCTATATTTGGGTCAAAATATGCACATGTATTGACAGTTTATAGACAAATATGCAAAATATTCTTACTGCTCACCTCTGTCAGGTAGTAAACTATAACAGGGAGATTTCCATTCCATCACACTCCTACATACATTGTTGGATTGTTTGAGTATAGGAGTCTTGCATTTTAACTTACAGAAGAAAAAAGTAAATGTATATGAGTTCTAAGGAAATTAACCTTTTAAGATATTTTTATTTCAAATTATGTGTATATGTTTGCAGGGTGGTGGGGCTGTTGCACATGAATGCAGTGCCCTCAGAGGCCAGAAGGTGTCAGATCCCCTGGAGATGGAGTTGTAGGTGGTTCTGAGCCTCCCAAAGTGATTGCTGGGGGAACTGAACTTGCGTCCTCTGCAAGAGCAGTACTTGTTCTTAAGCAATGACTGACCCCTGATCTGATTTTTTAATCACTAATTTTTGACATGTTAACATGGATGTAATTAAATTAGCAAGACATTCCTTTGAGAGTAAAAATGTCAAAGCCACATAATTTGTAGCTGTTGATGAATTACAGCTCTGGTTCAAACACACACAGTGAAATCTCTTCATAAGCTGGTAACTGAAGAACAGTCTAACAAACACATCATGGGCTGACAGCGTTCTCTCTGACTTGACTGTATAATGTTACATATTGTGAGGAAATGTGTAGAAACAACCTTTATAACCCCCTACTATCATCCCCATGGAAGCCTCATAATGGTCCCACTGTACTATTCAGCGGAGAGGAGACAGTGAAATGACCCATGTACACATTTGAGTGTTGGGAAAGGGACCACGGCACAGCTGACCGCATTCTTGCTTACAGAGCTTTCATTGTTCATTCCTACAGCCACAGGAGACAGCCAAGCACGGGGACTGTAAGAAGCATACACCTCTGGCCAGAGAGTGGAAGGGGATGAAGCAGTGGAATCACTTGGATAAAGAGCTGAAGGAATATCTGAAAAACTGACTGCTGCTTGGAATAACTGGCCTGCTTCTCTAACCAGGAAGGGCATGCTGTAAAACAAACAGCACAAAAACAAGCACTCAGGGTTTAAAGTAGAAATCAATAACCTCATCGCAACATTATTCACTGTACAACTTACTGGGATAAATTCCTTACCTGCCCTTCACTTTGGAGTCTACTTGCGTGCAACTCAATGAATTAAGATGGGAACAACTTTAGGGACCCCATCTATTGCTGCAGCAGTTTGCCATCATTGGAACAGTGGGATTTGTGACGTGCATTTGTTACTTCAGTTTTTACACAGAGGAGTGCATAGTTGAAACCCAATCATATTTTAAAATTGAAGGTTGGGAGCAAGATGACAGTTTTCTCCAGTCATGGCAAAGAAAAGTTACATAGCAGCTCTGGCTGTCCTGGAACTTTCTATGTAAACCAGACTGGCCTTAAATTCACAGAGATCCCCCTGTCTCTGCCTCCCAAATGCTGGAGGGTTAAAGTCATGCACCACCATGCCTGGGTTATGTTTTAGACAAACAAATCTAAAGCTACCCAAATGAAAAAGTTGAAAAATTGGCTGTTTGAGCAATAGGGACCCAAAATACAGTCAACAAACACATACAAAGTTCTGTTTTAATTATTACCACTAGTCACACTTGCAAGATTTCTTTTGACTGCAAGAAGTGACTTTCATATATATATACATATGTATATATATAACACACCTTTTAGTATTTATTATTTGTTCCCATGGAATCTTCTAAAACAGAGCTGAGCTCAGTAACTAGTCAGTGCCTGTGCTAAGTGACAAAATCATCAGGACAGCGGAAGAAAACCATGGAGCCCCCAGGGTCATCCGAGCAGAAGAGACAATTCTCATTTGAAAGACTCTCTGGTGCGCTTATCTTCCCAAGCTGGGTCAACTGACAGAAGCAAGAAAGAGAACTAATTGGCCCTTTTTTGCTCTTAAGCTGACCGTGAGCACTCCCTGTGGCACATCAGTCACCCAGCTCACATTCTGACTCCACCACGGGCTAGCCTGTGACCTTAAGCAAGGCATTTGCATTCTCTGTGCCTCACTTTCCTCTTATATGAAGTGAGGTAGGGCAACATGTAATAGTCCTTCCACCTAGATTTGCTGCCGGGAATGAACCTGTTACCACATGACTTAGTTAGGGTTTCTACTGCTGTGACAAAACACCATGACCAAAAAGCAAGCTGGGAGGAAAGGGTTCATTTGGCTTATACTTCCACAGCACTGTTCATCACGGAAGGAAGTCAGGACAGGAGCTCAAACGGGACAGGAACCTGGAGGCAGGGGCTGATGCAGAGGCCATGGAGGAGTGCTGCTTACTGGATTGCTCAGCCTGCTTTCTTATAGAACCCAGGGATGGAATCACCCACAATGAACTGGGCCCTCCTCTTTCAATCATTAATTAGGAATATGCTTTACAACCAGATCCTATGGGATCATTTTTCTCAATTAAGGTTGTCTCCTTTCAGATAACTCTAGTTTGTGTGTCAAGTCTATATAAGACTAAGCTAAGACTAAGCAGAAAACCACACAAAAACTGACCCATAACTATTAGCTTTGTTATGCTGGTAGGTTTTTGCTAAAATGATTAATATTTTTATTTGTTATTTTAGGTAAACATGTACTGATTGTGTATATTAATGAAGGTCGGGGTACTTTTTAAAAACTTCATTTTGAGGTCTGATGACATGACTCAATGAGTAAAGGTGCCTGTAGCCAAGCATGGCAACCTGAATTCAATCCCTGGGACCCACGTGGTGCAAAGAGAGAACCAACTTCAGCAAGTTGTTCTTTGACCTACACATACAGACACACACACACACATAAATAAAAAAATGTAAAAAAAAAACCCTAAAAAACAAAATCTTCATTTTTCAAAGAGAAAGCCAAAGAAGAAAAACCAAGTATTCTCATTTATTTAGCAGCATTCAAATAAAAGGCTTGAAACATACATCATCTCACTTACTCATTACAGTAATTACTTGAGGAAATCATTTTGCCAGTCATTTTCAGATGAAGAAAGTGCATCTCAGAGGTTACAGGTATGCCCACGATGACACAGGAGACTTTAGCCCCAGTCTGCCTGATTCTAATTTATGAAAATCTTAACCTCATTCCAGGTTGGAGGTGGGGGGAGAAAAAGAAGAGAAAGGCAGAGAAAAAATAATATCACAAAGGAGACTGTCACTGTATGAGGAGGCTCTTGGCCCTCAAATGACTGCTGAACTGGGGCGAGGGACTGATATGTTAGGGACACTCCACTCCAGAGGAGTGGGAAGGAAGGGATGGGGGGTAGAGGGTGGGAGGGCGGGACTGGGAGGGGTGGAAAGAGGACACTATGATGGAGATGTAACCTGAAGTAATAAATAAACATAAAAAATTAATATAATTACCAAATAAAAAAAGAATCATCTATTTCCACTGTAAAATGCTAAAACTTGTCTTTGAAGGGATAACAGTGTATGCCACGCTCCTGACAAAGTATGACATCATCCCCCCCCCACCACGTGCTGAAAACTGTCACTAATAGCAGTTTAGGACATTTTGTAAACATCCTTACATTAGTGTATCTAGTTGAACTTCTGCCAAAACGCTCCTGCATGGCCATTAAAATGTGGGAGTAAGTTCCAGTTAATCCCCAAATGACGCAGAGATAAAGTAGAGAGCAAAATATCTGCACTGGTTCCCCAGAACAAGCAGAAGCCCATCGCTGCATATTCATGTCAACAAAGTCTCATTACTTTATTTAAAACCATAAAAAATGGTTCTCAATTTAGCATAATACTTTGCACCACTCCGCCAGATGAAATTCCCAAAGTGTTTTATTGCTATTAAAAGCAGCTATTGTGACTATCTCCCCACAAGTACCATAGGCTCTCCAAATGAGAAACTTTTTGTTTTTTGGATCAAGTATTTCTTCTCTTGGGAAAAATATTCCCTTTTCCTACGTTTCAGTACTGGTACCGGGCCTTGCTTACCCAAATCACAGCTTTGGGAAGAGAAAGGAAACCAGCCTTCCATCTATTGCTCTGGCCACTTGTTCCTGGGACCACTGACTTAAAGAGAAGCCATCAAAGCACGCTGCCTCACGTCACAAGGCTTCACAGTTCCCGTATCTCAGCATAGTACTTACCGCACTTTTCAGTGCCTATGAAATGAAATTCCCACCTTCTTTCTTATCCCAGGTTGTGACACTTGAAGAAAAACAAGCAGTTTGTTGAGTTTTGAGA
Organism: Lophiomys imhausi; assembly: GCA_907164525.1. Taxonomy (NCBI): domain Eukaryota; kingdom Metazoa; phylum Chordata; class Mammalia; order Rodentia; family Muridae; genus Lophiomys; species Lophiomys imhausi. The sequence goes on along the minus strand of CAJQZJ010032614.1, from coordinate 4,205,250 downwards.
TCAGACAGGAGAATGGATTTTTTTTTTCCTTTTTGCTGCTGTGAAGTGTCTCTGAAATTAAACCTTTCCTAAGCTCAGTCAACCACCCCAACCCCAAAATCCTGATGCTCATAAAGATAAATGCTTTTTTTTTTTTTTAACTAAAAGCTTCAGGCACTATAGCTGGGCAGATACTCGGCTATTTTAACACTGGCTTGGCCTATTTCCTGACAAGTGGCCCATTACCTACCTACCGTCTTAGTGTCATTCTGGCACCTGCTTCCTTCTTCATCCTTGTTCCGATGGTGACTCCCCCTCTCTGTGGTCCCCACCTGGGACCCCCTCACTGGGATCAGAAGCCTTAACCCTCCTTCCCAGCTATGGGCTGTTCAGACCTTTAAAATAAATGCTTTTTATGAAAGCAGAAGTTGGTACCCTTCTCACCTGTGTATTCACAGTACAGATCAGGTCTAGAAAGTGTGTAAGGGAATCACATGGCAAGGAAGTCTGCATGTGATCCATGGGCCAGACTCTCATTGATGCTGTGAGCTAGGGGAAAAGGTGTTGATCTTCAATCACCTAGGAAAGATGTCTTATCCCATGTTCTTCCAGCCCTCACAGAGGATGAAGGAGAAGAATGAGTCTGCACCAAGTTACTGAAACATGATTCAGCAAAACTAGCATCTCAGATTTTACACAACAATGCTTGCTTGAATGTTCTTAGTAGCTCACAGCTACTTTTGGCATTGGTATGTATAGCCTTGCAGAGTGAATATCCTGTTGAGCATCTCAGATGCTGAGTGTAAATTGGGTTTCAGAAACAAGAAGGAAACAACTAGTAGAAGATCCTTATGGCAACAACATCTCACTGAAACACTGTCTAGGTTACAACCTAGAACCCGCCCAGACAAATACTCTTCTAGGAGCTAATTTAAAATTGACTGTTAAAACAGATTTAACTTTTATTCATTTGGACGTGTCTCTGTGTATTTATGCCCACATGCATATGAGTGTCTGCAGAAGACAGAAGAGGACATTGGATTCCCCGGAGCTGGAGTTTCTGGTGGTTGTCAATTGTCTGACATGGTGCTGGGAACTGAACTGCAGTTTAGTCTTTTGCAAGAGCAGCAAATGCTCTCAACCATTGAGTCATATCTCTGGTCCGCCTGAGAACTGGCATTTCTGTTGATATTTAAGGGGTTACATGGGGCTTCTAAGATAGAACCAAGTTTCTTAAGACAAGAGTCTCCAGAGACTTCTGCAAAGATTGCCTACACCCTCACCCAAGTTTTGGGAGCCTTCCTCAGTTTTCTCAAGCTTGCCATAGGATGAGTACAGTGACATGGAGCACAAGTGAAGATAAGGGAAAAGATGCCACAAGGTCTATGCAGAATCAAAATACCACTCCTCTAAGCCGAACATTAATGTTCATGTGATCTGGAAAGCCCATGGAAGTTAGGATAGTCATCGGTGGTTTGTTGATTCCAATTATGTCACAAAAATCAATAGAACTCAAGAGCTAGGAAGACTTTCTTCAGCCATTTATTCCAACTCACTCGTACTTATTAGAAACAATGTCTACCGATTCTATAACATGTGGTCCAAATCTCATATTCTAATCTATACATTTATAGACATCTGCAAATTATGCTTATACCTTGTTTCTAATCTTCCTACCTCTTGAAGAGCAGGCAGTATGTAGACAAGCTGGTGTGTCAGGTTTTAGCTTTCCCTTTTTTTGTGGCCTGCCTTTATTGTTAGGTAGATTGGATTTGATTTAAAGTCACTATGGAAAAGCACTTCTAGGTGTGTCTACGAAGTTGCTTCCAGCAAGGAAGTATGAAGACCTACCCAGACTGTAGGCAGCACTGTTCCATGGGTCAGGGTCCTGGACTGAGGAAAAAGGATACACCAAGTGGTACATCAACACCCATCCATGAACATCCATCCATCAACAGTCGTCCATCTCTCTGGTTTCTGACTGTGGATTAAATGGGACTAGAGATCTCATGATCCTGCAGCCAAGCCTTTCTCACCACCATGAACTATAACATCAAACTTTCTTTCCTTACTTTGCTTTTTGTCCACACACCATTTATTAATTCTGTGGCCTTACACCATTTACTAATTCTGTGGCCTTACGTGAGTCTCAGTACTTGCTTCTCCTCTTCCTAACTCCTTATGGTAAGTACTGTAAGGTTTTGAAAAGTTAAATTGCACATCAAAACCAAAACCATATGTAGAAGATTTCCTTTGCAAAGAAAGCAGGAAGAGACTTGAGATTTGAAATGCTTCTGGCATGGAAGTGGTTAAACACACACACACACACACACACACACACACACACACACACACACACACACGTGTGTGCACACACATGCCCTGGGTGCAAACCTGGCTCACCAACGTTCCCACTTTCTTTGCACATAGCATACTCTTCAACGTGGAAGTCGTCACGTATGGCAGGGTGTATAGCGAGGCAGTGTGCCCACAGTACCGTACTGTACTATTGTTTGCTTTCGCACCTCAGGACCTCTTCTACCAGGTACTGCTAGACTGCCAATTCCTTCCCAGTCTCTCTGCCCACCTCTGCTTTAGGATGGGTCTTGTCTGGGGACAGCTCCTTTCAAAAACGTTCCAGGATGACCCTAGCTCTGATTCTCAGGAATGAGCTTACTTTCTCTGCCGACCATGACCATCGAGAGCTTGCCTGGCCAACTCTGTCACTAATGCTTGAATTTAAGGGTGTAGAACTGGACTGAGGTGTATAGAAGGGGACAAACTTCCACTGATTTCCTGTCCTAATCCACAGCAAATACAAAGGGACCAAGAACAGAGTTCTTTAACCTGAAGACAACACTGGGCTGTTTATTTTCCAAACTGAGGCTCCATGGAGTCCCAGCCGAAACCCCAAGGCACCTCACAGCAGTTTGCATCTACAGCAGGAATGTGTCCCAGGAGGCTGGACAAGCCAGGACCTTCTGGAGCTCCTGAGGAAGACTGGCCCACAGTGTGGTGTGATTGGAAAGACTCCAAACAAAACTTCAAAATCTCCATCTCTGGGTTCAGATAACCCAGGAGAAAACCAGGAGCCAAGTTAAGCAGCGAACAGGAGCCTAGCACCTGCAAGTCAAGTCCGGGTGCCACGCTCTCCATCTCCCCAGTCTCTGAGGATCCCTTTCCTGCCTAAGTTAAATTCTATGTATCACATCTGACGGCCAAAGACAGTCTCTCCCTTCCTTTCATGGATTGGGAGTACAGAAGAAGCCTCGAGAATTGAGAGGGGTTGAAGTCCTCCTAAGGAGGTCTCCTCAAATGCCTAATGGTGAGGCAGAGGAGGGGGATGAGGAAAGTCAAGGTCACCGGATTCTCGCCCATACGTTCCCTCATCTCCCTCCTGGTCCCACCGCCCTCCCAGTCCAAGACCCACGCGGGCAGCAAGGGTGTGCGCACGTCAGGTTGCCCTCATCCTCCGCAGTGGCCCGGGACCCCTACCCGCTCACCAGATGGCCATCCTGCTCTTGGGGTAGTCCAGCCGCTCCAGGCAGCCAAGGAAGTGGGGCAGCGTGTGAGCGGCGTTGCGGGCGAGGACAGCCACAAACACCGTGGGGCTCTGCAGGGGCGACTCGGGGAACGCCACGGTTTCCTCTCCGTCTTCATCGGAGTCCGGCTCGGCGGCGAAGCGCGCCCTGCAGCCCCGGCGGAGCAGGGCGGAGGACAGCAGCAGCAGCGCGCAGGCGACGGTGGCGCGGTGCGCAGCCATGTTCCGCGGCCGGCGTGAGGCGGCAATGCTGCCAGCTGCGCAGAGGATGCGACTGTCCCGGGACTGCGGGAGCGCGCACGGGCACCGACTTCTGCAGCTCGCGGGACTCGCCGCCGCCCAGCCCTGAATCCCCCGTGCACCGACTCTCCGCAGCCCGCGCTCGCTCCTCCTGGTGGACAGGTCTACGTGAGGCTGCTCGTCTCGAGTTCCAGGGAAAGTTCCCCTAGTCCAGGCTGCGCTTGTACAGCTGAGGTCTGCGGCTTCCTCCAGAGCTATGAGGTGTGGCCCTGTCTGCCAATGGGCGTGTGTGTGTGTGTGTGTGTGTGTGTGTGTGTGTGTGTGTGTGTGTGTACACATAACGGTACAACTCCCAAGAAAATTTATTCTGTTTTTGCAAACCTCAGTCTGAAGTCCTTCGTAGTTACGCGATGTATCCAAGGTTTCATAAAATACCTATTGACAGATTAGAGTTCTAAAATAGGATGTCTCCCCAACCTCCCCTGAAGTTATAACGAAGTTATAACTCCACAGAGGTAGAATGCTTGAATTTCCTCAGACACAACTTCTCCTGAAAATTTAAAGGCTTGGAGAATTTTAGACCTCAAATCAGAACCCTGAAAATAAAACATACTAATGGGACACTATTCTGGAGCTCTTTTTTCTCTCTTCTCTTCTCTCCTCCTCCTCCTCCTCCTCCTCCTCCTCCTCCTCCTCCTCCTCCTCCTCCTTCTTCTCTCTCTCTCTCTCTCTCTCTCTCTCTCTCTCTCTCCAAGAAAGGTTGCAGTAAGAACTCTTCAACAGCTGGGCTATCTCTCCAGCCCCAGGAGCCCCTTCCTAAGTGAGGTAGTGTCCAGGAACATGCCCCTTCCCCTTAATGACCCAACCTGACAAAGAGTGGGAAGATCCACACATGTCAAAGAGAAGAGCGAGAATGAAGGACAGAAGAAAGGGCGAAGGTAGAGTGGAAACACAATCTGCTGGCAAAATGAAACCACTGGAATACTCAGATAGAGGTTATTTACTCTTGAAGATAACACAGGGATCAGAGTAAACTGTGAATGAAAACCACAGCCTTTGATCTGTGAGCAGGCTGAACTGGGGACCCTGGGAGTTCATGACCATCAGTGCCAGGCCAATCAGCCCTGAGCTCTGACACATGCTTTTTTTACTGGTTGTATTGTTCCTTCTCCACCACTCTTGGAAGGCCTCAACTTGCTCTTCTCTGCCCTCCAAACCTTCAACTGGTTGTTTGTAGCAACTCCTTTCTCTCATTCTAAAACTTAGCCCCTTCTCACATCCTTAAGAAAGAAAATCTTTTTATAAACATAGACATTCCAACATTAAGGAGGTGGAGACAAGAATCAGAGGTTCAAGGTAATCTTTGCTACACAATTGGTCTCTAACCTGGGCTATGTTAACCCTGCTTTTGAAACAACAATAACAACCTTTGTCTCCTAGTGGTCCTCTGTTGGTCAAACTCTGTGAAAGAGGAATCAACACTGCCTTCCTCAGTTTTTCATCTCCCTGTGCTCCTGCCATAGCAAAATGTGACTTTGGCTAGCCTTCTGCTCTGGGACTACTCTAGCAAAGTCCACATAGACTTTGGTATTTACAAATGTAGTGAAATTTTTTTGGTTCTCAGCTTTCCAGACCTCTGTTGTGTATTCTCCTCTCCTTTACTTCTTCAGATTCTACTTGTTTGCAAGTTCCTTCCTGTCTTAGTCATTGTTCTATTGTTGTGAAGAGACTCCACGGCCAAGGCAACACTTTCAAAAGAAAACATTTAATTGGGGGCTTGTTTATAGTTTTAGAGGTTTAATAATCATGGTGGGAGCATGGTAGCAGGCAGATGTGGTGCTGAGAAGTCCACAGGGCTAGCCCATCCCCAGTGACACATTTCCTTCAACAAGGCCACCCCTCCCAGTCCTTCTAATCCTTTCAAATGGCTCCATTTCCTGGTGACTAAGCATTCAAATATATGAGCCTATGGGGGCCATTCTTATTCATACCACCACATTTCACTCCCTGGCCCCCATAGATGTGTAGCCATATCATAATGCAAAATGCATTTAGTCCAACTGTAAAAGTTCCGGTAGTCTTCCAGGTGTCAACACGGTATAAAAGTCCAAAGTTTGAAGTCTTTTCTGAGACTCAAGGCAATCTCTCAAATGTAACACACCACAAGTAAAAATATAAAAAAAAATCAGATCACGTAGTTCCAACATACAATGGCACAGAATATACATAACCATTCCAAAAAGGAGGAAAGGGAGCATAATATTGGACCAGAGCAAGACCTAAAACTAGCAGAGAAAACTCCAAATTCTGCATCTCCATATTTGATGTCAAAGTGCTCTTTAGATCTTCAATCCCTTCCAGCTTTGCTGACTGTAACACAGTTCCTTCTCTTGGACTGGTTCTACTCCCAGTCTGCAGTCCTCCTTGGCAGGTATCCCACAATTCTGGCATCTCCAGCATCGTGGGGTCTCCAATCACAGCTTCCCACAATGGCCTTTCTGGGCCTTCATGCAGGACCTCCCTGACACATACAAAGCCTCAGAAGCTTTTCTAGGTCTTGGACGAAGATTCCACAACCATTTTCTTTTATTCTTGGCTCTAAAGCCAGAACCACACGGAAAAAACTGCCAAGTTTTCCTGCTTAATGGGCCTGGAACTTAACCCTCTTATAAAATTAAATTTGTATCAGCATTCTTTTGTTGATGATTTTCTTCACTGCTTAGTCTTTTCTTTAATACCTTTCCACAATTTGGAAGTTTATCTGGGTGGGGTCTTGCCCTGAGTTCATTATTTCCTTTATTCCACTTAGCATCAGGTTTTTCTTTACATTTATCTCCTTGAGCACTGTAACTTCTGTCTTCTATATTACATTTCCTGGTGCACTTTTATTCTTCAAGCTGTATATCTTATATTTTTCCTTTTTTCAGCTTGTTCCTTTTCATTTTAGATTTGCATAAGATTGACCACTAAAAACCACATGACATAATCAATATTAGGCTGTCTTGATATCTCTGCCTCTGCCATTTATCCCAAACTCTTCAATTCAACCTCAGGCAGATTTTTAGGACAAGGGCAAAAAGTAACCAGAATCTCTGCTAAAGTATCATAAGAATAGTCTCTAGACCACTTATTACTTTTTTCTCTCTGAAAGGACTTGATCCAGATCATCATAATTTACATTGCTCTCAGCATCTTGCATCTTCTTACTAGGATGGCCCAGTAAGGCCTGCTTAAAGTGTTCAACTGCTTTTCTAATCCGAAGTCCAAAGTCTTCCATATTCCTTCAACAAACAGCATGGTCAGGTCTGTCACAGCAATACCCCACTCCTGATAACAAATTCTGCCTTAGTCACTTACATATGTTCTCTCTTTTATCTGGCCCATGTAGTTAGTGTACAGGGCAATTTCATTCTCTGAATTTGTATCTCCTGCACTAACCCTTTTCTGTGGTGTCTATATTTTTATAACTAATGAGTTAAAATCTACTTCCTCACTCTTTATTCTCCTACAGGAACTATTCTCACTTCCAGAGACTCATTGGCTTGTAGAAGACACTGAGTAAACATCTATTAGAAGCACCATGACAGAAGGATGTTCCAGCTATAACAGAGGAAGGTGAGGTTATTTCTATAAGGGTGGTAGTGATGGGTACCTCCTAGAAGGGTTCACAGAGATGTTCTCCCTTCTTTCTTTTCTTTCCTGTCCTGTGTCCACTCAACTTTCAACTGATATCCCCCTTACCTTAAGGAATTCTTGGTTTAATATTCATCTGTTCATCTTACTACAAACCAGGGGAGTTAAAGCTGAGAAACCATATTACCGTCTTATTTCCTTCTGTTACATTGACAGCTTATCTGAACTCTTTTCTTCAGTAAATATGGAGGCCAGACATTGGCAGCACCTGTCCATTTTAGTTGCTGTCCAATGAACATGGAGTTCACTCTTTCTTCTAGTGGCTGTCCAGCACGACTTTCAGTCCCCCATCACTCGGATTGCAGATGCATCCCACTTTGCCAGATTTTACATGGGTGCTGAGGACCCAAATTCAGGTCCTCTTGTGTGCAAAGCAAGCACTTTACTTACAGAGCTATCTCTCAGGTCTCTGGACTGATTCTAATGTCATATTTTCAATTTGTATGTATTTGGTGTGAGTTTATAGTCAGCTTTCTTTCTTTTTTTTTTTTTTACTGGCAGAATTTTTTAAAAATGTTTATTACTTCAGGTTACATCTCCATCACAGTGCCCTCTTTCCACCCCTCCCAGTCCCACCCTCACACCCTCTACCCCAATTCCCTTCCATTCCATTCCTTTGGAGTGGAGTGTCTCTACATTTCATTCCCCCACCCCAGTTCAACAGTCATATGAGGGCCAAGAGCCTCCTCATACACTGGGGGCCTACAAGGCAACATCACTAGGGTAAAGTGTCTCATTGACAGGAAACAAAGTCTATGTTGCTGTTCCCTTTGGTGCATTGGTTGTAGTATAGTTATCCTGTACTATATGGTTAAAATCTTATTATAAGTGAATAGATGCCATGTGCATCCTTCTGAGTCTGGGTTAGCTCACTCAGGTTGAGCTTCTCTAGTTCCACCCATTTGGCTACAAATTGCATGATTTCATTGTTTCTGATGGCTGAGTAGTATTCCATTGTGTAGATGTACCACAGGTTTTTAAAATCCATTCCTAGGTTGAGGGACATCTGGGTTGTTTCCTGTTACTAGCTATTACAAATAAGGCTGCTATGAACATAGATGAGGATATGTCCTTATGGTTTGGTGAGGAATCATTTGGATGTACACCCAGAAGTGTATGGCTAGGTCTTGAGGTAGAGCTATTCGAATTTTTCTAAGAAATCATCAGACTAATTTCCATAGTGGTTGTACAAGCTTGCACTCCCACCAGTAATGGAGGAGTGTTTCCCTTTCTCCACAACCTCGCTAGCATGTACTGTCATTTGAGTTTTTTATTTTAGTCATTCTGACAGGTGTGAGATGGAATCTCAGAGTCATCTTGAGTTGCATTTCTCTGATGATTAAGGATGCTGAGCATTTCTTCAAGTGTCTCTCAACCATTAGGGATTCCTCCTTTGTGAATTCTCTGTATAGCTCTCTTCCCCATTTTTTGATTGCATTATTTGGTTTCTTGGCATTTAATTTCTTGAGTTCTTTGTAAATTTTGGATATTAGCCCTCTGTCAGATGTGGGGTTGGTGAAGATTTTTTCCCAGTCTGTAGGCTGCCATTTTGTTCGAATGACAGTGTCTTTTGCCTTACAGAAGCTTTTCAGTTTCATGAGGTCCCATTTATTGATTGTTGATCTTAGAGCCTGAGCTGTTGGTGTTCCATTCAGGAAGTTGTCACCTGTGCTTATGAGTTCGAGGCTTTTCCCCACCTTCTCTTCTAATAGATTTAGTGTGTCCGGCCTTATGTTAAGGTCTTTGATCCACTTGGACTTAAATTTTGTACAAGGTGATAAGTGTGGGTCTAATTTCATTCTTTTACAAGTGGACATCCAGTTGGACCAGCACCATTTGTTGAAGATGCTGTCCTTTTTCCATTGTATGGTTTTGGCTTCTTTGTCAAAAATTAAGTGACAATCGGTCTGTGGGTTCATTTCTGGGTCTTCAATTCAATTCCATTGATTCACTGGTCTGTTTCTATACCAATATCATGCTGTTTTTTATTATTATTGCTCTGTAGCACAGCTTGAAATCTGAGATGGTGATACCTCCAGATTTTTTCTATTGTACAGGATTGATTTAGCTATTCTGGGTTTTTGTTATTCCATATGAAGTTGAGAATTGCTTTTTCCAGGTCTATAAAGAATTGTGTTGGTATCTTGATAGGAATTGCATTGAATCTGTATATTGTTTTTGGTAGGATGGCCATTTTTACTTTGTTGATCCTACCTATCCATGAGCATAGTAGATCTTTCCATTTTCTGATGTCCTCTTCAATTTCTTTCTTCAAGGACTTGAAGATCTTGTCATACAGGTCTTTCACTTGCTTGGTTAGAGTTACCCCCAGGTATGTTATATTGTTTGTGGCTATTGTGAAGGGTGCTGTATCCCTAATTTCTTTCTCAGCCCATTTATTATTTTTTTGTATAAAGAAGGGCTTCAGATTTTTTTGAATTAATTTTGTGTCCAGCCACCTTGCTGAAGGTGTTTATCAGCTGTAAGAGTTCTCTGGTGGAATTTTTGGGGTCACTTAGGTATACTATCATATGCAAATAGGGATAATTTGACTTCTTCATTTCCAATTTGTATCCCCTTGATCTCCTTTAGTTGTCTTATTGCTCTAGCAAGAACTTCAAGTACTATGTTGAAGAGATATGGCAAAAGTGGATGTCCTTGTCTTATCCCCGAGTTTAGAGGAAATGCTTCATGTTTCTCTCAATTTAATTTGATGTTGGCTACTGGCTTGCTGTATATTGCCTTTATTATTTCTAGGTACGGTCCTGTATGCCCATTCTCTCCAGGACTTTTAGCATGAAAGGGTGTTGGATTTTGTCAAATGTTTTTTCAGCATTTAGTGAGATGATCATGTCGTTTTTTTCTTTTAGCTTATTTATATGGTGAATTACGTTCATGGATTTTCATATGTTGAACCATCCTTGCATTTCTGGGATGAAGCCTACTTGATCATGGTGTATGATACTTTTGATGTGTTCTTGGATTTGGTTTGCCAATATTTTATTAAGCATTTTTGCATCTATGTTCATGAGGAAGATTGGTCTGAAGTTCTCTTTCTTTGTTGGGTCTTTGTGTGGTTTAGGAATCAAGGTAACTGTGGCCTCATAGAATGAGTTTGGCAGTGTTCCTTCAGATTCTATTTTGTAGAAGAGTTTGAAGAGTATTGGTATTAGCTCTTCTTTGAAGGTCTTGTAGAATTCTGTGCTGAAACCATCTGGCCCTGAGCTTTTTTTGGTTGGGAGATTTTTAATGACTGTTTCTATTTCCTTAGGGGTTATAAGGCTGTTTAATCTGTTAACCTGATCTTGATCTAACTTTGGTAAGTGGAATCTATCAAGAAAATTGTCCATTTCACTTAAGTTTTCAAATTTGGTGGAGTATAGATTTTTAAAATAGAACCTAAAGATTCTCTGAATTTCCTCAATGTCTGTTGTTATTTCTCCCTTTTCATTTCTGATTTTGTTGATTTGCGCTTTTTCCCTCTGCCTTTTAGTTAATTTGGCTAAGGGTCTGTCTATTTTGTTGAATTTTCTCAAAGAACCAACTCTTGGGATCATTGATTCTTTGTATTGTTCTTTTTGTTTCTAAGTTATTGATTTCAGCCCTAAGTTTGATGATTTCTGACCTTCTCCTCTTGGGAGTGTTTGCTTTTCTTTTTTCTGTTCTGGGCCCTGGGCCTGTGCCCCATGCCTTGTCCTCTGGCTTGGTCCCTGAGCCTGTGCCCTGGCCTCTGCTTTGTGCCCAGAGCCTGTGCCCTAGGGGTCCTGTCTTGGGTTCGCTGGGTAAAACCCTGCAGGTTCGAGCTTCTCAGGTTGTTGCTCAGCTTGTTTATATTTCTGCCATGTTGTAATTATTTTCCCTGTGCTCAAATTGTGTCCTTGTCATCTGCCACCCCAGCTTTCTTTAGAGAGATTGAACACTCATGTTGGAACCAGATGTTGACTTTAGAGCTGGAGATGTGTCATTTTGTGCCTTCCAGGGAGATTGGGCCTTGTACAGTACTCTTCCAGGAAGCTCAGGCCTTGTCAGACACCAAGTCAAAAGTGTATGCTTCTCTGCTCAAGGTCTGGGTTATGTTGGTTTCCAGAATAAAGGATTGAAATGAAGAATGGTATTCATGACACAGGATATCCCAGAGAGGCAAGAGAAAGTTTTTTTGTTTTTGTTTTTTTGACTGTGAAGTGTTACAGCTCTTATGGCAAGCATGCAAAGAAGAGGGACCCCCCCCCCGCCCTGCAGTGTAGCAAAAGGTCACAGCTCTTCTACCTAAGCTGCTGGTCTTGGGCTAGGCAGCTTCAAGGACCTATGACCTCCTAGACTGAACCAGGTAATTTTAGGAGTCTGACTTGAGAGAGTGGCAGAAGCTCAGCAGGAGTCCGACTTGGCTTGGGCAGATCTGGAGGATGCTTCCGAAACAGCTCCAACCCATGGCTGCTGTAGATGAGCACTATGGCAAGAGGTGTGGGAGAAATGGTGGGAGCTCAGTGTCTCGGGGAGCTTTAGAAGGGGCTACTGGGGTGGGTGCTACAACAAGGCAGAGGTGGGAGTGTGAGCCCTGGACACCCCAAAGTGAGCTCTGGCTACCAGCAGCAGGAGCTTGGCTTAAGCAGGCAGATCCAATCGATGAATTCATCTGGGAGGGAGAAGGCCCTCCCATCCCAAGCCCCAAAATAAACAGCGAGTCTCAGATGATCATGGTGGAGTAATGGAGAGAGAGAGAGAGAGAGAGAGAGAGAGAGAGAGAGAGATGAGATGAGATTTTATTTCTTGAATAGGGACATGGTAAACCTTGGACAGTGGGAGGGGATTTTGGGGGTGAACGTGTTTGATTGGCTAGGAGTGCCAGGGATACTTCATTTGAATGCAACAGCACGGTCCTATCATAAGAAGGGAACAAAGTACCTAATTATCCTATTGGCATTGGAGTGGGGGTGGGGAGAATTCCAGGTAAGGTTAGAACTCCAAGGTCATTTGTTGAAAGCTTAAGGTACTTAATGTCATTTCATTAGCATGGGGAGGTAGTTCCAAATGCTTACTGAACCAGTTTCTTATCAGGAGAAAAGGGTGGATGTGTAATTTCCCTGAGGGCTATGTGACATTCCTCAGATAGAGGGTCTGGGGTCTGGCAGTCCAGGTTCACCCAGGTAGAGAAGGGGAGACTCAGTTAACAAAGGGAGTTCATCATGTTACACCAAGATCAAGGGATTTCCAGTAATGCCAGACTTCGACCTTAGCAGCAGAATTTCCTGACAGAGAAGAGATATTTGGAGGACTGTGAATTGATTTTGATGCTTTTTCATAGCCAGCTATTATTTAAGCATGTAGATCTACATCTTTTTATTGCAGAAATACCAAGTTATCATCCCTTTTTGCTCTATAAAGTATTAAACACAAACTATAAGTATGACATAGTTTTTATATTAATTAATAATTATTAATTATATTTAAATGTATTATTATATATAATTATATGGTTTATCAATTTATATAATTATAATTTTTGTTAATTATAGCTAATATAATCCAAAAACTAATACTATTAATTAAATGAGTGCCCAACACCTGCCTTGAGAAACAGATAATGGCCACCAACATGAAGCCCCACTGTATGTCTCTTCTTACCACATGCTTTGCTCTTCTCCTCAGAGAGGAGCAGCAGATTGAGCTTCAAGTGTACTTAGTGTCTCTGTTTTGTTTAGAACTATTTTTCCCATGATCAATTTTAGGTGTCATCGTGCTAGGCAGGAGGTGCTCTATTATTTAGTCCAAAAAGTACAGAGATTACTGTGAGGTATTTTTTTCTTTTAGGTGTAATTAACATTCAATTCAGTCAACTTTAATCTAAGCACATTTTACTTTGTTATGTGGCTGAGCCAATCTACTAAAGGCCTCAAGGGGAAAGGACAGGATTCTGAGACAAGGAAGGAATTGTGCTCCCAGACTGCCTTTGGTTTCAAGACTGTAACATCAGCTCTTTCCTGGGTTTCCTCCAAGTCCATTCAGCCTGCAGGTCTGTTCTGCAGATTTCTAGCCCCTCTGATCAAATGACCACCACTCCCTCCAACTTTTTGTAAGCAAGAGCAGAGATGGGATGTTTGGAAGACTATGAATTGATTTTTGATAACTTTACATATTTACAAAGGTAGTTATTATTTAAGCGTGAACACGTGCATCTTTTTAGCCACAGAATTTCTATTTTATCATCAGTTCATGCAGTTTCTCCACTTAGCTTTACACTCAGATTCTTCACGTGCTTCAGCTTCCCACGTGCTGGCAGTATACATACGTATCCTGTCGGTTCACCATATTCTGTTCATTGCAGACTTTCATAAGCAATCTACTCCATTTTTTATCATAAGAATATCCTTAGATACTTTGGATCCTTTATGTGCATGTTTCAGAACCAGTTCATCAACTATTAGGAAAATCTCTATTGGAATTTTGATTGGAATTGATAGACTCTATAGATCAATTTAAAGAAAGTTTCTTCTTTACAGTATTGAATCTTTCCAGGTACATAGTCTTTCTATCCATGTATTTATACCTTATCTAATGACCTTTAGGAACACTGGTAACATTCTTCAAAAACATCTTGTTTGATTTACCATAGGAACCTTATTTTTGTCCTTTTGTTCTAAATGTAAATAGCCCTTAAAATAAAATATATTGTATCTTGATTTTGTAAATGGGGCTTTAAGTCACATTTATACATTTACATGTATGAAAAGAATCAGAGACTTGCATTTGGTTTATTCTAGGTATTTTCACTTGTTGGAGATTCCCTGATATATACACTCCTGCCTATGGGTAGAAAAATATCAGATTTCCAAATATTTTACCAGAAGAATGAATATCTTACCTACTCTTGAAACAAGAGAATGAGAAGTCATACAGTTTGTGAGCAAAAAATAAATTACACATGCACATATATGGATATAATTGAAGGCTTAATTAATAAAAAACTTATCTGGAATATTGCATGTTTTTAAACTTGGGGTTACTATCTTATACAATGCTATGTAAAAAGCCCTTATTTTTATTCGGCACACTTTGCATCACAATTTAGTGTTGGCTTTTTCTCTTGAGATTAACTGAATTAATATATCTCTGCATAGTTATTACTGATTTTTTTTTGCAGCAATAAAATGGTCTGGTTCAAATATCAACCTGGAAAATCAACACTGCAAGTTCCAGATTACACAGAATGTGATTACACATAATATTCTGGAGGGAATTGTGTTCCTTGCTACTTGCTTACCTGGCTTTTTTTCTTCTAAGCCCTTCAGTACTCTAATCTAATGAATTATTGAGGCATTTACAAATGAAAAATCCCAGTAGCCTAATAGAGTTGAAACTCTACCCTGCTGTCTGGTAGATTTCAGTCTAAACTTGCCACAAGAGTCTTTCTGATTCTGTGCTTTAAACTCTAGGCTTTTTGAGAGTACTGAATTCTTTGTGTTCATTCTCAGCCATTCCTAACCAGCAAGACCTACTTGAAAGTCTTCATTTCTTAAACTGGCAGCAAAAATTCCATTTTTTTGAACTCTTAAATAGTAAAATTAAAAGTCAGAGGCACTCTATGTATAAGTGTGTATATATCATTATTTTTCTACACAGTAGAATATAATCTACCTTTTAGAAGTTTCTAGTTCTTTCATTACCCTTTCAAGTTTCTCTCCATTCCACACCTCTATTCATCCATTACTCTTTAACTGAAACGTAGAAAATCTTACCATGAGGAGTTTTGAGTTTTGTTCACATAGACTCTAATCTCCTTAGGTCTGTTTCCTGGATTATAGGATCTCCCTGTAAAAGGAATGTCTTGTGTATTGTATGGATGTAGCACCTGTAATAATAAAACTGATAGCCTGTATATTAGGCAGAAAATAGGAGGTGGAACATCCAGTAGGCAGAAAGGATTCTGGGATAGTGCCAGGTATGAGAAGACTTGCCAGGAATATGGAGGAGGACACAGGGATGGTACCTGAGCAGAGGTAACCAGCCACATGGGAGAACTTAGACCAGAATAAATGGGTTAATTTAGTTGCAAGCTAATCAGGGAACAAGTCTAGCTATATGGTCTAGGTACTTGTAAATACATTTTGAGTCTGAGTCATTATTTCTGGGAACAGGGGCATGGGCAGAAAAACACAACATCTCCCTTCACAGATTAGCAACAAAGTACTATTAACTCTTTGACTGATTTAAATCTTTAGGAGCCAGAGAGAAGGGTTTATTTATTTCTAATCACTTGAATTAGTGTCAGTGTTTGGTGCTTCACTTCAGGGCGCCTTCTAATTTTAGTACTATTTGGTTTTGGGGAGGTTCAATAGCTATTTTGTGGAGGCAAAGATAATGATTTCATTTGAATCTTTGTAGGTGGAGTTTCCTTGTATTTAGTTTTCTGAAACATTCAAGGTTTTCTCTTTTTCTTTCATTTCCAACAGTTTGGAACAATGTGAACTCATGTCTCTTTTAATTGATATTTGTTTATCATTTTGTATTGGCAAATTTATTTCATTAAAATTGTAAAAATTTGGCCAGCATTTCTTCAACGTTTTCTACACCATTCTCTTTGTTATTCCATTAATGTGTAGAGAATCTTTAAGGCTTTATTCATTCTCTGTGTGTTCGATTATTGTGACAAGGTTTTGATATAAAGCCCAGATTGAACTCCCGAATGCTGGTATGATAAACATTCGCCACCATTCCTGGCACTTCCCACCCCTCCCCCACACAATTATAAAGTAAAATTTCACTCTGTTGTCTCTACTGGTTTCTATTGCTCTACCTTCGACCTCACCTGCTCTTCCCCCATAATTCCATTTTGGTTGTCAAAAAATCTCCCACTGAAAAATTTTAATTTCTGAAATTGTAATCTTTGCAGAACCACAGAAGAGTTACAGAATCCCCATTTGAATTTTTAAACTTTTTTCTTTGCTGAGATTTGACTCTTGAAATTTCCATCTGTTGGAAATGTTTTGTTGTACTTCATTGCTGATGGTTGTTATAGTCACACTTAAGTCTTGTCCGTTTCAACACAAGATTCTTAATTCATTGTGTTCTCAATCACACATTCTATCTTGGCTGGTACTTTTAATTTTGGAAGCCTTTTTGGTCTTTTTAACCACTCCCTGCTTTTACCCCCTTTCTCTTCAGTCTGTCTTCATTACTCCAGTGAGTTTGTTAGTATGTACCTGGAACCACCACTGGCTCTCTTTTTTTTTACTTGAGGTAAATCAAACCCACTTGCCATTTCCTACTCATCAGTCTGAAGGTTCTCATATTTGGCTTTTAAGTCACGTGTCTATGATAGTTCCCAACACCCATTCAGCACCTCATCTTTCTACTATTCTTGAAAGTGGATTTGCCCTAAAACTATGGTTTTATTTTAAACTTTGACAGGAGGGGCCTTTTCCTGCTCCCAGGAGTTGAAGATCAGGATCTGAAGGCAAAGAGGATTTGAGAGTCCTTCATTTCTCGGGCAGGAACGCACATTTTCGAAAGGGCTAAAAAACTCTTAACTCAGGTTATTAATGAACTTCCTTTACTTTACAATCGGCCCAGACTGGGGAAAAAGAAGAGGACGGTGGCCGCCGGAGTCCTCTGCGCAGGTGCCAGCTCCCCTGGTCGGAGGGAGGGTCCGGCCGATTCTCCTCCCCGTGTGTGCGCGGCGGGAAGCGGAACTCCTGCGCGCGGGACTCGGCTTCCAGGCGGGTGGGGTTCGCTGTGCGCCGCGCCTCTCTGCGCTGGCGGCATGGAGGAGCGCAGCGATTCCGAGCCTACACCGGGCTGTAGCGGCCCTGGTCCGGGTCCCGTTCGCGGCGGAGGCGGCGGCGCCCACACGTGGGCTCCCGAGGACGCCTGGATGGGCACACACCCTAAGGTCAGGAGTCCCGAGGCCAGCAGGGCGCCGACCGGCCCTCACCACCGCGCCCCCTCTCCGGCCCGCGTCTCAGCGCAGGGAGCAAGCACGCCAGGCCCGCGGCGGAAGGGGACCCGAATGCGGGGCCGCCGGTCGCCAGCAGTATCGTTTTTTAGTTTGTTTTTATGAGTTGTAGTAGGGACCCACACCATTCCTATCACTCTGCCAGAGCCACTCTTCATCCAGAGGCCCCTGATAAGCACTAGTACTTGTTTCCCTAACTAGGTAGGCCTTTCTGGGATGAACCGAGAGTCTACAGATAACTGATCAAAAATAGTCTGTGGGCCATGGCTGGGATCTAGCCTTTCGTAAACAATGTGTTGAGACACAGTCACATTACACTTACCCTCAGGCCCAAAGTGTGTGCATCTTGATTCTGTACGGGAGCAGAATCCCAATTTTTTTCAGATTTCTTAGAAAGCTTGAGTACTTGTACAGGGCAGAGAGCTACTGACATTTTGAGTGTTTTCTGTATTGGCATCAAGGAAAGTAGGGATTTACCTTTTGTTTGCCTCTGCTTGGGAAATTGGTGCTTTGTATCCGAAAAGCCACAAGCAGTCTGGTGATAATGAAGGCTGTGTAGAAATCTTGAGAATTGGTGCATTAAAATGGCAACTTTCCCTTTTGAGAGTTATTAACTCGGTTAAGCGTCTGAAAACAATCAAGAAAAGGCAATATTTGCAACTACAAATCTGAAAAGATGAACTTTCCCCACTTCTTGAAGCTTGATGTTTTCTTACAATCTCCCATTCATCTTCTCCATAAACAATAGCATGGAAACGTTACTAGTTCCCATAATGGTGGTGCACAGAGAGAGACAGAGAAGACATCAACATTGAACATGGACTCCAGTGCAGACTTCCCGAGTTTATTTCTTATTTCTAAATCTTATTTCTGTTACCAACTTTGATTTGCTTCGACTTCACTGATCTTACTGTGTCATGGTGCTTCAATTTTTTTTTTTGACTTGTTTTAGTGTATCAAAAGTCTCTTCATTTAAAAATAGGGGATAATAGTAGTAATTAACCTCATAGGAAGAGTTTTGTAAGGTATTTGACACATTAAAAAACACCACATAAATATTTATTAGTTACTTTTAAAAACTCCATCTAAGTTTATATTGCCTTTAGACAATATTCTTCCTTGCAGATTCTTTTCCCATTGAAGTTGATGGCTGTATAGACCTCCCACCAGACCTTCCTGTTGACGTTTTTTTCTTCCAAGATCAACAAATTAGACCTTGTAGTCCGACCCAAAATTATGTCTGAGTACCATTGTCAAGCATTTTTTGATATTTGGAACACACAGAGCCCTTCTCTTGAACCTGTACGTTACCATGCAGCCAGTGGGAGAAAGTGACCTCAGGTGTGACTCCCAAGGTTCTGCAGATATCTTGTGCATCAACTCTGTTTATATAACTTCCCCACTGTTTGGATGCCCAGAGTTTTCCCTGCAGTAGATATCTGGGTTTTTCCTATAATAACTAGCAAGTCTGAAAGAAATAGTTTGCTTCTTTAAAACTCAAATAACTCCTGTTCAAGAGTAGGAGTGGTTAAGAATTTAGCAGATTTTTTTCTATATGCAAATTAGATCCCAGAGAAATTGAGGCATCTCATAACATAATCCAGTGAAAATGTTTATTTTCTCTGCTCCTGGTGCATGTTTCTTTACAGATTCTTGAATATCTGTAACTCATTCTTACTTTCCATAATTACTCACAGTTTACTTTTCCTCTTCTCCCTACACTAAAGTGCTACGAGGCTTACTTTGCATCCAGTCTGTCATGAATCATTCGACAGTTCATCCCAAGCCACTTCGTTTGACCCATTCTGCCATTGTTTTATAAGTCGTACTTTTCAATACTGCCATTTGCCTAGCAGTTTTAAGTATAGCTAGTTCTCCATATATGGAAGATTTGGTAATTAATTTGAATTGAAAGCATTTGAAAAGATTTCCTCTATTGTACATTCACTGTCTTTTATTGTCATTATTCCTAAACATTATATAGCATTTGGATTGTATTCTGTATTATAAGTAACCTTCTCATGATTTAAAGTGTATGGTAAGATTGTACAGATGATATGCAGATGTTGCATCTTATATAAAGGACATTGAACATTCTTAGATTTTGTGGTTGATAAGGGTGGTATCAGATGCAGGAAGGGAGGATGTATGGATGTGTTTAACAATTGTAGATTTTATTTTTTTATAGGCAGAGATAAGGCCTTACCTTCTTTAAACTTCCACTAAATCTGAAAGATAGTTTGTATACATATATGCATATATATTATATATATACATTTAGTGAATATTTGTTAAATGAAAGAAGATATTGAGCTATTTCCTTCTGTATTTAACAATTATGCTTTGCTTTTCAGTACTTAGAAATGATGGAATTAGATATAGGAGATGCCACTCAAGTTTATATAGCATTCTTGGTTTACCTGGATCTCATGGAGAGTAAGTTGCTTGGTTATATTGTTTTGTTATTGGGATGTGGGATAGTTGGGAATTGGGCTGTCAAATAGCAATATTCACATATAGTAAGCAAACATTTTTCATTTACTATTAATTTTTCCAGTTAATTTTATACTTCTTTATTCATTTACATTGGGAATTATAGGTCGTGGAAAAGATTAGAAAAGCAGAGAGAGGAGGTTATATGACAATGAAGTTTGCACAACTATTAGAAGCTTAGAATGCTTATCTTTTGTTTCCAGTGAATATATTTGTCCATTCTTGATGCACTTTCAGGTAAAAGTTGGCATGAAGTAAACTGTGTAGGAATACCAGAACTACAGCTCATCTGCCTCCTTGGTACTGAGATAGAAGGGGAAGGGCCACAGACAGTGGTACCTACGCCCATCTCTGCTTCCCTCAGCCATAGCAGGTGAGTCAGTGCCTCTGGTCTTAGATTAACAGACCCATTGCCTGTTAGACTGCTTCTGGATTGTCTTTCTTTTTTTCCTTCACTTTTATAAGGTCTTTAATCTTTCATTGGCTGTATTTTCCACTTTTTAAACCCAGCCCTTAACTGTTTTCAAGCTATATTTTAATGAGTAATGTCTTAATTTGAATATAATCATATGTACACATCCTTTTTTTTTAATAATCATCTTTGTGTTTGGCTTAAGATTTATTTCCTGCTTGGAATTCTAAGTAAAGTTCTGATTTTAATTTTTAGAAGGTTACTTAAGAGATTCAATGTTTAAAAAAATGATATAAGATGAAAAGGGCTTCCATTTTCATATGGGTAATCCTCTTTCACCTTCATTTACAGTAGGTAGTTCCTCCATCATATCTCATCTCTCACCTCTCATAGTTCCCAAATTCTACACATACAGTGAAACCATTTGTGGGTTTTTTGTTTTTTTGTAATTGGAAGATTACTGCTTCAATCTGATGGTTCTTTATAGATCTATTTACATTGTTTATATCCTAGGTCCGTTAAGTTTGGTAGACGGTATTTCTATCAATTTCTTCTAGATTTTTCAATCTGTTGGAATTGAGGTTTTTGAACAGTTCCTTAATGAGCCTCTGAGTTTTATTAGTATCTGTTATGAATCACCCTTACATCTCCAGATTTACTAGTGCAGGCATTCCCCCATCTTTGGCTGATTTGATTGTCTGTCTGTTTTATATTTTTAAAGTTAGTTGTTAGTGTCATTGGTTCTTTGTATATGGTATATTTTATTTCCATTTCATTGATTTCTGCTCCATCACTATTATTTTTCCATCTATTAATTTTGAGTTTGACTTTTCTTATGTTTCTGAAACCTTAAGGTGCATCATTAATTTATTTATTTGTGACCTCACTTTTTAATTTAAGCACTTATAGCTTTGAGCTTTCTTCTTACTAATTGCTATATTCCTAAGTTCTTTTAAGTTATGTTTTCATTTTCATTTGATTCTAGAGATTTATAAATTTCCTCCCTGGCTTTGTTGATAACCCTCTAATCATTCAAGAATATAGTAAATCTCAGTGAGTTTGTATATTTCCTATAGTTTTTCTTGCTATTGACTTTTACTTTTATTGTATTACATGATATTATGAATACCATTTGTCAGATAATATTGCTTGGAATAGTAAAATTTCATTCACTATATTTATTGAACAATTTTTATATGTTGGTGGTGCCACATTATTCAAAATATCTTCATGAAAGTAATATTCCAGTACCAAATGTTGGCTTGAAAAACAATTTTTTTTTTTTCTGGTTTGGTTATTATTGGATAGGATGGAGTAATAACAAATTGTCCTCTGTTCAAATATTTCATTGACTGTGTTTTGGAGAGTGTCTGCATCCTTTATTACTAGGTAATTGAGTAACAGTTCTAGTGGACTGCAGATAAACATTTAATCTTAGGACAGGGGAAGTCTATTGATATGATGTTCTGGTAGGGCAGTGGTTCTCAAACTGTGTGTCACAACCCACATAGGGGTCACGTAGCAGATATCCTGCATATTAGATATTTACATTTTGAATCATAACAGTAGCGAAGTTACAGTTATGAAATAACAAGGAAATAACTTTATGATTGGGGGTCACCACAGCATGAGGAACTGAATTAGAGGGTCGCAACGTTAGGAAGGCTGAGACGCGCTATGGCAGGGAACTGCAGGCCACTGAGCAGCACTAGCACTGTCTGCCCTGGGTGCTTGCAAGATTGCCTGAGAGAAGGAAGAGCCAAGTGAATGACTAGGACTCAGGTGAGAGCGGGTAAGGGGCAAGCGTCTTTTGGATCTTGAAGGCCTTCACTATTTTCGCTTTCCTGCAGTTGCAGATGTGTCACTGGAGAGCAGCCTCGTATGCAGCTCTTATACTCGGTTGTACTTGGGTTTGCAAATTCTCCTAAGGCAGAGCCTTGAGGTGGAATGACTGGGACATGCAGCATTGATCCCACCTCTTGACTGTTACTGCTGAGGTGTCCTTAGAGGAGAATTGCTGTCAGTTTACACTTCGGCTGGCAGTAGATGAGAAAAGATATGCTGTGTATAATTGGCAAAGGCTAATTTAGATTATATAAATGGTTATTGTGACTCTTACTGGCCTGGCCTCACTGAGAAGACTAGGCTGGCGGGCCAGTGAGCACTAGAGAGCTCCTGCTCTCACCTGCCCAGTGCTGGGACTGGAGGCACATGGCCTCATGCTTGTTTCTGTTATTTTGTTTTCAGTGGGGATCTGAGGATCAGACTTAGGGCCTCATGCTTGTTCAGCAAGCACTTCAGTGCTTACACTTTTCCCAGCCCCTCTTTCTTCTTTATTGAAGTTTAAAGACCTTTTATTGCCAAATCAATACAGAAGACCCCATAGTTACAAATATGGGTTATCATAAAATACCCACTCCAACTCGCATAACCATGACCAAGACCTATGGAAGCCTTCGCAGACTCCTCAGTGTGTGGAGTAGCTCATTCCTTCTCACAGAAGTAGCCACTTTTCTTATTTTATAATAATTGACCTATCAGTGCTGCTTCCCCTCTGACTCCCACTCAAGAAATTATATTGGGACTGACATTAACAACAATAATTTTGTTTTAAGAATCCTGCCTGGCCCTTGTTGTCAGAAACAAATGACATGCCACACATCACAGAGCACACGTATTTCAAGGCTCTATCTGAAGCTGTGCTGGTTAGCTTCTTAAGACTTGTTCTTAATGTTCTGTATCTCTAACAGAACAATAAGTAGCATTTCTATTAATAGGGAAGTGGGAAGCATACCAAACCATATAGCCAAAGCAGTCTGTTGGAGTGCAGTTTTGTATGTCTTTTCAATGATAACTCCTTGTATACATTCAGAGTTTTGGAATCTAAAACTGGGCAGCTGTCAGTGAATAACTGTAGTTCATGTTAACTGAAGTGTAGTTACAGACTATTTCCTTAGTGTAGACAAATGATCCTACTGTATCAGTTAAAGCCATTTCAGTAGCTGTCTTGCTGTTTGAGTGTTGAGTGGCAAGCCAACAGATGAATGTACATGACTCATTCTTTGCTATATGCTGTAGAGTGTATATTTGCTGATTCCTTAAAAGGTTAATAGTTCTGGGAGATTCTGCACTTTTTTTAAACATCCTTTTCCTACTTATTTTCCCAGGCTTTGGACCTGGTGGCTTTGTTTTTATAGTTTCTGACACTAGACAGGCAGATTCCATTCCATTACTCAAGTACTCAGACTTGAACGGCTGCAGGTCTATATAAGTATAGTTAAAATATTGTATTGCATGTTTTAGTCTCAGAACATTGTGGTGTGTGTCTGTGTGTGTCCTTCTGAAAATATTAGTTTAATTCTAGTTAGTGTTCTCCACTGGGACAATAAAATTGGTAAAAATGTTTCTAATTAGTGGAGGTATTATGCTGATGGAGTATGAGTTGTGTATTTGCTATTATTTCTTTTTCATTTAAAAATATTTTCTAGATAATTTGTAGTCTGCATTATGACATAACAAATTAGCATGGTATGACCATGTGCTGACACCTCAGCCTGTGTTCTGCTTAAATGAATCTCAGTAATCTAAGGAGCCCATGTACTACTTTGGTAAATGCCTATGGAGGCAACTGCTTTCTCCACACAAAGCAATGCTATGAAGTAACAGTCATAGATTTCCAGAGTTCACAGAGCTCATGGAGTTAAAGATGAAGACTGGGGATGTGGCTCAGTGGATAAGAGTTCTTGCTGTTCAGGCCTAAGGACCTGAGTTCAAATCCCCAGGACCTATGTAAAAAGCCAGGCATGTGCCTGTAACCCCAGTGTTGGGGGCAGAGACAGGCAGATCTTGAGACCTTTCTGGCCAGCCAGCCTAGCCAAAATAGTGAGGTTCTGTGAGAGAATCTATTTTATAGGAATAAGGCAGAGAGAACGATTGAAGAAGATATTCAGTATCCTTTCTGGCCCCTCATGTGTGTAGCTATATACAACACACACACACACACACACACACACACACACACACACACACACATGTCCATGCACATGCATGCACGCACATATGCAGACAGGCAGATAAACAGACACATATAGACTTTAAAGAGTTGAGACAACCTACATAAGTTAGAGACCTATCCTACTTTATCGATGAAGATTTTGAAAATGAAGTAAAATTTATGTTTAAGTAGCTTCTCTTTGGATGAAAATTAAAACCATGTGTTTTGCCATGATTATATATACTCACAGATGTTAGAATACACATTCCTCCAAAGAAAAACTGCTCTGCCATTGGTGTTTGTTGAGAATCACACCAAAGTCAGGATCATAGCATTTTAGGCATTTGGAATAGGATTAAGGCGGAATATTTAAAAAATTTTTTTTATCAGTTTATTTTACATCCTAATCACAACCTCCCCCCCTTCTCCCAGTTCCATCCTCCCACCCACTTCCTTCATACTCCCCCATGCCCTATGCCAACCCACTCCGGCACATCAAATTGTATCAGCACTAAGTACCTCCTCTTCCACTGAGGCAAGAGGAAAATGGAGTCCAGAGGGAGGCAACGTAGTCCAAGTCAGAGATAGACTCCGCTCCAATTGCTAGGGGATCCACTTGAGGACCAAGCATCAACTTCATATGTGTCATGAAGTCCTTTGGTTGGTGGTTCACTATGAGTCCCCATAAGTCCAAGTTAATTGGATATGTAGGTGTTCTTGCAGTGTCCTTGACCCCTGCAGCTATTTTAAGTATTTTATAACAAGGCTCAGAATGAAAGAAGAGGGGCAGAGGGTGCTCTGCTTTCTGACTGCCAGTGTGTTGTTTCTTCCAGAGAGACCTTATGTCCTTTCTCAGTTACAATGTCAGTTCAGTGCCATGGTTCTCAATCTGGGGGTCCCAGCCACCTGGTGGGGGGGGCAAGTGATCTTTCATGGTGGTCACATATCAGATATCCTGCACATCAGATATTTACATTACAATTCATAATCGTAGCAAAATTACAGTTATGAAGTAGCAATGAAAATAATTTTATGGTTGGGGTGGAAGAACTGTATTAAAGGTCTTAGCATTAGGAAGGTTGAGAATCACTGGTCTGGAGCCTCCAGTAAGATAGTAGAGATACTGAAATGAACCACAGCCGGCACATCTAAGCCATTCTGTAGCTGTATGTGGTTAAAATGATCTGAGTAAAATTGATTTTTTTATACGATTATAAAATTCACTAAGAGTTATGGAATGCTGTTTCCGCATTATGTTAAATCTCCTTTGTGTAAAGATGGTGGTTATTTGTCCTTAATAATAGCTGTGCGCTGCTGATCTTTCAAATCTGGCTAACCTCTAAAGCTTTCTCAGTGTTGGAGGATGAAGGAAATGAGGGTGGAGCCTTCCAGTCGCACAAATAATAGCATTCTCTGGGAGAGAGAAAGTCATTTCAGATGTCCTCTTTCTTGGCATGACTTCTAGTTTGAGTGTCACTCTGCAAATCAGGAAGTAGCTTCAACACCTGATCTGTCTTCCAGTTTACTCTAGAGAGCCGAAAGCCTAAGACCTGTCATCCCAGGGTAGGGAGACTTGAGACTTGTTTGGCAAGATTCTTGTACAATGAAAGACTGTTGGAGCCACAGTTAGGATTCTTTGTCTTGGTCTTCCTAATGTAGCCTGTCTAGGCATACCATGTCCTGTTTGCCACAATGCTCTCAGAAGAATGTACTTTCTTCCTATACTGAATTAAATATAGTGTAGTTCTTTTTCTTTGTTATTTTGCTCTTCATAGCTTTTGAAGACCGTCAGTAGTAATTTTTCTTTAAGAGACATGAATATTTACCCAAGTACTTTATCAGCTATTAGTGTTGTCCCAGCAAGATATCACAGTAGTTTCCAAAACAACATAAATGGATAAACTATTTATTTGTATGCCAGTAGCATTAATAAATTTACAGGGAGAAGAAAAGCTAATATTTTAAAACACTGAGCTGTATAGAGAAAAATTAAAATTTTATTTGAATGTTAAGATGTATATAATTACACCTTTTAACCATTAAATATAGTGAATATAAATGAATATGAATAATTATAGACCATTGAAAGGCAAAATAGGATATTTTGGTTGTGGGGAGAGGATAAGAAGGTAAATTTGAGATTGCTCAAGATTTTTCTCCTTTATATTGGACATCTGGGGTCAAGGGTACATAGTATCACAGACCTTTCCTACAAGATGCTCAGAGTCCAGGGCTGGAGGGACAGATTATGCTCAGTGTGATTTGACATACTGAGAGGTGTGTCTAGGGTACCGCGGAAGACTGCAGAGGGAGGAGACCTAAATCTCTGTTGATGATGTAGGAAGGAATGGGGAGTCTGGGACCATTCCCTGGAAGAAAGCCATTTAAAGAAGCACAGACATTGGGATGGGTAGGGAGGCTCCTAGCAGAAGTCATAGTAGTAGCAGATTATTGTGCCTACAAAAGCCTGAAAATCATGACTGTTTTGTTGTGACTGGGTATGTAGTGATGGGAGAGGAGTGGCTGCCTACACTTGGTGAAGGAGCTCGGGATTTTATGTTGAAGTTCATTTGTTCATGTGGGTGGGACAAGGAAGCCGCCATGTGCAGCAGGAGCCGAGAATGATGAAGAGTGTGGGGAGGAGAGGAGAAACAGAAAGAATATTTAAAAAGTCACCTCTTAGGAAGCAGTACTCCAGGAGAAGCAGTCTGGTAAGGATAAAGGGAGGAAGGAATCCAGAGAGAAGAGAAAGCTAGAGCAGGAGTTTTGCCACCTCAAGGTAAGGGTTACCAGTTCAAAGGGACACAGCTGTGAGGGTGTAAGAGGCTGTTAGTGCAGCAGTGTCCTTGGAGCTTGCGCATGTGTGATGACCACAGTGTCCTTGGAGCTTGCGCATGTGTGATGACAGCAGTGTCCTTGGAGCTTGCGCATGTGTGATGACCGCCTTTCCTCTGATTCTTCACCTCTGCTGAGCCTTTTCATGTTCTGGCCTCCAAGTGTTGCCAGGCTCTGGGGCTCCGGCTGTTCTCTTCGCACGCACTCCCTAGCGGCCTCCTCTGTCCATGGTTAAATGTCATCAGGGTGCTGACGAGTCCACCGTGTATATCTCCATTTCAGTCTGCCCTGTGAACTTCACACTCATAGATGTAACTCTACTTGATGTGTCTATGGTGATCTAATTAGCACATCAAAATAAGAACTTGTGAGTTGTTCTACATTTGCTCCTTCTGTTATCTCCCCAGGTCAGTAAATAGCAATTTTGTTTGTTCTGAAACACACACACACACACACACACACACACACACACACACACACACACA